>CM068373.1:382847284-383447284 GCA_034769895.1 Magicicada septendecula
CTCAATAAATGGACATTTTAAATATTCTAGTTTATGGTTCTGACCTTGCTAACTTAGAAAATGAAGTGTGGTAAACAGAAAAAGTAATGACAAGAATTTGTAAATAATCTAGTGAAATTAATTGTGTCTGTATTGTAAAATGTTTTATGTAAACAATATGTGTATGTAGTAGAAATTGATGTAATAATAATAATAACAATAATACAATTTTTGTAGACCAAATAAATAACAAGAATAATTAATGAATGGTAATTGTTTTGGAGTAAGGTGATTAAAATATATTGTGCTTTCAATACTGGATGGAATTAAAATAATTTGAAATGTTTAAATATTTTGATTGATTTAAAATGTTATATAATTGAATTTTGATGATGAATTTAAATTATTTTATGAGATTTAAATTTGATAATAATTAATAAATAAATAAATGTTAAATTGTGTTTAGTTTGTAGAATAACATGGTTGTTAAAATGTTTCAGAAGGTACATGGAGTTATTGGTGTTTGGTGTTTATATTTTGTGTTTATGACAGTGTATGAGTGATATACTGTAAGTATGAATTTTATAATGCAATTCATGTAAAGTAAAACTTTGTATAATTGTTGAAATATATCTATAGAAAGGTCATTCACCTGGCCAAGAACATCAGCTGATTGCTGGGGTTATATATGTGTTATGTCACTTAGAAATAGTTTGCAGATTTTTTTATCAATGTAAATGTTTGAATATAATTAAAATTGAATATAATTAATGATTGAATAATAGAATTTCAATGTGTTTAAGAGATTGTGAATTAAATGGTAAAATGAATTGAGATAGTTTTGAATTTTCAAGGGTTAATGTAATGTGAAATGGGGTAAATGTTAGAATTTGGGTGATTATTATTTCGTTAGGACATTTAAATCACTCCAAGTTAAGTTTAAAGGGGTGCTAGAGAGAATAATATTATTGTGAATAAATGTAATGTAGAATTTGAGAATTATTAATGACACAGTAGAAATGGGGAATATAGGTAAAGTAATGAGTGATATATTGAGGTAATAAATAAATGGAGATATTTTGTAGATGGAAGTGATGTAATGGGAGAGTAATTAGTTGATGGGGAATTTTGTAAAGGGGGGTGGTGTGATAAGGAGTCCTCAACGAAAAGCGTTGTGGCGGGAAGGGAACCGATATGCGCCGGAAAGGGTTACCTAGGGAGGGGCCAGGAACCAAATACGGGAATGAGCATTGGGAAGGGAACACACATCCTGAGTACAAAGGGGTAGAGAGTATTTTGTGATAAGGGTAGAATGATGCGAAATGAGTTAGAGTAGTAATTTAGAGGTAGAGAATGGTTGGTAGATGTTTTGATAGATGGGTATCATACTAGTTAAAGCTGTTCAGAAGTCATTAGAGTCAAAAGGGAGGTAAGACTATATGTAAATGCCAAGTTAGTAAGTCAAATTGTTATGAATTGTAGAGTCCCCCAAACTAATTCTCAATTAGTTTGAGGTGACTCTTAAATATGAAAATATTAAAGAAAGAAAGTCATAGTCAAAATGTAAAAATAATTGAAACAAGTGACAGATTTTAATAGAATTTGAGAATGATATGAAGCTATAAAATGTGTAATTTTTGGTCAATTTAAATGTAAATTTTATTGTTTATTGTAAGATAATAATAACCATGTTAATTTTGAATGTTCTATTTTATTATGTTGTATTATGTTTGAAGGTAAAAATTTTTAAAGATGTTTCATGTATTTCACAGTGTAGCTTTGTGTAACATATGTATGTCAAGGTCATTCACTTGACCCAGAGAGATCAGCTGATGACTGATATTAGAGACAGAATCATTTTCTGAAAATTAATTCACACAATGGTGTTGCTTAATGGAATTAAGTGATTTAAAATTTTTCTGAGATTGATAATTTAGGTAAATCAAATTTTTTGAAAAAAAAAAAAATTCCCGCCTGCCATATAGACGATGTTTGAGTTTCAAGTATGTTATTGTTTATGTGTATTACTAGTGGGTTAATTGAATTATATTGTTTAGTATGTATGTGTGGCCAAATGTTAGGGTGAGTGAATTCATGTTTTAATGAGATGTTCAAGTTTTTATAATTATTAGTAGTAGTGAAGAAAATTGATAGATTCATGTAAACGATTTTTTATTTTGATGAAAATAATGATAAGGTAACAGTTTGATTTTGAACTTAAATGAATTTCTGAATTTACAGATAAATATTCTATGAATTTTAAATAAGGAGTTTGGTTAGAAGGTATAAATAAATATGTGTACGCGCCCAGTACTTGCTAAAGGCAGCCCAGTGTGCATGTAAGGGGAACATATTGGTTGAGGATTTGGCATGGTATAAGGCCAGGGTTTGGATTTTGGGGCAGAATGATAGAAGGTTGGGTGTACTGTGGTGAGTATCTGTTCGATGTTATGGTGTTAGGATCTTGTATAGAGAAGTCCAGTAATCTCGTTCAGGTGCAGCCATAGTCGCCGAGCTAGGGGGTAGTTTACCCATGATGCGTTAAGAATTAATGGGGGTTGTTGGCACCATATCCTCTCCGATCCTCTTAGGGGTTTAGCAATGAGAGTTCTTCTGTCTCGACAAAAGACCTCTCATTGGGGGGGGGGGGTATTGTAATGGGACAAATGGGGATATTTTATTTTTATTAAATTCATGTGACTAAAGCAGCAAGTCCCCGACATAATATGGTTTCCGTGAGACAAAGAACAGTGTTATAAGTTTACAAGCAGGTGTGTTGAGACGCAATAATTCCAAGAAAACGGGTGATGTGTTATGCACTCAAGCGCGCAAATTGAGCACGCGCGCGGACAGGACGCTAAGACACCTCAAATGAAGTCAACCAATATGGCTAAGCTATAAAAATATTTCAGCACGTGTTTGATTGCGGACGGAAGTTTGACAAGACCACGCCTATCCGAGTCATACAACAAAAGCAGTGCAATTTTGTCGACGTGTAACACACATGAATAACCCATACTTTGGTGTACAATGACAAACATTTTCACAGAGGGAGGCATTGGTTTTCCTGACCAGAAATCCGACGTGGTGGGAGTTGGTTGATACTCTCGGTACAGGAGACGACGAAAAACAACCAAACACATCGGACGCGAGTAGTGGCGTTCGTCACCAGCCGGGATAAATTTTATCTAAAATGGTAACTCTCTTTCTCAGTTGAATTAACCCCGCATCCCGGCCGGGAGCTAAGAAAAACGTGTGCACACCAAATTTAAATTTCTTATGTAAAAAGTGTTAACCAGAATTTAAAAGTGAACTGATATAGCAGAATAAAGTCAGTGAAGTAAACGGGCAAAATAAAAATGTGAATTAAAGAAAACTTTCGGACATATAAACACACGCGGCACATGGCAACAAGAGGAGTGATGCCGGTTGGGTAATCTACTATCAGTCCTAATAATTTCATCTTTTAAAAGGGTTCAAATCAATTGATCAAGACAAAATGGGGTTTAAAATGGTATGAATGTTATGTATGAGCAAGCTGGGCTGCTTTCTTTAATATAAGAGGTTCAGATAAGTTTCATTGAGATAAGATTGTTTCATTAATAGTTTAAGAATGTTTTTTTGTTTTGTCTTAATTATCTGGAAATAATTGATAATATGATTTGAGAAGGAAAGAAATGGATAGTTCGTACTTTGAAAGCAGTTTAAAGAACAAAATAAAATTTTAGTTGTCTTACACTAATGCGAGTTGCGTGTGTTATTTTCACAACCTCAAAATCATGTTTGCATTCACAGTTCGTGCTGGGATCTTGGACCTGAAATTAAGGTAGGTGAGAAGGTAATGATCATTTTATAATTGTGTAATAAATCGTATAATCACAAATTGCCGATTTATAAAAATTAGTAAAAATAAACTAAACTGATGAATGAAAATAATTAATAACGATGAAGAGACAAGATTGGCAGAAACTTTAAGAAAAATTAATCCAAATTAACTGAGAATTCCAAGGAATCAAACCAATATAAGAGAAGGACGACTCGAACACTAGAAATGATGAAAATAACCCAACAAACACCCATGAACTTGTAAAGTATAATACTAAATTATCTACACCCACAAGACTTTTCACAACATTTAAAGAATTTATGCACAGTATCCAAACTTGGTTCAACACTGTAAACACTGAATAACTGTTAAATTGTTTAATAATTAGTATTAAGGGATTATTTAAACTCATTATTAACACTTTGAGAATTAAGAAACGATTTATGCACAATTTCGAACTTAACCTATGTCTGTAAAGTGAACTCACTATTGTTATAAAACCAAGAAAACTGTTGTAAAGATAGCTTATCATATTTAATTAACTTGATGTCAAGGATTGTACTTTCAAAAATTATTTTGTAAACCTTTTTGCCATAATCAAAAGAACTTTTTGAATGACCACATGTCTGAATAAAATAGAGGAGACATCTTAGTGTGGCGAAAACGACCCAAGTCAAATATAACCAACTGCTGAGTGGTAAATTATTTATAGCCGGAGCATAACAAGCAAAAAAGTAATATATTTTTTGTAACTTCATGTTATCGTAATTATTAACAGTAAAACTGACCATTAATAAACCAATACTTATTTTGATACCTGTTGATTATTTCAATTATTAATTTTATGTGTTTACTTCATTAACATAGCACACCGTAAAAAGTTTTTCTACAAGAAATACAGGTTGGTAAGACTTCGCGGGAAAACAGATTTGAATGTCTCCGACTACAACCAGCGAAAGATACAGTTATGCTAACGAAGAAATTATACAACTTTTTAATTGTTTTAACAAACAACCTAGAAACGGGAAAATCACAATTAAGAATTAAACAGGTAAACAGGCATTGGCAAGGTCAAATACGATACAAGAAGGTCGCTACGAAATTACGACGCAACTTGAACTTTAACGAAACTTAACACTGTTATTATTACAAATTGACAACCACAACGTGTGGATTAAGACAAGACGCAAAACGTTCGTTACAAAACAGACGACAACACGAGACTTTAAGTAAATTCAGACCAGACAGAGTCGAGTCCTTACAAAATTGATGCCTACAACAGTGGGGCATAATTACAGAGCGACACACCAGAATTGTTTATTACAAATTGACACTCCATCGCGGGGCTTAAACGAGGCGGACGTCTTGTCATTTACTATATATATAAGTGTTTAAAACGTAACAAAATTTAAAGAAATTAAATAACTAAACATGTCCAAATAATATTAGAAATACTGGTTAATTATATTCCACATTTAACAAACAATTGTTGTGTTGAAAGGAAAAAATAATATAAACAAACCGCTTGTTTAAATGTTTGAATAAAAAAGTATATTGAAGACAAACAAAAGAAAAAACAAACAAATAACATTTTGTTGGTTTACATTTAACGTTTGTGTATTCTCTTACATTATTGGTTATGTAAAGTAGAATTAATCTTTATAATACATTGAATATAAATGTCATAATGTAGATAACACAATTTTTGATAGCACATATAAGTCAACACAATTTAAAATATTTACATTTTGTTGGTAAAAAAACACACACACACACACACGTATTTATATACTATTAAACTGGACAATTATATATATTTATTGATCTATCTTCTGACACGGACACTATCTTGTTTGAGTCAGCATTGTATTTTGCTCCCCAGACCTGAGAAAAAATTATAAGAGTCATTAACGTCAGAAAACATAAAAGAAATCATTATACTTTCAACATCCTAAGTTTTTATACAATGATGTCTTCAAAATCTGTGCTGGACATACCAGTGTTGAAATAATAATATTGTTTAGTTTTCTCTGGTACAGGAATTTAAAAATCCTGAAATTCTGACAAGAGATAAAAACCACTGAAAACAAAATACAGAAACACAAAAATATAATCTACATATCGCCTTCATTATTTAATAATAGATTACTTCTGAAAATGTACTGGGTAAGTGGCTAATTCTAATACTAGTTAGGTTCTAATTCACATACATAATTCCCTCCTTCGGTTTTGACATTAAAAAAAAAAATCACATATAGTTGTGGTGACAATTATTTACTTACAAGCAGAATGATCACTGTTGCACACCACTATATAAAAATTAGCGCTTTCAAGCTTCACAGCTCATTGTCAGATCGGAATTGAAAGAAATAATGTGAAAACAACTCCTTCACCCCATCTCACCCCACCCTGGTCACACACAACAAGCTATAATTCAAATGTCCCTTCCCCACCCCCTGAGCCCTGTCCCTCCAGCTGGACAGTTACATATTTGTCTAGCAAATTCCTTGTGTTTCAGTGTTGTGTGTGTGTGTGTGTACATTCCTTTTAAACCTACCGTCTTCCTCTCCACACACGTGGGTCAGTCACACACCCTTATTTTAAAACAACCAATTAGTACTATGCAATTTAATTCTTAATCTTATCTATCTGTCCTCTATAATTTACTTCTTAATTATGTTATAAAATATTTCTTCATTATCAAATTTAATTTTAGTATTAATTAAATTGTCTAACCCTTTTTCTCTTTCTTTCAATATTTCTAACTCCTCCTTAAGCTTCCTTTCAACTGTGTTATTTACTACTTTTACAATTTCGTAGTCTTCCAAAGGATTAACAAACTTATGGTTGTCTTCTATGAAATGTCATGCATATAACGAATTGGTTGTTCTATTACCTTCTCCACGTTTGTGGTCAGACAACCTGCATACAAATTTTCGTCCTGTCTCACCTAGGTACACTTTGTTGCAGTCTTTCCATTTTAATTTATAAATTCCGCTTTTCTGTAATACTGGAATTTTTTCTATATTTTTATTCCTTATCTTATCAAATACCGTTTCACATTTTTTAATAGCTATATCTACTCCGTATTTATTATGAGATGGGGTGAAGGGGTTGTTTTCACATTATTTATTTCAATTCCGATCTGACGATGAGCTGTGAAGGTTGAAAGCGCTAATCGGGATAATTTTTATATAGTGGTGTGCAACAGTGATCATTCTGCTTGTAATTTCAACCACTAACACAACTTTCTTCATTAAATTATTTACTTAGTTTCACATCCAGTTATGACATCCTTGCGTGTAGGCCCACCCAGTAGGCAGTTCAACTTAACAATAGACGTAAACCTGTTGCGTTCACAGTAAATGTCACTTGAGTTGAGTCTATAAAGAATTTTATTTTCTGTCTCATTAAAACATTGTGTACAGTAGTCTCAAAATGTTGAGCAATTAACACTTTAACGACCAAGATAAAATTTATTTTTCTTCCTGGGGACCAAGTCTATTTTTCAACTGCATTCGTCTTGTAATCAACTAAAAAATAGTAATATAGTAATCAGTTACTCACTTTCCTTTTTGAGTCTAATAATATACAAAAACATGAAGCCTGCTGTGGTCCCTTGTAGCAAGTTGATATAACTTTTGCCATGAATGGACCGCGGCAGGTGTATATGACCACTTCGTTTGTGTCAATGTCTAATCGCTCCCAGCCTATCCAAGCTCTTGGCTAGTCGTGGGAACCTAATGAAGGAATAATATTTTATTACTCACAGCTTTCCGTATGTG
Source organism: Magicicada septendecula (assembly GCA_034769895.1). Taxonomy (NCBI): domain Eukaryota; kingdom Metazoa; phylum Arthropoda; class Insecta; order Hemiptera; family Cicadidae; genus Magicicada; species Magicicada septendecula. The sequence goes on from CM068373.1 coordinate 382,854,875, forward strand.
TCTGTGGGTGTGTTTGCTGGTTGCCTCAAGGTTAGCCTTTTGAAAAACGATAAGTGGCAGATGCTGCCCGATATCACTAACTCATATCAGTAACATTCAAGTCTATTGACAACAAACTGATTCACATTGTGGTAAAAAAAAAGAAATATTATAGGATTTCCTCTGTCTCACATTCGTGTTTCTTTTAAGTATACTTCCATCATGTTTTTTTTATTTCGCTTTTCGAATGTTGGTGTGTTCACTTCGTTGTGGAAAAAGAAAAAGTGTTTTCTTAGTAGTGGAATATGTGTCACTGCAGTTATTAGATTACAGTTCAAAATTGTCTAATGTTTTTCTTCATTATAGTTCATTGTTTGCCTAGTTTCATTTTTATAAAACAAACCGACAAATTAATCTTCTTGTTCTCAAAGGCTGATATATCTGGCATTTAGAAAAGGAAATCACCTTTAACTTCAAGCAAAGGTTTTACCTTACTTATGACTTTTAAAACTTGAAAGGTATAACTTGATCATTATACTTAAACATATTTATAATGAGACACAAAGAAAATAATATTCAGGATCGAAAAACAACCTGTTACCAATAAACATCTAGAATACGAAATTTTATAAAGATCGACAATGTGAGGTCAAAAGATCGTTTTTGTGTTCCCAGTGATTATAGTAGTTGGGTCCAACAGAAAAATCGGCTGACAAACGGTGATCTGGGCTACAGAGACAATTTTTCTGTATAATGTTTGAGAGGTTGTATACACACGCTGCAGTCCCTACAGGGAGACGAGAAGTGGGCGTATATGCCCGCCATGGTTGTTAAAGTGTTAACGTGACTTTGATTTCATGTACTGCTACTGAATGTTATCAGCTAGTGAGCAACATCAACTGTTGGAGATCACATACTTTTACATTCTTATTTGTACACTTTCAAGCTTTTATCAAGAACAACACTGTTGTTTTGGGGTTCAACATAATTTGTACATACTTACATCTACATTGATGCCTCATTCAATAATGGGTGAAACATCTGGTGTTAACAAAAATAAACTATGCATTAACCCCAAAATAATATGATTCTTAAATTTTACATCTGTAATTAAAAAAAATATAAAATTTTATTATGCTTACTTGATCCGTGTGATCATTGAATGTGTGAATACACTGTCTTGTTGCCAGTTCCCAAACTTTTACAGAGTGATCTGAACTACTGGATACAAAATGCTTATTGTCTGGAGAAAATGCCACACTGAGGACCCACGATGCATGGCCAGAAAGTGTTCCTGCCACATCTGCATGCTGACTGAAATTGTAAAACAGGTTCAGTCTCTCTCTCTCTCTCTCTCTCTCTCTCTCTCTCTCTCTCTCTCTCTCTCTCTCTCTCTCTCTCTCTCTCTCTCTCTCTCTCTCTCTCTCTCACACACACACACACACACACACACACACACACCCACACACACACACAGTAACGTGACAGAAACCGATGAGCCCATAAGAGTAAACTTAAGCAAACCCAATAGAAAAAAAAGATGAAAATCATAATAATAAATAATAAAAATCTTAGAAAGTTAAAAGGAATAAAGAAACTAATCTAAGAAGTACAATACAGTAGTTAATAAGAAAAAACTTTATGTAAAGTACCTTATAAGAAAACAGTACTGTGAACGATATTAAATAAGGAAAAGTGATACCAGTGTAAAATGTAAAAGTGAAGTGTAGAGAAAAAAAAGAGAGTGAAGAAACAAAAGTGAGAAATATAAAATGAGTACAAACAACCTTGGAAATATGATAATGTTTAATAACCAAGGGTACTTACCTATTCATACATGAAGCATTAAGCTTATTATTGTTTTTTCATTTTTACAGAATAATTTTATTATCATGATAATCAATCTTGTTGATGACCATAGTTGTCATAGGTTATAAGCCATGTAAATAATTGAATCCCAATTAGTTTGGTGATAAACAATGTTATTTCTTTTAGGGAACACTAATACCTAAGGCTTATTAACTAATTACTATAGTAAATAACTAGTCAAATCGAATGGAACTAGTAAATAAGCAACATATCAGATGATATGACAGAAATAATTTTAATGTTAATAACCAGTTCTTATGTTATGTTATATGTTTAACTATGTTATAAAATCTATGTTGACGTTAGAAGAAATTTGTTAAAAAATGTTAGCCATGGAAGCATGGGATAGGACTAAATGGTTTGTTAAAAAATGTTAATGTAGAAGGAGGATAGTAATTTGTAATTTCAGAGGAATTTTGTATTTAATTGTAAGATTTTTTAAATTAACTAAAAAACAAATAATATAATCAGAAGCATACACTATCACCTAAACATAGAAATTAACTTATAAAGATATAAAATCAATTAGCCTAACCAAAAGTGTAAAACACTAGGGATTAATAGGGGTAAACCATAAAATTGCCACTGTTAGATTGTTTTCCCTAATAAATCAAAGGTAATGACAAATTCCAGAAATATAATATGATTTTGTGATGGTCAAAATATCCAAATGGCTTAAACAGCATCATTTTGTAAAAACACAACATTTATTATGACACACACACAGGCCATATTTGGTATCATTTTAATTGTAATAAAACAAAGAATTACACGCTGTAAATTAAATTAAGATAAACTATTTAGCAAATAGAGAGTAATGTGTACTAGGGAGAAAAAAATCTGTATTGTAAGAAGTATTAGGTCATGTGACCTCAAAATTCAGTCAAATTAGTCAATCAGGAATTAGAAAAATTGGTCAAACTATTCAAATTCGAAAGAAAACGGTAACAGTGTATTGTTAGCATGAAAGAAGAACGGGTCAGTCCTATGTCTGGCTGAGTGAAAGTGTACTAAAGTATCAAATCTGAGTGTGGAAGGTTATAAAAACAAAATTCAAAATTAATAAAAATAATAATAATAATAATGAAGATTTAAGAAGACAGAAAACCAATAATAGGAATGAAAGAAGAAACACATAGAGGAACACCATAAATATGCAAAACTAATAGCCGATAATAATACTGGAAGGTGAGAAAGTCGCCTTATAACCAAACATTAGCGATCACACCACACTAAGAAAAAACATCACAGACACTATTAATTAACACTTCAGTGAAAGAAAACGAACAAATAACTTTTTTACAGTAAAAAACTCTATATAATTCCATTCATATTAAGGGAAATGGATGTATGAACTTTAATACAATAATGAACGTCTTAATGGCGGCAATCATTTAATTTCTAAATGTTGAAAAAGTTTTGGACTGACGCTATATTGTCAAACCAACACAACGTTAGCGAGCTTCGGTAACGAAAACAGACGTTATTTATACAAAATTACTTAAACAGCGAGTCTGCTAACAACGACCAGACCACTCCTAGAAACGTCATCAGAATAATACAAAACGTAATAACTGCACTGTAAAACGGAGATGTCATCGACAGAGAACAATAGATTCGGCATTAACCCTTCCACTTGGGTAATATACGCCATATTGTCTTTCTCAGTCGAAACAACACCGTCTGTGCGACTGCACGTGCTACAAATTGCTGGCCAGCAAGTACATAAAAAGTGTTAAAAATGTAATTAAATAAGTGAAATCTAAACTATTTGCAACTAAAAGTGGAAAAATGTAACGTAAAGTCAGTGGGAACAGTTTAAACAGAGAACAGTTAATAATTCGACCAGACATCAGTTGAACAACGAGGGACGCCTGACTCGATCATCAACTCAACAAACTCAGGAAAGTAATTACTTTCAAGATTTCAGCTATAAACCTTTTTCTTTAAATTTTGAGCTCAAATATATTAAAATTTTTAAGAATGTACCGTTGAATTATATTGTGGGGAGTATGTGTGTGTGAGAGTGCGTACCGGTACACATATAAAGCCACGAGGCATTGGTTTATGTTGCGTGATGTAGAAGACGTAACAAAGCAAAATAGCAAACTGCAGTACGTTCAAAATTCATTTTTATAGTAGATCTAGGGTAACTTAAAGATGAAAGATATATTATGTAATTGATTCACACGTTGGGCTGATACAGCGAAAGTACTTCACAGCCATTTTGTTTTTCTCTGCTTGGTGGAAACTCCATCTTGTTTTTATTTTGTGTTCAAATGTTTAAATTTTCTGCAATTAAAACACCAGTTTTCCATAATAATATCAGAGTATGTTATTTCTAAAAACCATTCAGTCTCTGGCTTGCTTAAAGGACCTGGACCCGAAATTGAAATATGTTAGGTTGGCAACAGCGCCACGTGGTGAACCAGTATATAAACAAAGCGTAAGCGTTAACAAGATTTTAAAGGTAAGTAAGTGAAAATAAATAAATTTGTTTGTAAGTGAGTTAACAAATGGCTGCCCGAACAGTGACTTTATATAAATAAGCCGGCTATAGAGACGGAATAGTTATTGGAAAATGGGAGTGTACTTAATACGTAAGTAACAAGGTTATGTTATGGTATGTTATGTAGTATATGTAGATATATGGTAATAGTTTGGAAATATATTTAAAACATTTTTGCAAGATGGCAGATAAAAATATAAATGTCAGTGTAAATGACAAAACGTTTATGAGTGAGATGGGAAGTTATTCAACACCAATAAGTCAGATCGGCGAGTCTAGTACTACCGAGTCTGTTGAGTTAGACAGAATACCAGTAACACCCATCTCAACTCGGTCTGAAAAGAAAACAGATGAGACAAATGCCATGATACAATTATTATTACATAAATTTGATGAGAAGTTTAATAAATTTGATGAGAAATTTGAGGAACAGAGTATAAAGTTAAATGAATTGAAAGAACAGAATAAATAACAAAAAAGCGATTCCAATCTGAAATACGATAAAATAAATACCAAATTTGATGAGAAGTTTGACGAAGTGAAAGATGAAGTTAAGAAACAAAATTTTAATTTTAATAAACAAATAAACGAAATGAATGCACGTTGTGAGAAGATGAAAGAAAAAATAATAGCATCAGTTAGTGAGAAATTTGAGACTCAAACAGAGTAGATGACATAATTAATAAATTGAAAATGAATAAAGTAGAGGACAATTATGAGATTAAAATGGGGGTAGAGAATGGTGGAGAAACAGATAAATTAAACGAAGATGAAAATAAAGACGATAAGGTAAGTAGGGGTGAGAATTATGACAATATAAGTAAAAATATGGTGTTAGAGAATATTGATAGTGATGATGAAATTTTAGAGGGAGTACAATATAATAATGGAATGTTAGTGTGTGCTGATGAGTCAGAGAGAAAGTGGAGAGAGTATACAGATAGAGGGGTTGCAGGGGGTAAATTTTTCCTGTGATGTTGTAGTTGGGGGTGAAGAAAAGGCTTCACGAGTATATTTGGGAGTAGTTGTCCCTTGATTTTTTGTGCATCTGATAGGTGGTGCAGTAATAAAGTTGTAGTGTCCCTTGCATATATTGAGAGAGAGAGTGTGACTTGGGTTTATGATGAGGGATATTTTGAGAGAGAGAGGTATGGTGATAGGCAGATAGAGTAAATAGAGAGAGAGTGGATAATTATAAGTACTTACCTTGGGTTGAAGCTTATATAGCAGTAGTAGGAGATGATGTTATTAATAATGACTTTATAACTTACCTGGTTGGGACAGATAATACTAAAGGCGACAGGACCATACTCGATCGTGACAAATTATATGAGATAATGATATGGAGTGATCATATTGATTATAATAGTAATGTGGAAAATTATAAAAAATTGAATAATCTTTACATTGAGAATCATAACATAAGGTATTCAATAAAAAATGATTTGTATAGACCTAAGATTAGACTGTTATTTGATGATGGAGGATAATTGTTTTATTGTGTTATGAACATTTAATTATGTGAACAGTGTTGTTTTGAAATGGATGTCTTATGAACTGATTTGTGGTTAATGATAACAAATAATAAGCTGAATTGTATATTTTTCTGTGTGTTAATGTTAAATGTATTTGTGTATTACATTATGGTGTATGATGTGTTATGTAAACAATGTGTATATGTAGTAGAAATTGATTTGATAATAATTATAAAATTTTACAGACTAAATAAGTGATGAAAGTAATTGTGAGATTTTAAATGGATTGAATTAAATAATTGAGATAAATTAAATAATTAATGTTGTATAAAAGAGATTTGATGATAAAGTTAAAATAATTTTTTGAGATTTAAATTCTCTAATGAACAGTAAATGATTACACATAAATATGTTTAGATTGAGTTACATTGTTATTATGATGAGGTAAGTGATGAATTTTCTAAGGGAGTTTTCAGTTATCATATTAAGATGAAATGTTGTAAAAAGGTTTGGGTAGTAATGATTATATAAATAAGGCATGTGATTTAATCAGAGTTAATTTTAATGGGAGCTAGAGAAAATACGAATTTTGAAATACCAGTAATACAGAAAGAGGGTATTAGATATTTTAGGGACACAGTAGAGTGAGTGCGTATATGTAGAGAAGGTGAGTAATGTAAATGGAGATTAAATAGTTGACGGTGATATTTTGTAGTGAGGGTGAGGTGGTAAGGAGTGATCAACGTGCGTTGTTGGGCAGGTACAGTAATTGTGAAGGGTTGAAGAGTGCTTGCCGAGATTATTGGGAAGGGCAAAAAGAGATGAATGGCATTGCCAAGGTTGGGAACACACATCCTAGTTACAAAGAGGGTATTAGTTAAATTATTATGAGAGTGGAAGGATTTAAATGGAAGTAGTGTTGAAGGGGGTTATTATTGAGAGATTGGTGTCACCCTATACAAATCTGTTAGCGGTTGTTAGTAGGGAGAAAGGAGAATAAGGTTATATATGTTAATGCCCATTCAATAAAATAGATCATTGTGAATAACGGAGAGTCACCCAAACTGATGATGATGAAAAGGTAAGATAACAGAAAATTCATAGTTGAAAGGTAACGATAAATGAAAGGTATGTAACATAAAGGTTGATAATAGATTTGAATTTTTTTGGAGAATTAAATGGTAGTAAATGTTAACTAATTAAAGATTGATATAAAAAAGAAGTTAATAGAAAGGTTAAGTTGTAATATTGATAATTTTTTATACAAATTGTTTATTTAATGTAAATGTAGCAATGTTAATGTTCAAGGCTAATGTTTTATTATGTTGTATGGTCATAGTGTGTGTGGTAAGGAGGTTACTACAGGGGGTAGTAACGTTAGATGAATATTAATTATTAAGTAGATAATATTGATAATGATGATCAAAAGAATTATGATTTTGTATTACCAGAGTAGAATCATGAAAGATGATCAATGAATTTCAGATAGATAGACTGTTTTGAAATACTGAACTTGTGTTTGGTTCTATATAGTAAATGTATAGGTAAATTGTTTTGTTGATTTTGGTGAATTTGATTAATTGTCTTAAATAATATTGCCTTAGAATAGAGTCAAATTTCTTCTTGTGTGTTGGAAAAGAGTTAAAATGTTATCGACTGGAGTCGAAATTTTGATAAAACGTAGGAATGAAAAAAGAGAAAGAGACATCTATCGTAAATCTTGTTGCATCTCTGTGTTAGAGAAATTAGGAATTAAGAAAAAACCAATGCCTATTAACATAAACCAATGCAGCTAAGGGGGAACAAATCAGTTGGTGATATGGCATTATACAAGGCCACTCTTTGATTTTTTATTTGGATGTTTCAGAGTTTGGTGATGCAGTGACGGCAGTCCTGAGCTGGCCAGCGTGTCAGAGCAGGAACGTCAAGTGCCTGACTGGCCTTGCGGTGTTGGGATCTCGAAAGAGAAGTCCAGTAAGGTCATGCAGGTACTGGCACCATCACTGGACCAAGGGGTAAGTTATCTATATTTTTTTTTATATAAATAATACAGGGGGTTGTGGCGACATATCCTTGCTGATCCCTTTAGGAAGTATGAATGTGTCAATGAGAGTTTTTATGCTTTGTCATAAATCCTCTCATTGAGAGGGCTTTGTAACGGTACAGTAGTTCCATATAGGAAGTTTTTGGGTACAGGATAAATATCATTTTATTGTAAATCCAACATTAAATGTGTGAGGGTAAAATTTTCCATATGTATGAAACAACGCAGTATGTCAGGACGAGTCGGCGTCAAGGTCAAATGGCGTACATGACCCAAGACAGCGAGTCTGCTAACAACGACCAGACCACTCCTAGAAACGTCATCAGAATAATACAAAACGTAATAACTGCACTGTAAAACGGAGACGTCATCAACAGAGAAAAATAGATTCGATGACGCATTAACCCTTCCACTTGGGTAATATACGCCATATTGTCTTTCTCAGTCGAAACAACACCGTCTGTGCGACTGTACGTGCTACAAATTGCTGACCAGCAAGTACATAAAAAGTGTTAAAAATGTAATTAAATAAGTGAAATCTAAACTATTTGCAACTAAAAGTGGAAAAATGTAACGCAAAGTCAGTGGTAATAGTTTAAACAGAGAACAGTTAATAATTCGACCAGACATCAGTTGAACAACGAGGGACGCCTGACTCGATCACCAACTCAACAAACTCAGGAAAGTAATTACTTTCAAGATTTCAGATATAAACCTTTTTCTTTAAATTTTGAATCAAACATATTAAAATTTGTAAGAATGTACCGTTGAATTATATTGTGGGGAGTATGTGTGTGTGTGTGTAAGTGCGTACCGGTACACATATAAAGCCACGAGGCATTGGTTTATGTTGCGTGATGTAGAAGACGTAACAAAGCAAAATAGCAAACTGCAGTATGTTCAAAATTCATTTTTATAGTAGATCAAGGGTAACTTAAAGATGAAAGATATATTATGTAATTGATTCACACGTAGGGCTGATACAGCTAAAGTACTTCGCAGCCATTTTGTTTTTTTCTGCTTGGTGGAAACTGCATCTTGTTTTTATTTTGTATGTTCAAATGTTTAAATTTTCTGCAATTAAAACACCAGTTTTCCATAGTAATATCAGAGTATGTTATTTCTAAAAACCATTCAGTCTCTGGCTCGCTTAAAGGACCTGGACCCGAAATTGAAATATGTTAGGTTGGCAACGGCGCCACGTGGTGAACCAGTATACAGGGTGATTCACGAAGAAACGGAAATACTTCGGGAGATGAATCTACATCGAAAAATAAGAAAAAAAAGTTCATATAAACATAGGTCCGGAAATGCTTCATTAGCGAGTTACGGCTAGCGAAAGATTTCGCCCGGGTTTCGGTTCCCCCGGGTAAATGAAGACTTTCTGAAATTCTGGGAAGGGGCAAATTCTGCTGTTTCTTATGGTTTTTGACCTGAAAATCGAATTAAAAAGGTCACAGAACTGCATCTCCCATAAGTTTCATGATATCCGACGTAAAACAGAAAAATCTTTGCCTAAAAACAAATTTTGGAAAATTGGAAACAATTGGAATTTTTTGTTGATTTTTATTGACTTTATTTACACCATTTTTCTCAGAATTAAATTCTTTACAAGTTTTGTTTTTAACTTTTATGCATTTATTAGTCATTTAACAAAGTTATTGTACTTCTAACCTAGGTTTAACTGATTGATAACAATGAACGAAAGAACCAAGTAGAACTCTGGAAAGTTGTTTATTCACTTGCTAGTACACTACATACAGTATAGCGAAACAGTACAGTACAACAAAAACTTACATGTCGGCCAACTGTATCGGCATCAATTAAAAAAGTCTTTTATTGTTGTTTGCCTCTAGTTTTCTCTCAATAGATCATTAATAAAGCGCTCATACTCATAATGTTTCTGAAAATCTACTGACCTGTGCTGGACACCGCATCGTAACACTTTTAACGCCTCTCTCATTTCAGCGTTTGTTGGAGGTTGAGAGGGTTCAGTAGCATCATCATCTTCTGCTTCAGCCTCTTCTTCTCCCACTTGTGAGTCTGAGGATGTGGCAGCTTCACACACGTCGTCTTCTGTCGGTCTAGCAGCAACAATTATGTCTTCGTCGATCTCCATCCATTCTTGAAATTCGTCTACAGTCATGTCTAATGGACGAATGTCTGCAAATCTTCAGAATCTGGGGCCTGTTTTGAAAATCCTCCATGCTTGAAGCAGTTCTGAATCGTACTTCCTGAGACATTATTCCATGACATGGCCAGGAGATGCAGGGCCTCAAGAACATTGGTTTGTTTTGCAAGGTCATTTGCACTCAGTTCTTTTGTATTCTCCATGTTTTCTAGGATTCTTGTGCGCATCTCATGGCGATAATATCCCTTTAGGGTTCGAATGATCCCCTGGTTGCATGGTTGTATCAATGAAGTCGTGTTGGCAGGTAAGAACACAAAACTGATGTTCTTTAACTCACAGTTTACATTGTGTGCTGTACAATTATCAATCAGCAAGACGATCTTCCTGTTTAACCTACTATCCCATTTTAATAGCCATTCTTTGAATATTAATGCAGTCATCCATGCATTAGAGTTTGAATGATAGTCTACTGGAAATTTCTTCACACCTTTAAAGCATCGTGGGTTCTTGCTTTTTCCAATTACCAGAAGCCTTTCTTTGTCACCATTCATATTTACGCAGCACAAGACAGTTAACCGTCACTTGGATGTCTTACACTCTTTAGCACTTTCATTCTTGAACAAATAAGTATGCTCAGACAAGGCATGATAATACAGTCCGGTCTCGTCTGCAGTAAACACACAATCCGGAGAGTACATGGATATAATTTTTGGCCACTCCTCTTCTATCCATCTTTCAGCACCAGAGAAATCAGCATCCTTCTGTTCACCATGCATTCGTTTGTACACAATGTTCTCTCGTTTCTTCCAACGATGAAACCATCCTTCTGTTGCCACAAAATCATCTTTTCCCATTTTCTTAGCAAGTTCTTCTGCTTTTTGTCGCATCAGAGGTCCATCAACACGAGCATCTTGTTCATGAACATTAGTGAACCAAAGTTTTAGAGCTGATTCAACCTCATTGTCTTTTCCACCACGAAACCTCTTACAATTCAAGTTTTGGTTTTCTTTTCCAGCCCTCACAATACTATCCCGATTTTTTAACAATTTGCACAGAAGAGGTTGTGAAATCTGTAACTGCACTGCCGCACTGCGTTGACTCATTTTAGGCAATTTGTCATAACATTCTATGATTGAAAGTTTTTCTTTAAGGTTTAAATCTTTACGTTTATTCTCCACACTAGCCATAATTTCACTGCAATAACGTAAACTTCACAATGTAAAAGCTGTAGCTATACTGAAGGGTCAAACATGGGTTTATTGCTCGAAAGTGAAAGTTGAGCGAGTGAATGGCCGACTGCACCCCCTTCTACTTCATCCTTCAGAACTTGTAAACACTATGACCAGAGGGACAAAGAGTCGCAGACAGTGTAATTCATTTTGTGAATGCAGTACAGTCACCCCAGATATTCTCAGACAAAAGTTTTACGAAAGCAAAAATGTGATAACATAAACCGAATTATTGATTACAATAAGCGACATTTTTTCAATGTTTTAATATTCGTCCGGACGGGTCTTCATGAAAGTGATAAGAATATCCGAATGATAACATTATCCGTGATCACAATAAGTGGCGTGCACTGTAGTTCAAAGAACCTTAGAATTAATATAAGTGTTGTAAAAAATTCCAACACAACTAACGATTGTAATTCTCGACCCTAGAGATAAAGTCGATGTATTAAATAACATTTCGAATTTAAAACAAAATAATTAAATAAAAACCCAAAAGTTAATGCAGAAAAAGAGTTTTATTTATTAGATAAATATAATTTAATGAATTTCAGCATTTTATAACAGGAAGAAGATAGAGTAAGAATTAAAATAACTTATTGAAGAAGGTGACTCACAGCTAGTCTACCAGTGGGTGAAGCGATTCCACAATCGAACGCAACATTACTTAATAATTATTCAAAATTAGAATTTTACCGCGTTTGACAGGGATCGTCTAGACTTCAACGAATTCTTAAATTAAGAAGAACAGGGCATTAATTAATTGGGAAAATAAATTTCAACTAATAACCTAATTGAGTTAAAGAAAAAAAAACTTTAAAGAAAAAATTTCTTATAATTTTATTTTAATGAAATTTTTTTTTTTGTAACCAACGTTAATAAAATTTATTGAACACGATGAGCGATTATGGGTTTGTTTTAATAACGACAGGTTATAAAACACACAACTAGCACATTATCTTTTCTTCTGGACATATTATGTCATTAAAGTAAAACACAGTAAAACCTCGATCAGCCATGTGTAAGCCAGTAAACACGGCACCAGTTTAACCGTGTATTTGTAATACAGTGGAACTTGGTTGTAATGATGATCTCAATTAATAAGAATTCTTGGTTAAAATGAACAAATTTCAGTAAAATATTTGGTTTCTAAATTCTACTAACTATAAGCCAAGGGGACGGAGAGGTGTGGGTGGTCCGAGGAAGCGCTGGAGTGACCAGCTGTAATATTTGTCTATTTGAGACTGGAACAAATCATTCTTGGTTTAAACCTTGAGGATGATGATGAAATTCTACTAAAATATATGGAGTAGTTTCTCAGGTAAAATGAAATCGTTTCTTCGGTATAACAAACAACATTTTGTTAATTAAGCAATGGAAATTAATTTGATGAAACAAAATTCTGAAAGTTTAATATATAATGTAGTTTACTCAGTACTGCTGAATGAGTTACAAATATTGTATGCTATTGTGCTCCTAACACAATGAAGGTTTAGTTTCGTCACAAGTACCCCAGGTATGTATTTTACAAAAAATCTGTGTTTATTTAATGGTACAGCACTAAGTACTGGACATTGTACACTAGTCTTCACTAATTATCAATGGAATATTTATAATTATTATTGGAAGCTTCATATAATGGAACCACGAAGCGCAGTGTCTGCACCCGCATAGGTGAACACAGCTGCCACTGTCACTTGAGGCAGCCGGAGAAGTCTGGCATAGCAGAGCATGCACTAGTCAATACCAATCACCGGATACTCTTTGAAGAGATGAGACTTCTGTCATCAGTGAGTGCGTATTTCCTCACTTGCATATAGAGTACATCCAGATTCAGAAGCATGCTGAGATTGCAATGAATTGGCGAGGTGAAGGCCTCTCATTAAGCACTCTTTGGCATAAGCTGTTGCGAACCTCTCATATGCTGCCTTCTTCCTGATTGGCTGTTGGCGTTTAAACTGCTTCCTGATTGGCTGGTGGCATAAAAACTACATCCTTGTAGGAAATTATAAGCGACTTTCGTGGCGTCACTTGCCATTACCACAGTACTGTGGTCACTATTATGTGAGACGTATCATTATAAGCTTCGAGGCGACTGCTGTATTGCCAGTGTTAGCAACAGACCTACCCTCCCCGCCTTTGACTACGCATAACCAAATGTAACGTGCGACAACGCTGTTGGGTGAGGGGTGGGGAAGAGCTGTTACTATTGCGTAACCTCGATGCTTATAATGGTAAGTCTTGTACTATAACATGTGTCACCTTATATTAGCACAAGCTCATAATTTGGCGATGGCCATCAATGGCACAGCCGAAACATTTGGTAGAGATTTTAGCACTGGACCATGGCCAAACAGCCTGGGATCACAATTTAACAACACTGACTCCGGCCGCGAAAGCCTTTGAAGTAATTTATAGTTGGCCAAAATTAATTTTTGTCCTTTTGAATTATTTTACCTATTTTGATTTCACTGCTGACCAAACCTTACTTTATAAACACACCTCATACATGCTAACATACTAATAATGTGCTAAGGCAGTTTTATGAATACTTACACTAACGCACAGTAATTATTTATATTTCTTTCTTTTTTTTTTTAAATGAAGTTAGTTCAAAATTTAATTTATAATTTAATTACATACATTTCAAAATCACTTACACGTCATATAATTTCATGTGACCATCATCAGATGCAGTAAGGAGAAGCTGTGAATCTGGTGAAAAACACAATGAACGAATTGGCATAGCATGGCCTTCCAGCGTGTGAACTAATTTACCTGACACAACGTCGAATATGTTTATGATGCCATCAATAGCTCCGGATGCTATGTATTTTGCATCTGGACTCTAGAGGACAAAAAAATGATAAATTCAGCAAATAAACGTATTTAATTAAAATACTGACTAACAAATTTAACAGTATACAGTATATATGCCATAACAGATACTCACTCAACTGATGCTTTGTGTTTGTTTAACATATTACCATTTCTTTCTCCTTTTGTAATTTATAAAATATATAAATTATTTAACTTGTGATGAGTTTTTTTTATAGAGTTGTTAGTCACAATAGTTATGTGGATGTTGTTAGTTTACTTTTTGAATACAAAAAAATCATTAGAGGACAAAATCAAGTCTTCGATTTTAATTTGTCTGCCTGTTGGTATAACTTATATGAAACTGTTACTAAATTTTGCTAAATCATCACAAACAGTCTAAATCAATAAAATATTAGTGTGATATACACATAATACAAGACACAGTAGAAGATGTGCATGTAGCACTGGGACAGGGACAAAGTTCAGAGATTCACATAACCTTAGTCCAACTTTAAACATCATAACTAACATATTTGGTTTGATTTCTTATTTGCAACCTTACCACAGTAGACAATTTTATAGAAAATTTTACAATCGTACCACAGTCTTCAAAAAGTTGTGATTATACAAATTTATAAACAAATTTTCTTTAACACTAAGTAAGAAATTCTTTAATGTTGGTAAACAGGAATTCTTTAAATTCTGTAAAAGGAATTCTTTAAATGTTGGTGAAGTTCTAAAGACTTCACTGTTACAAAGCTTCTGTTGTAACACAGTCTGTGTAATTTACCAGTCTTAGTCACAACACTATATCAGGAATTATTTATTTATTCTTCCCATCTGTCCACCCTTTTCCCTTTTGAGTGTAGACACCTCGTTGGTCATCAGAGCACCAAAGGTTTCTGCATACTGTACCCAGGTTTCTGCATTTATGCACGTGACTTTGAATGCAAAGCCACAGTAAAGAATTACTGTCTTCAAAATGATAAATTTTGATGTGTTAAATATCAGATTTTAAATGTGCACTGGGTCTGCCAATTGGATTAATTTCTTACAAGCCTTCTATAACATAATGTTAAAATAATAGTCGCACAAACAAATGTCACTTATTGGACAAGCAGAGGCTTCACCATTATGATACCTTGACAATCATGGTAAAATGATTTAAGTAGATAAAGGCCTTTGAACTATTATAAAATGAAGTTTACAAAAAGTTAAAAAGGATAATAGTCTTTTTCTGTATTCTGCATATGTGACTTGTGTATATATAGTATTAGAATATGAAAAATAGATACTGGCCACAGAACTGTAGCTAACAAAATTATATAGTGCATTTTAAATTAGAAAACAATGCTTATTACTCTCTACAAGTAGATAGCAAAAGAAAATGTTGAATTATAAGGTATTATGATATATAAGTTACACTTTAAACAGTTTCATTGATATCCATTCAGTGGTTTCAGAGATATCGTGATCTCTTGTCAGTCAGTGGTATTTGGCTTATATAGATATCTATATCTAGCCGATTTACCCAGCGTTGCTCGGGTTCATAATTTATTCATAGGCTCATAGGCACCTATTCTCGTTCTAATGTTATATTACTTGTATATTGTATAATCTTCCTTATATTGTTACGTTCGCATTCACACTGGAGGAATACTCTGTAGCGCACCTGTTTAAGAACATGTCATAAACTGTATTCTTATATCTGGAGAAGAATTCTGTTGCGCGTGATGCTCCTGCTTGATTTCTAACTCTGGGAGAGGGCGAACAGCTAAATTAGTTTTCAATAAAATGTCTACAGTACTTGCACGCGCTGCATATTTACTGTCTTTTATAATTCATTGTGTTAATGTTGAAATAAGGCATTTGTTAAATTAGTGTCTCCTAAACTTATTCTAACAATACAATACCTCTATAGATTTCAGCTTATCAATTTTTAAATTCAAACTGAAGCAAGTGCATTTATATTGTCTGAACACTATGATCTGAATACATTTGCTATCAAAACTTTGTTTTTTATACTCGCTTATAACTTACTTCGATCTTAACTTATCCACTTTTAAATTCAAACTGAAACAACTCTGAATTCACACACTATTAAGAAGTTTCTTAAGATGCATACACCACCTTTGATATCATAACCTATATCTTTATTTATAAGAACCGTGGACTCTGGCCCCGCCGTCTTTCGCGGGATCCGACCTAAGACTCCCTGGGTTCCGTGGATAAACTCCGGGGAAGGCCCGTCGGACGACTCCCTTGCTATTTCCTACGCGGGAGACTTCCACCGATGCTATGGTAACCAGAATCTATTCTATTGGGTTGCCATAGTAACCAGATCTAATAGTTTTTAAGACCCAAAGGACCCCCCAAAGGATCGTATCGAAAAAAACACTTGTCCTATGTTGGTTCTCCCGTTGCGTAAAATATTTGTGCCAAGTTTGGTTGAAATCGGTCCAGTGGTTCAGGAGGAGATGTGGAAGACCCCAAAGGACCCCATCGAAGAAAACACCT
This sequence comes from Magicicada septendecula, assembly GCA_034769895.1. Lineage (NCBI taxonomy): Eukaryota > Metazoa > Arthropoda > Insecta > Hemiptera > Cicadidae > Magicicada > Magicicada septendecula. The sequence continues at coordinate 382,871,448 of CM068373.1, forward strand.
ATCCTATGTTGGTTCTCCCGTTGCGTAAAATATTTGTGCCAAGTTTGGTTGAAATCGGTCCAGTGGTTTAGGAGGAGATGTGGAAGACCCCAAAGAACCCCCCAAAGGACCCCATCGAAAAAAACCACCTATCCTATGTTGGTTCTCCCGTTGCATAAAATATTTGTGCCAAGTTTGGTTGAAATCGGTCCAGTGGTTTAGGAGGAGATGTGGAAGACCCCAAAGAACCCCCAAAGGACCCCATCGAAAAACACCTATCCTATGTTGGTTCTCCCGTTGCGTAAAATATTTGTGCCAAGTTTGGTTGAAATCGGTCCAGTGGTTTAGGAGGAGATGTGGAACATACATACATACATACAATAGGGGGGGGGGTTGCCCCTTAGGAGTGAAAGTTTTTAAAACCGTTTCTTAGTGAGCACCTAAGACCTATGATGAAGCTATGTTCAAAGTTTCATTGATATCCATTCAGTAGTTTTTGCTCTACGTTGATTCTATGTCAGTTAGTCAGGCAAACTTTCCCCCCCTTTTTCCCCCTTTAAAGGTCGAATTTCCAAAAATCCCTTCTTAGCGGATACCTACATCACATAAGGAACCTACATGCCAAATTTCAAGTTTCTAGGTGTCATAGTTTCGGAGATTTCGTGATGAATCAGTGAGTCAGTGGTATTTCTCTTTTATATACAGTGGAAATCGTTTAACGCGAAAACGGTTACCACAAAATATCGGTTAACACGAAATACCACTCGGGTACCGATCGCCATTTGTTATGTACAGTGTATTATTTGTACGGTTAACACGAAAGGTTTACCTGAAAAATATCGGTTAACACGAAAATTTTTTGTTAAAAATAATTTTTTGTTGGCTGGCTTTTAAGTAACTGCATACAAAATAAAGCCACACAAGTACGCCCAAAAGTTTGTTTTCGACGTAACGGAATCCATTCTTCATCTCTAAAAGAGAAAGCGCAGGTAGTGACCATAGTTTGTTTTGTCTACCTGTTTTGTTTTGTCTTCAGTACCAAGTTCTATTTACAGTACGTACTGTATACAGTGTACCGTTGTTTACGGGAAACCATACCCTCTCCTTCAGCACCAAATGTGTTGTTCATTGACCGCAAATAAACCGTTATCGCTTACATTAACTACCTACTCTATAGGGTGTGGTGAGTTCAGTTCAGTTGTATTCTGTGCGTGTACAGAGGTGGTAAAGTTTGCGGTATGGTACCGATAACATTTTATTGTAAAAAATTTACTCAGTTGTGAGGATTAACTGTTTACTTTTTTACTGTACAAACTTCTTAGTGTTTTACAGCCAGTTAAGTGTGTGACGTGTACGTGTTAAGTGAAGTTACGCTTTCGTAAATTTCGTTTTTGCAGTCCGGATGTAAAATGGAGAAGAAAGTGCGTAAACAAAGTGCCCTCTCTTTAGAAAAAAAAAGTTGAACTCCTCCAAGCTGTTAATGAGGGTATTCGAACTAAAACAGAAATCTGTAAAACATTCGGTATACCAAACTTGACGTTATCCACGATTATAAAAAATAGAGATAAAACTTTAGAACTGTATGAGTCGGGCAAGTTTGAACCAGGCAGAAAACGTTTCCGTAAGGCAAACCATGAAAACTTAGACGCTGCTCTTCTTGCTTGGTTTAAGCAAGCAAGATCACAAGATGCTCCTATTTCTGGACCACTACTGATGGAGAAAGCAAACATTTTTGCTGAACAGATGAACTTAAATTTCACTGCAAATCCTGGCTGGCTAGAAAGGTTTAAAAAACGAAATGGCATAACCTTTTAAAACATCTGTGGCGAATCAAGACAGGTGTCACAAGAAATGACATCATCGTGGTTGCAATCTACGCTGCCTGCAATTTTAAAAGACTATCCACGTAAGGATATTTTCAACGCCGATGAAACAGGACTATTTTTCCGTTGTATGCCCGATAAAACACTTTCATTCAAAGGGGAGCAGTGCTCTGGTGGTAAAAAGTCCAAAGAGAGAGTGACAGTGATGGTAGGTTGCAATCCTGATGGGTCAGAAAAACTTCCGTTACTTGTTATAGGAAAAAGTTTAAAGCCGCTCTGTTTTAAAAATGTTAAAAAGTTGCCAGTAGAATATAGAGCTAACAAATGAGCGTGGATGACGTCTAAAATTTTTACCGAATGGCTGGTTTCGTTAGAAAAACATTTCACTTCTCAGAAGAGGAAAATTGTGTTAATTATTGACAACTGTCCTGCCCACCCATGTGACCTAAAATTGATGGCAATTAAACTTGTTTTTCTACCACCGAACACGACTAGTGTCCTACAACCTTGTGATCAAGGTATTATTCAAAATTTAAAATTTCAGTACAGAAAGTTACTTCTGCGGAAATACTTGGCCACTATTGAGGGGAAAAAAGATTTCTGTGTAAATGTTCTGGATGCTTGTAACTTGTTAAGAACAGCGTGGAACCTCGTGACGCCTACAACAATTCAAAATTGTTTCGCTCATGCTCGATTCATTTTGAATTCAGAAACTGAACAATCCGAAGAAAATGAAATTGATCCTACACTATCTGAAATGTTTAATCGTGTGTTATCTGTATTAAATGTTTCAATTTCTCTAAATGAGTACATGACTGTCGACGAGAACGTAACTACGGCTCCCGTATTAACAGATACCGATATCGTGGAAACAGTACAAGTTGACAACTGTGAAGGTGATGATAGTGACGACGAACTTGACACAGAAAACGATAGTGAAAATGTCCCTACCGCTACCGATATGCTTTCGTTGCTGAGCCGTGTTCGTCGATATTTTGAAGCCAACTCGGAAGGTGAAATGTTTGAACACGTTGATAAATTAGAACAATTTGTTGAAAATAAAATAGTGCAAAATTGTGTGCAAAAGAAAATAACGGATTATTTTAAATAAAGATAAACACGAAAACTACGGTAAAGTTGAAAGACATACAGTAGTCTATAAGAAAACCTAAATCATAGGACTAAATTTAGAACAGCTAATAATAATTTTAAGAAAAATTAATGATAATAAACCATGAGGATAAATAAAAGGTTGTATTTGTTGCATTTTACTAGACAGTACAATAAATAATCTACAGTACACTATTTGTTCATTTCCTCACTTTGTTTCACTTTTTGTTCGCTTAACACGAAAAAAATAACTGGTCCCCGTCATTTCGTGTTAACCGATTTCCACTGTATATAGATTAGAATATGAAAAAATAGATACTGGCCACAGAACTGTAGCTAAAAAAATTATATAGTGCATTTTAAATTAGAAAACAATGCTTATTAATCTCTACAAGTAGATAGCAAAAGAAAATGTTGAATTATAAGGTATTATGATATATAAGTTACACTTTAAACAGTTTATCGATGGTTAAAAAAATTAATCAATTATTATAATGTAAAATAGCATACAAAATTTAGAATACTAATCTGCAAATAGTCAGATAAGTTCACTTTATCTTCTGATACATAATACTCTTTAAGTGTTCATAGTTGCTTTCTCTAACTGTCCAAATTGATAAGTTTGCAAGGTATTAAAAGGCACAATACTGTAAACTGACATTTCAACCATAAGTATTATATTATTGTAAACTGATATAAGTATTATATTTTTCCTTACAAAACCTCATAAACTTAAAAGGTATATTGGGTGCAGATAATATACTGCTGTTAGTACATAAGGGGTAAGGGCTGGCATTGCACCCAGAATGGATTACATTACTGTGGAATACAGACTACCAATTCAGTTATTTTCCTTGTAAAATAAAAAAAAAATAAAATAAACCTAACTGTATCATCAGAAATGGAAGTCTACAGTCAAAAGTCAAAAAATTTGGTTTACCCTAGGGTTGTTCAAATGATTTGTTTTAAAGAAACTGTAAATATACTTCTACAAATTACCACTCTGTACACCTGACACAGTAACAGTAATATAAAAACATTAAAAAAATATAATAACCTATACACAGTCACCGTATGTTAATCAACTAAATATCTAAAACTTACATAAGCTATGCTCAGAGTAAACTTTCCTCGAGTATCTAATGATCTTTCCTGTTTACCAGAATCAGCAGTAAACATATTAATTTTCCCTGAATGGCTTCCTGAAATTATGTATTTATCATCTGGTGAAAATGCTACAGTCCAAACATCGGCAGGCCCTGTTTCCATACTATTTAAACGTTCACCAGTCAATGCATCCCAAACTCTAACACTAGAGTCTAAAGAGCTACTTACTATCACTGAAAAAGAAAGTTTTAAGTCAGAAAAACATAGCAATGCAATTGTTAATACTTAAGGTTCCTAAAATCTAATGCCACAGTATAAGGAGCTACTTGCAATCACAGAAAAAGAAAGATTCAAGTCAGAAAAGAAAGTTTTTTTAATACTCAGTTTCCAGAATTGTAGTATGACCACACAATTCATATCCAAGGGTAGGGTGAAACGTTCTGAGCCTGACACAGAGATAGCACTATTATGCTCCTTATTTTGACTATGCTGTACGATTTCATGCTTTATAGGCTTAGATTCGATGATTTCAAGTCAATGAGTTGTTTGTTATTAGTGGTGCAGTCCACCTCACGTATCACTACAAGCGCCTCAGGTATCATTGGATAGACTGGAAATTAATGATGTGATAACTTAACTGCAACTGATATAAAAAAGGAGCTTGGTTCCATGTGGGGGGGGGGTCTCTTCTACATTGAATACAGTGGTTAAGCACCGCAACACTCCTGAGACCAAACAACAGTCAAAACAACAGACCATGAAAGATGAACCAACTTCAAGGCAAAGACAGTAACCGACTCCAAGCAACTCCTTTTGCTGGTAAGTTATGGTGACTGTTTTTTTTTGGGATGACCAGAGTAATCTTCATTTACTACCTCAAAAAGGGGAAAACAATTAATGACGAGTACTATGCAAACCTATTGCACTTTGTAAATTATGAAATAAAGAAAAAAGCCACATTTAGTGAAAAAGAAAATGCTGTTTCACCAAGGCAATGTACCATCTCAAACATCAATTCTTGCGATGGTTAAAATCAAAGAATTGAAGTTCAAATTGCTTCCTGACCCACCATACTCGCCCTATTTAGCCATGAGTGACTTCTACTTCTTTCCTAACCTCAAAAAGTGGTTTGATAAAAATATTTTTAAGGATGACAAGAGTACATAAAGCTAAATAGAGGTTATGTGAGAAATAAAAGCAAATTAATCCAAAAAAGTGTTTTCTTATTCAGGCCCAGAACTTTTCACCCTACCCTCGTAAATAGGAATAAACTTTAATTAAGGATGTATACCAATATGAAAGATTTTGAAAAACTGCAGATAATAGTAAAGATGATGTTTTAGTAGAAGAAAATGTAGCGGGGCATTTTTGGGCATACCTGAGACAATGTAAAAAGTTTATATTTTATTGATAGTAAATAACATAATTGGTATTTTTTTTTTTAATAAATAATAATAATTTTATCCCTTGTCGAGTGATAGGGACAGAAATTATAGACTTGGGTACATTTGTTATTTTGAAACGATCGCAACGTGGCTGCACTGCTGTTGACCTTATGAATACAAACTTGTTTAATAATATTGTGTGGACCGTTTTAATAACTGCAAATGTACAAAGTCAGTTCAAGGACACAACAAAATCTGTCAACAAATTACATAACCGTGTCAGGCGAGCGTTACGTCAGAGCCTATCCTTGAGGAGTAAACAAGTTACATAACGAAAGTAGTGTACTGGCGCAAGGATACAAACTCTAAAACAATAGAATCAAGCACACCACAACCGTGGCTTGAAAAAATAGCGCTGTTTTCTCTGCCCAGTATAACGCCATCACCACTCGCGAGTGGTCTGTATAAAAAGTTTCGGCAGTAAGTGCGGGCCCGCAAAACCATAAAATGGGAATACTATATTTTAAAACATGAACTAAAATCAAAATTTCGTATTAAAAGTGTAATTAACAGTTTCATTATAATCTAACAGTTCGATAATCATGAAGTGAAGTAAAGTGCGCACGTAAAACCATGTGACGGCTTCAGGAATAATAATCGGCTTCAAATTCAGCTAAGTAGCCATGTATCAATGAGATTTTAATAAGGGTTTTTCAAAATTACTGGCGGAATGGGGAAATCAATTTTGATTTCATAACCATAAAGTATAAAATATTTAAAATGAGATCTCTAAAGTAGCTTTGTGTGTGTGTTGTGTGTGTGTGTGTGTGAGAATATAGTTTTACTATAGTTTATAGTAATAAGAAGGCTGGTTTGCGTTCCCATTATAATTCTTAATAAATGTAGTTCAAGAATCTGTTATTGTAATGCGAGTAAGTAAATTAAAAGAGATTCAAGGTAATTAACAACTATTATTCACGTTTTTGTCAATTATTAATTCAAATTTTGTCTGTATGATTTTATTAACATGAAATATGAATAATAATAAAGTAATAATAACGTTTGATTATTGATGAACATAAATGATTGTTATTATTTCAGCAACCACATTCTGTTCTCCTAGTTCGCTGATTCGAACCTTGGTAAATTATTTTCTTACAGTTGGTAAGATGGCGCCCGAGAAGTATACAATGTTTGTTAGTTAATTTTATGTGATACCAAAAGTAAGTAGCTTCACATTTGGCGCCCGAACAGGGACGATTTATATAATAATATTATATAAATATAGGCCTACGGGGAGAACAGAATGGTTGTTGAGGTAAAAAATAAAATTTTGTTTTTTCTCGTACGTAAAATAGACGTGGATAGGGGTTATGTTGTGATAAGTGTGAAATGTTGATGTTGATATTTTGTAGCGAGTATTGTGAAGCAATATGCATAATAGTTAATATGTATGATAATTATTAAGTAATGTAAAGGGTATTGTATAAGTAAATTTTGGAATGATTGAAGTATAAATAAAGTGCACAGAAAGTTACGTAAAGTAGCGCAAAGCGTTATACAAGTAGATACATTGTGGTGTGAAAGTAGATATGATATATTAGTATTTTAATTACAGTCGGAATTGTAGTATTATAAAATGGAGAATCCAGATTTAAATTTAGAAAACACTCTTACGGAGTCGATGGTAATTGACAATGTATCGGCTCAATCTACCCCGTCGACAACACGAGTTGCAGAGAGTTGTCGATGGCAGATATATTCAATGTAATGAAGACAATGTCTGAGAGCTTGAGTAGTTTTAACGTGAAGTTTGACGTTCAGAACAATAAATTAGATGAACAAAAGAATAGTTTTGAGGAGTTAAAAAATCAAAATAATGAGTTGAAACATGAAATACAAGAAATTAATAAACATTTAGAAAGCACTAACGAAACAATAAGAACTAGTTTAAATAAATTAGAATGGAGTGTTGAGAAATTTGAGAAGTTAGGTGACAAGGTTTTAAGTAGGACAAATAGTAAAAATGACGAAATAGTAGACAATTTTGAGAGTATAGTGGGGGTGAAGAATAATGTAGAAGAAAATGATGAAAATATAATAACGAATAGTACTGGTGAAGTTTTAGAATGCGATAATGAAATGTTTATGAGTGTTTATGAAATAGAGAGAGAGTGGAAGAATAATGTAGTAATTGAATGGGGACAGAGGGCAAATTTTCCCCTTATTGTTTATAATGATGATGATGATTTAATGTTGTTTTTTCAGGGCAAGAGACCCTTATTGGTAAATGAAGTAATGTTGTATAATGTTGTACCCTCTGTCCGTAATAATTGTGAGAGTGTGATGTGGTGCTATGAAGAAAGAGAGTTATGTATTGAGAGTGAATTAGAACTATATAAGTTAGAAAGAAAGTATGATGAATTGAGAAAAATACTAGAAAGAGAGACAGAGAATAATTTTGATAATATCTTACCTGACTATAATGATTTACCTGACGTAGTAGTTGAGGAATACAAAAATGAGAAAACAATTTACCTGACGTTAACAAATAACACTGATACAGACGGGACAATCCTAACTGATGTTGGCATGATGTATAATGGTATAATGGATGAAATAGAATGGATGGATTATTATGATAGTAATGATAACAAATTGTATGTTGATAAAAATGATGAATGTTACAAATACACTAGATATATATATATGACGATGGTGGGTGAGCTAAAAGATCAGTGTTGGGACATTTTTAAATATTGTAAATTTTTGTTAATGACCTTGCTGATTTGGACATGAAGTGAGATACACTTGAACAGTTGTTGACGAATATTTTGTAAATTTGAAATTTGTAAATAATAATGTAGTAACTTTGATTGTGTATATGTGGAATGTTAAATAAATAAATGTGTGTAATTGTGGTAATAATAATAATAATATTTTGCCAGTTAAATAAGTAATAACATTAATATTGAGAAACAGTAATTGAATAATAATAGTTTATGGTAATGAATTTTGTATTGTTAATAATGAATTTAATTAAACAATTTAATACATGTTAAATATTTTGTTTGACTATTTCAATATTGTATAATTAACTTTTTAAGGAATTGAAATCATTTTTACTAGATTTGGAATTTGATAATAGATGGCTGAATTGTTTGAGGTAAACTAATATTTTGTGAAATGTTTCAGTGGTGAGGTGAGAGTATTGTGGTATGTTGTATATGTTTTGAGAAATGGGCTGTAAGTATTGAAATTTTACAATATGAATAATGTATAACAAAAAAGGTTGACAGGAGTGATTGATATGTTAATTCAGTAATGAGATATTTTAATAATAATTGAGAATGATATATATATTAATTAATAATAATAATTATGAAAATTTTATGATTTGCTACTCAATAATTCTGTTTGAATTTAAAAAATAGATGCACTAAATACTTCCTATATTGTGTTTATTATGTCTTATTGTGTTGATTGCATTTAGTATGTTAGGAATAAGAATTATAAAAATATGATAATATGTTTTCAATGTGTTTATAGATTTTAAAATAAAATGAAAAATAGTTGTGATAGGTAAAATTTTCAATGGGTTGCAAAAGATAGAAGGGGGTGATAGTAATTGTTTGAATAAAATGTTTGAATCAGTCCAAGTTGAATTTTTGTGGGACATATAGATCTGTCCAAATTGAAGTCAGAGTTAAAGAAATAGTAGAGATGAAAATAATGCAATGTTGTTTTGAGTTAATGTATGTTATAGAATTTTAAGAAGTATAAGTGGAGACACAGTAGTAATGGAGAATAATTGTAGAGTTTTGAGTGATATATTGTTGTTTATTTGTTGATGTTAATTTGTTGTAATTGTAGTGAGGTTATGAGTTTGAGATTTTTTGGGGATGGCAATTTTGTAGTAGGGGTAGTGTATTGTGGGAGTCCGCAACATAAGGGTTGGGACGGGATTTGGTATAGTTTTAGTGGGAAGGGGCCGCCTTAGGTAAAAATCCAGGGGCCAGAGAACGGGAATTGAGTTTTTTTTTGGGGGGGGGGGAAACACGTATCCTATGTACAAAGGGTTAGAGAGTATTTTTTTTATATATTGAGAGTAGGTGGAGATTGGAGTTAAAATAGTAAGTAGTTAGAGGTAGAGAAGGGTTAGTAAATTTTTGATAGTGGGGTGTCATACTAGTTAAAGATTTTGTAAGGGAGCGTTAGAGTAATAAAAGGGGAAGTTTATGAGTAGATGCCAAGTGGATAAAGTAAATTATAATGAATAACGGAGAATCACCCAAAGTAATGAAATGGAATAATGATGGCCATAATTGAAAAAAAAAAAAAAAAAAAAAAAAAAATTTTTGTAATTTTGAGAAACGAATTAATAAGAGTAAATCAAGTTTAAAAGTAACTTTCTGATTTTACAATTTAATAATGTAAAGTGTGTAACATTTTAAATACCAGTTGTTTATTTTAATGTGAATTAGAAGTGTACTATGTTTCCTTATGTTATATTGTGTTTGTTAGAGTAAGAGAATTTTATCATGTTGTAGTTCGGTATTCATATATATGTTAGCGATAAATAAAAAACAAAACCAGTGCTTCTTAGCGCAAACCAGCACCGCTAGGGGGGAACAGATCAGTTGGGGATAGGGTGTTGTAGAAGGCCACTATTTGATATTTTGATTTGTTGTTTCAGTGTTTGGTGGTGCTGTGGCGGCGGACCTGAGCTGGCCTGCGCGTCAGAGCAGGGGCGTTGAGTATCTGTCTGACTCTACGGTGTTGGGATCTCGAGAGAGAAGTCCAGTATTGTCATGCAGATGCGGTCACAGTCACCGGACCAAGGGTGAGTTGATTATTCTTTTTTGTAAACCATACAGGGGGTTGTGGCGACATATCCTGGCTGATCCCTCTAGCAAGTATGAATGTGTCAATGAGATTTTTTATGCTTCGGCATAAAATATCTCATTGAGGGGGTATTGTAGCGGGGCATTTTTGGGCATACCTGAGACAATGTAAAAAGTTTATATTTTATTGATAGTAAATAACATAATTGGTATTTTTTTTTAATAAATAATAATAATTTTATCCCTTGTCGAGTGATAGGGACAGAAATTATAGACTTGGGTAAATTTGTTATTTTGAAACGATCGCAACGTGGCTGCACTGCTGTTGACCTTATGAATACAAACTTGTTTAATAATATTGTGTGGACCGTTTTAATAACTGCAAATGTACAAAGTCAGTTCAAGGACACAACAAAATCTGTCAACAAATTACATAACCGTGTCAGGCGAGCGTTACGTCAGAGCCTATCCTTGAGGAGTAAACAAGTTACATAACGAAAGTAGTGTACTGGCGCAAGGATACAAACTCTAAAACAATAGAATCAAGCACACCACAACCGTGGCTTGAAAAAATAGCGCTGTTTTCTCTGCCCAGTATAACGCCATCACCACTCGCGAGTGGTCTGTATAAAAAGTTTCGGCAGTAAGTGCGGGCCCGCAAAACCATAAAATGGGAATACTATATTTTAAAACATGAACTAAAATCAAAATTTCGTATTAAAAGTGTAATTAACAGTTTCATTATAATCTAACAGTTCGATAATCATGAAGTGAAGTAAAGTGCGCACGTAAAACCATGTGACGGCTTCAGGAATAATAATCGGCTTCAAATTCAGCTGAGTAGCCATGTATCAATGAGATTTTAATAAGGGTTTTTCAAAATTACTGGCGGAATGGGGAAATCAATTTTGATTTCATAACCATAAAGTATAAAATATTTAAAATGAGATCTCTAAAGTAGCTTTGTGTGTGTGTTGTGTGTGTGTGTGTGTGTGAGAATATAGTTTTACTATAGTTTATAGTAATAAGAAGGCTGGTTTGCGTTCCCATTATAATTCTTAATAAATGTAGTTCAAGAATCTGTTATTGTAATGCGAGTAAGTAAATTAAAAGAGATTCAAGGTAATTAACAACTATTATTCACGTTTTTGTCAATTATTAATTCAAATTTTGTCTGTATGATTTTATTAACATGAAATATGAATAATAATAAAGTAATAATAACGTTTGATTATTGATGAACATAAATGATTGTTATTATTTCAGCAACCACATTCTGTTCTCCTAGTTCGCTGATTCGAACCTTGGTAAATTATTTTCTTACAGTTGGTAAGATGGCGCCCGAGAAGTATACAATGTTTGTTAGTTAATTTTATGTGATACCAAAAGTAAGTAGCTTCACAAAAACACACACACACACACACACACACACACATACATACACACCATAAAGCATACATCAATGTTTCTGAATTACATACTTGTGGAATCAGTGCTTACAGCAACAGAAACAACTCCCAACGCGTGACCTTCCAATTTATGCTTCATTTCTAAACCATCGTCTGTAAATGTCCACACCTTAACTGCATCATCGACAGACCCAGTGACTATATAATCCATAGTCTCTTCTGCTGCTGTTGTTGAATCTCTAGAAATAAATATATATACAGTACTAGGTATCTTCAAATACTCTAATTCAATAAAACTTTTCAAAATACAGTCAAGTCAGGCTTCTGTATAATGAAATTCATTATGCAGCCCAAAATTTCATTGTAAAGAAGGTTTTTGTTACATGGAAGTTAACCCCTCTTCTATCTTGAATTGGTTTGGTTGTGTGTTATGTTACAGTAGAATGTTACACTATAGAGATTACTCTTTATAATCAAAACAAACTAAACCATTTATGTATTATTTACCGTTTTATCAGAATAAACTAAACTGTGTATTATATTTCATGGAACTTACTGGAACTTTCATGGTCACAAAGTGATGTGAGATTACATGAAAGAGAAACATGACAAAACTTAAACATTTTAATTAAACAAAACATTTTAAAACACAACAAGAGTATAAATGTAAACAACAGATACATATCACATAACCACATTCAGATAATTAATAAAAATTAATTATCTGAACTTGAAAATATACCACATTTATGGTTCTTTTGTAATTTATTGATTTATGTTTTTTTTTAATTTGTTGATACAGTTTCTGTTATGAGAATGAGGCCTACTTCAAAAAATTTGTAATTTTTGTTGACGTTTTGGTTTAAATATAGTGTAACATTCAAGAAAAGTTTCATATTTTTTAAAGATGTTAAGAAAGCCTATCAGGTACATTATCTTTCAGGTGTGATACTTGTCTGATTGTTACGGTCTATTTCCTTACCCCCCTTAATATTAAACTTTTACTTACCTTTTATGCATTCGCCCTGACTTACCAAAAACAGAAGATTCCCAACTTATAGGTCGCCACCAATATTTTTAAAAGGACAAATATGGACCCCTTAATACATTTCCCCACTATTTGCTTTGAATTACTTACCAGGTTCGTTTAGGCGAGATTTTCCATACAGGACAGGTTATGTTAAACGGGCGTAATAACTTACTCTAACACATGTTTAAGTAAAATTAAATATGATTTTATTGATTCAAGAATAATGGCCTCTGTCTCGTTATTTCTTTTCATATTCTGTTTAATGTTATTTCTCTACTCTTACTAAACTCTATTGTATAAAAATGTTCCTAGGCTAATCTATACTTACAACCAGTACTCTCGTTAACAACCCGGTCTATTTCTCCCCATTCTACTTCCCACACTCTCTCATTATTTTTACACTTTTTATTCACCACCTTTTGTCGAGCTTTTTTAACAATTATTATTCACTGACACACTTCTGGCCAACATAAAAAGATCGTTTACATTAACTATGTCGTGATACCTAGCGATGCTAGGTTCCCGGTGTTGCACACTATATTGTTTAACTACTTTTTTCCTAAATATTCCAACCCCACAAACTGTTTGTTGTTCCATTATTAAACTCCACTCTTTGGTAGACCTACTTAGACATTTCAGTCTACCAAAACTTTCCCGAGGCGAACGTTACGTTTACTCTGGTGTTAGCAGTTAATGACTGTTCTGTGATACTGTCTGATGCAAAACTGGTGATAGACTGCATACTGTGATTCACAAAGACTGCTGCTGGCTATTACGTAATATGTCTAGACAGCCAGACTAGATAGTTGTTTATGCTAACATTGTATTGCACTGGGGCACCTCACAGGTGGATACTGACAATTAAATGTTAAAACTGCATTGAAATGAAAACTGTTGTAGCCCACAATTCTGTACCGTTACAATACCCGCCCCCCCCCCAATGAGAGGTTGGATGCAGAAGCATACAAACTCTCATTGCCTAAAACCTAAGAGGATCAGTGAGGATATGGCGCCGAAACCCCCCTGAACTCTCTACTAATGGGTACTCACCCCCCTAGTCTGGCGACTGTGGCAGCACCCATCCGATCTTACTGGACTTCTCTACTCGAGATCCCAACACCATAAGCTCGGACGGATACCGCCACAGTATCACCTGACTCTGTAACATTCCATTAAAAAATTAACAAACGGCCTTCCATCACTCCATATCCCACAACTGATTCGTTTCCTCTTGGCCATACCGGTTCATTGACAAAGTACTGGTTCTTTTATTTACAAAGTACTGGCTTAGTTTTTAATTTTGATAATATAACCTAAATGTCTACTTACAGCTAACTCATACAAATATGCCATACAAATTAAATAGTATTCACAATACAATATTTCCCCTCCAAAATGACACATTGATTATACAAACATTTTTTATTATTGTTACCCAAAAATTTCCTTCAATTTTCCATTTTAAATAAGTATTTCTACTATTTTAATCATTGTTTTCCTCAATTATTATTTAATTTGTCATTACGGTTAAAGTCAAATCAAAATACGTTTAAATTCATTACTAAAAATCATCTTTTCAATTAATTTAATTACCAATTTAATTTAATTTTATTTAATTAACAGTTTCAAAATTGCATTTTTTCAAAATGATTCTCTATTAACCAAATCCTGTCACCCAAATATTAACTGTCTTACAATCAAAACATTAAGTCATTTCCTTATATTATTCATAAAAAGCTGCCTCCATGTCAACACATCTTGCATATTTTTTATTTCATAATAGGATTTACTCCTAGCACTGATTCATCAAACTACAACATTCTTGTTATTGTCAACTCAGCATGACTGTAAACACTGGTCACACAACACACAACATACCTGTTTACATTAACAGTTGTATGCCAGACTGTTTTTATAAACACTGGCTCAGTCTCAACATTCTGATTACAACACTGCTTTATTACTTCCTTCAATTTTTTGGTTCCTATAAATCTTTTAGTGCTGACATATTAATAAATTACTATCTATTACAATTTAAATAATAAAATTCACCTTTTCTGAATTACTTTAATTCCACCTCCAATTTGGCTTTAGTTACCTTGTTTAAAACACTTTTAATATAAACACAATACAAAATAAAATTATTGTCTCTTATTCATTATTTTAGTAAAATCAAATATTATTATAAGCTTCTTTCTTATTACAAACATGTTTTACATATAAGCTATAATATACATTACAACAAGATAATCTTAACACAATACATTTAACATTAACACATTTATATACGAATTTCCGTCATAGTTTTTTATTATTTACCACACTTCATTACCTAAATCAGCAAGGTCAGAACCATATACTAAAGTATTTAAAATGTCCATTCACCGATTTTTTAATCAACCTCCATCGTCAAAAATTAGTCTTGTCTTCACATAACATTTTTCAACTTTATTTATGCACCTCATATGGCTATCATTTGTGTAATAACCATAAAAATTTGTTTTTTCCATTGTACCATAAGAATAATATATAGGGTTATCTCCCATTATTATTTTGTCATAAAGCATGTCAACATTATTATTTTTTGTCAAATCTCCATCAGTATTATTTGTTATTCCCATACGTTATTATTACAATTATCTGCTACTACCAGTACACTACTTCTCCCAACAGGTAAATATTTATCATCAATATACACATTGTTTACTACAGTACAAGGTAAATCTACATTATTTACCATAATTCTCTGAATATTCATCTTCTCTATCAACTCTCCATAACCTCTATTTAGCTTGAAACACTCTAACTCTTTCTCTCTCATAATCAATTTCATCACCACCACATTTCATAATCTCACTCCACACAGAGGGCAACACCACTAAATTATTTAAACACCATCTGGCCCTGCCAGATAAACACAAACAACTTATTTGACATTTTGAAGACCTTTTGTCTTCTACAAAAACTATCGAGGAACTCTTGTCCTCCAGCAACACTTGTGAAGTCTCTACTTCACATTTACCACAAGAAAAATTTGCCCTCTGTTCATACTCTACATTTAAACTACCTCTATACTCTCTTTCATTATGATCACTAAATACTCTAACCTCAACTACATTTCTACTCTCAATATTACTACTATTATTTACTGTATCACTTTTTGATACCCCATTTTCAAATTTATTACCCGCTTTACTTGCAAAGCTTTTTAAATTGTTATTTACTGTAATTATTTGTTGTCGAAGTTCTTTTTGGTTAGATTCTAACATGTTTGTTTTACCATATACCACACACATACACACTCTCTTAACTCATCTGTTTTTCTTTTGGTTTCACTACGTATTTCGTTAATGCGCTCATCAATGCTACACAGTGAATTAGTTAATTCATCAAGCTTTACGTTTATGCTATTCTCAAATTTCATATTCTGTTCTTTGTATTGTTCAAATTTCACATCATTTGTGTCAAAGCATTTATTTATATCGCTACTTATTTTATTGAATTTAGTTTCAAATTTTTCCTCACTATTGCCTAAACGATTATTTATTGCATTAAAATTTACCTATAACATTGCGCTTTGCTTTGCCAAAAGTGATTGCATCATATTCATTATCTCGTTACTATCAGATTGCTTATTTTGGATAGGCGTTGAATGAATCCTAGCGCCTTCCATTGTCACTGACTCGCTCACTTCAATCATACCCTCATGTTTATCCATTTATATAATACAATAATTATACATACCCCATCAAAATACTCCACACATAAAATCGTCACTAATATATATTATGTAAACATACAATAAAGCTGCCAAAACATAAATCTATACAATAATTCAAAATTTTACAAATACGCCGTTACCACAACCTGTCTCGTACTTCCAATCAGGGATAAACCCATATCAGAAGATTCCATATGAGTCATCCTGGCAGGGTCGCCACTGTTACGGTCTATTTCCTTACCCCCCTTAATATTAAACTTTTACTTACCTTTTACGCATTCACCCTGACTTACCAAAAACAGAAGATTCCCAACTTATAGGTCGCCACCAATATTTTTAAAAGGACAAATATGGAAACCTTAATACATTTCCCCACTATTTACTTTGAATTACTTACCAGGTTCGTTTAGGCGAGATTTTCCATACAGGACAGGTTATGTTAAACGGGTGTAATAACTTACTCTAACACATGTTTAAGTAAAATTAAATATGATTTTATTGATTCAAGAATTATGGCCTCTGTCTCGTTATTTCTTTTCATATTCTGTTTAATGTTATTTCTCTACTCTTACTAAACTCTATTGTATAAAAATGTTCCTAGGCTAATCTATACTTACAACCAGTACTCTCGTTAACAACCCGGTCTATTTCTCCCCATTCTACTTCCCACACTCTCTCATTATTTTTACACTTTTTATTCACCACCTTTTGTCGAGCTCTTTTAACAATTATTATTCACTGATACACTTATGGTCAACATAAAAAGATCGTTTACATTAACTATGTCGTGATACCTAGCAATGCTAGGTTCCCGGTGTTGCACACTATATTGTTTAACTACTTTTTTCCTAAATATTCCAACCCCACAAACTGTTTGTTGTTCCATTATTAAACTCAACTCTTTGGTAGACCTACTTAGACATTTCAGTCTACCAAAACTTTCCCGAGGCGAACGTTACGTTTACTCTGGTGTTAGCAGTTAATGACTGTTCTGTGATACTGTCTGATGCAAAACTGGTGATAGACTGCATACTGTGATTCACAAAGACTGCTGCTGGCTATTACGTAATATGTCTAGACAGCCAGACTAGATAGTTGTTTATGCTAACATTGTATTGCACTGGGGCACCTCACAGGTGGATACTGACAATTAAATGTTAAAACTGCATTGAAATGAAAACTGTTGTAGCCCACAATTCTGTACCGTTACAATACCCCCCCCCCAATGAGAGGTTGGATGCAGAAGCATACAAACTCTCATTGCCTAAAACCTAAGAGGATCAGTGAGGATATGGCGCCGAAACCCCCCTGAACTCTCTACTAATGGGTACTCACCCCCCTAGTCTGGCGACTGTGGCAGCACCCATCCGATCTTACTGGACTTCTCTACTCGAGATCCCAACACCATAAGCTCGGACGGATACCGCCACAGTATCACCTGACTCTGTAACATTCCATTAAAAAATTAACAAATGGCCTTCCATCACTCCATATCCCACAACTGATTCGTTTCCTCTTGGCCATACCGGTTCATTGACAAAGTACTGGTTCTTTTATTTACAAAGTACTGGCTTAGTTTTTAATTTTGATAATATAACCTAAATGTCTACTTACAGCTAACTCATACAAATATGCCATACAAATTAAATAGTATTCCCAATACAATATTTCCCCTCCAAAATGACACATTGATTATACAAACATTTTTTATTATTGTTACCCAAAAATTTCCTTCAATTTTCTATTTTAAATAAGTATTTCTACTATTTTAATCATTGTTTTCCTCAATTATTATTTAATTTGTCATTACGGTTAAAGTCAAATCAAAATACTGCTACGACAGCACAGAACAATCTACGCATTTATCGAATGCGCCAGAAAGATCTCGATGTAAGCGTGTGGTGTACGTGCTACAGACACACTTTGCGAGAATTTTCTCGACTATGCCAGGCTCCGCTCGGGCGCTCGGACTGTGTCAAGGCCGCAGCAATTACGTAGTTCGCGAGAGATAAGACGCAGTTTGGAAGCTTCTGGTGTGTGAGCGTAGCTATAAATACATCGCGTCGCGGCCTTAGTTTTCAGTTCAATGCGAGATTTTTGACTGTGCGGTTCGAGAGTATTAGTGCGATATATTTTACAGAGCGGTTCGGGTTATTACGGTGTACGTTCAAGTAGTTATTAGTGAAGTGTTGCGTTTTGTATTCGGACGGTATAATTGTAATACAGTTGAGTTTTAATATTAGTGGACATTTTATTGCGTATGAACAAATTCATTTGATTTGTTGTAGACACTGTGTTGTTAATTACGAACTGTTTTACTATAACAATTAAAGGTGTGATTAGTGACTTAATTGGTGTCTTGTACTTATTTTGTTTCCACTGTACCTACGACGATCGAGTAGACCGTTGTAACAGTGGTGCCAGAAGTGGGATAGAACGGTTAACAGTGGAAACAGTGGATACTTTGTACAAGACGAGTGTAATTCGTAATTAATCGAAAAACAATGGATGCGTCAGATGATGGAAAATTTCCAGGCGCTGTTGTTGCAGACAGAAGAACGACGACGACAGGATGCAGAGAAAGCAGAAGAGAGACAGAAAACCCTCCTGCTGGAAGCAGAGGAAAGACGCAGACAGGAGGCGGAAGAAGCAGAAAGACGACAAAAAGAAGAACGAAGACAAGAAAGAGAAGAAGCAGAAAAACGACAGGATGAAAAACGCAGGCAGGAAAGAGAAGAGACAGAGGAACGGCGACGACAGGAAACGGAAGATATCAAAGCATTAATACAGGAGCAGAAACAGATTCAAGAACACAGTACAGCAGAATTGGGTCTCCTACGAGGTGAGCTTAATAAACAAGTTACTAAAATATCTGAGGTAGAAAAATCTGTCTTGACTGTGGAAGAAGTTATGTCAACAAAAATATCTGCAGTAGAAAACTCAATGGCAAACATAAGAGAACAAATTAAAATTGAAGTTGAACAGTGCATGAAGATTCAACCAAAGCAAATTTCTGAACAGACTGTACCAGTGATCAAGACAGAAAATAAGTTAACAGAGAAAGTCACTTTGCCTGCAGTAGGGACAGTTCATGTCAAAGCTCCAACCTTTGACGGAAGCACTCACTGGGCAACGTACCTCCGCCAATTTGAAGCTGCTGCATGCGCAAATAATTGGACAGAAAAAGACAAGGCTGTTTCACTTGTTCTTGCATTAAAAGGACCCGCGGCAGAACTACTACAGAAAGTGCCACCTGACAGGCAGAAAACCTATGCCGAGTTGATAAAAGCTCTGGAATTACGGTATGGTGATAAACATTTGCGAGATGTGTACTGCACCCAGTTGAGAGCAAGGCGACAGCATTCCGGGGAAAGTCTTCAAGAGTTTGAAGCAAGTATCGACAGACTAATTAGACTGGCCTATCCTGAAGCGCCAGAAGATGTTCGAACGCGTTTTGCGATGCAGACATTTACTGCCGGTGTCCGAGATAACGAACTACAGCAAGTGTTACGAATGGCAAGACACCAGAACAGTGCGGACGCCCTGGTACACGCTTTGCAATTTGAGGCCGCCAAATCAGCATCTGGTTGGACAAGTCATAAAGTGCGCGAGCTAAAAGATCGCGACGGCACAGACGATGAGGAAGAAGAACAAGGAACAGAGACTCGACGGTCGGCGCCACAGAATAAAATAAGAAAGGATGGAAGACCGAAGTGTTATTGATGTGGGAAACCTGGACATCTACAACGAGATTGTCGGGTTAGAATTCAGCAGCAGGGAGACGAGCAATAGTCGGTGCAACGGGGCGTGTGCTGACTAACTGGAGGAACGAAGCCCCTAGAGAATACGCAATTTCTACGCTTCAGAAAAACACCGGGAGCTTGGTAGTTACCGGATTTGTTCAAGAAAGGCCAACCTCGATTACAGTTGACACAGGCGCAACAGTTTCTATTGTGCGCCCCGACGTGGTGAAAGATCTCAAGCCAATCTGGTGCTCTTGCAGCATGCGAACAGCTACTGGACGGCCTGTAAAAGTGTATGGAAAAGCGGAGATACACCTACGCCTCGGTAGACTTGAGTTTAATCATCAAGTACTTGTTGCAGACATTGTGGATGAAGCAATTCTTGGTGTGGACGTTATGAACGCATACGGATTTATAGTCGACTTCAAAAACAATGTCTTGAGAATCGGAGGCGAAGAGGTAATGCTATCAACAATGACGACAGCAGAAAAATCGATGGACGTCATAAACCAAGTGGCCGTAACTGTTCCGCCAAACTCCGAAAAGATCATCATGGTTAGAACTGCAGTAGATACTAGGGGCAATCAGTGCTCTATATTCGAACCCCAGGTAGTCAGCACACCGGGCATCCTAATTGCCAGAAGTTTAGTAAAACCGGACGAAACCGGAAATGTACCTATTAGAGTGGCCAATATTTTGGATCAAGCTACCACTTTACAAAGCAATACGCTCCTAGGCAAATTGACTCCGGTGGCCTGGGTAGCCGGAATAACGCAACGAAGACCCAGTTCTTCGGATACTTCTAAATTACCAGAGGAACTGCAAGAATTATTGAACAGATCTTCTAACGACCTCTCAAGTGGTGAGGTAAAAGAACTCGGACAGTTTTTACACGAATTCAAAGCTTGTTTTGCAGTTCGGGGACAGTCACTGGGAAGAACCTCTCTTGTGCAACATCGCATCAATACTGGGGACACAACACCGATACGCCAACCTCCTCGAAGGCCTCCATTATCTAAACAAGAGGAGATGTCTCGGTTAGTACAGGATATGTTGACAGAGGGAGTAATTGAACCTTCGTCAAGTGCTTGGTCTTCCCCTGTAGTGCTGGTAGCGAAGAAGGATGGTGGATTGCGTTTCTGCGTAGACTACCAGAGGTTAAATGATGTTACAAAGAAAGACTGCTATCCATTACCTCGCGTTGACGATACACTCGACACGTTGTCCGGAGCACAGTGGTTTTCCACATTGGACCTGAAGAGTGGATATTGGCAAGTGGGTCTTCATCAAGAAGACAAGGAAAAGACCGCTTTCTCGACCCCAAGTGGCTTATTCCAATTTAACGTCATGCCATTAGGACTCTGTAATGCACCGGCAACATTTGAGAGATTGATGGACCTGATACTCCGAGGCCTGACGTGGAAAACTTGCCTTGTTTACTTAGACGATGTCATAGTGATCGGGAAGACTTTCGGAGATCATTTGGAAAACCTTAAGGAAGTTCTAACTAGAATTCACGGTGCACAACTGAAGCTGAGCCCGAAGAAGTGTTCTCTATTCCAGAAGGAAGTACAGTATTTGGGCCATCTGGTTTCGGCAGCGGGCGTTAGGATGGATCCTAATAAAGTAGACACCGTAAGAGACTGGCCAGTTCCGAAGAATAAACACGAAGTTCGGAGTTTCCTGGGGTTATGCTCATATTACCGACGTTTTGTGAAAGGCTTCGCTACTATTGCTAAACCACTACATGAGCTAATGGAAAATAAACGAAACTTCCCATGGTCGAGAAAGTGTGAACAAGCATTTAGAACGTTGAAGATTGCATTATGTTCGCAGCCAATTCTCACTTTTCCAGCTTCCGAAGGGAAGTACATCGTAGACACAGACGCAAGCAATACTGGTCTAGGAGCAGTTTTGTCTCAAGTGCAGAACGGTGAAGAACGAGTAATAGCGTATTACAGCAAGACGCTTTCTAAACCAGAGAGAAATTATTGTGTTACAAGAAGAGAGTTGTTGGCAATTGTCAGAGCTTTGGAGCACTTCCATAAATATCTCTATGGGAGAGAGTTTTCACTATGTACCGACCATGCTGCACTTGCATGGCTCTTGAGATTTAAAAATCCGGAAGGACAGTTGGCAAGGCGGCTCAAACGTCTGCAAGAGTACAACTTCAAGGTACAATATCGGCGAGGGCGCCTGCACGGTAATGCAGATGGCTTATCACGAAGACCATGCCCGGAAGACTGCCGACATTGCCACAGAAAGGAAGAACAAAACTCAAGTGAACATGTTCAAGCCATCACTGTAGATTTCCTGGCTGATGGCTGGACAACACAAGACTGTCGACAAGAACAGATGACTGATGAAGACATTGGACCGATCTTGACAGCAAAAGAGGAAGGTCGCCGCCCGGATTGGCAAGATATCTGCCATGGTTCCGAAGTGCTGAAGGGCTACTGGGCACAATGGGAATCTCTCACCTTAGAAAACGGATTGCTGAAAAGGGCTTGGGAAAGTGCAGATGGACGAGACGTGGTCATGCAGTTGATAGTTCCCCGAAGTAAAGTGCAGTCTGTTTTGAAGGAGATGCATGATGGAACATCTGGAGGCCATCTTGGCGTTAACAAAACCCTTGACAAAATATGGAAGCGATTCTATTGGCTTCATCTTCGCCACGACGTACAGGAATGGGTTCGGACGTGTGAAATATGTGCTGCACGCAAGGGCCCACAAACCAGAAGCAGGGGAAAAATGAGACAGTATAACGTTGGACAACCTTTCGAGAGAATTGCCATAGACATTGCTGGACCATTCCCAGTTACTGACGATGGAAACCGGTACATCATGGTTGTAGGTGACTATTTTACTAAGTGGGTGGAAGCCTACGCAATTCCAAATCAGGAGGTTACCACTGTGGCAAAGCAGTTAGTTCACAACTTCTGTTGCCGTTATGGAGCCCCTATGGAAATCCATACGGATCAAGGAAGAAATTTCGAATCAGGAGTGTTTAAAGAATTATGCCGTCTACTTGGAATTCGAAAGACCAGGACAACGCCTCTGCATCCTCAGTCGGACGGGATGGTTGAGAGATTCAACAGGACACTTGAGCAGCATCTTTCGAAAGTTGTTGACGAGAACCAAACAGACTGGGACCAACGTATACCACTATTCCTTATGGCGTATAGATCATCAGTACATGACACAACCGGCATGACTCCAGCAAAATTGGTGTTTGGGCGGGAGATTCGTCTTCCTGGGGACTTGATGTTTGGATCACCTGAGACTCAGTCCCAAGAGCCAAAGGACTATTCCTCGCAATTAGAAAACCAACTGCGAGAAATGAATCGCTTGGTAAGAGGACGGCTCAAGATTGCCAGTGATAAAATGAAAACTCGGTATGACATTCGCAGCAATAGTGTGGGTTTCCAAGAAGGAGATCAGGTCTGGTTGTTCAATCCAAAGCGCCGTCGTGGTCGCTCACCTAAGCTTCAGTCTAACTGGGAAGGACCCTACACTGTAAAAAAAAGGATTAACGATGTTGTTTATCGGATTCAACAGGAAGGACAGCGAAAGTTCAAGGTCGTCCACCTAGATCGCCTGGCTAAATACAAATTTAGAGACGCCTTGCCAGTTCGGGACGAACAGGCTTAAGGAGGGGACAGTGCTACGACAGCACAGAACAATCTACGCGTTTATCGAATGCGCCAGAAAGATCTCGATGTAAGCGTGTGGTGTACGTGCTACAGACGCACTTTGCGAGAATTTTCTCGACTATGCCAGGCTCCGCTCGGGCGCTCGGACTGTGTCAAGGCCGCAGCAATTACGTAGTTCGCGAGAGATAAGACGCAGTTTGGAAGCTTCTGGTGTGTGAGCGTAGCTATAAATACATCGCGTCGCGGCCTTAGTTTTCAGTTCAATGCGAGATTTTTGACTGTGCGGTTCGAGAGTATTAGTGCGATATATTTTACAGAGCGGTTCGGGTTATTACGGTGTACGTTCAAGTAGTTATTAGTGAAGTGTTGCGTTTTGTATTCGGACGGTATAATTGTAATACAGTTGAGTTTTAATATTAGTGGACATTTTATTGCGTATGAACAATTTCATTTGATTTGTTGTAGACACTGTGTTGTTAATTACGAACTGTTTTACTATAACAATTAAAGGTGTGATTAGTGACTTAATTGGTGTCTTGTACTTATTTTGTTTCCACTGTACCTACGACGATCGAGTAGACCGTCGTAACAATACGTTTAAATTCATTACTAAAAATCATCTTTTCAATTAATTTAATTACCAATTTAATTTAATTTTATTTAATTAACAGTTTCAAAATTGCATTTTTTCAAAATGATTCTCTATTAACCAAATCCTGTCACCCAAATATTAACTGTCTTACAATCAAAACATTAAGTCATTTCCTTATATTATTCATAAAAAGCTGCCTCCATGTCAACACATCTTGCATATTTTTTATTTCATAATAGGATTTACTTCTAGCACTGATTCATCAAACTACAACATTCTTGTTATTGTCAACTCAGCATGACTGTAAACACTGGTCACACAACACACAACATACCTGTTTACATTAACAGTTGTATGCCAGACTGTTTTTATAAACACTGGCTCAGTCTCAACATTCTGATTACAACACTGCTTTATTACTTCCTTCAATTTTTTGGTTCCTATAAATCTTTTAGTGCTGACATATTAATAAATTACTATCTATTACAATTTAAATAATAAAATTCACCTTTTCTGAATTACTTTAATTCCACCTCCAATTTGGCTTTAGTTACCTTGTTTAAAACACTTTTAATATAAACACAATACAAAATAAAATTATTGTCTCTTATTCATTATTTTAGTAAAATCAAATATTATTATAAGCTTCTTTCTTATTACAAACATGTTTTATGTATAAGCTATAATATACATTACAACAAGATAATCTTAACACAATACATTTAACATTAACACATTTATATACAAATTTCCGTCATAGTTTTTTATCATTTACCACACTTCATTACCTAAACCAGCAAGGTCAGAACCATATACTAAAGTATTTAAAATGTCCATTCACCGATTTTTTAATCAACCTCCATCGTCAAAAATTAGTCTTGTCTTCACATAACATTTTTCAACTTTATTTATGCACCTCATATGGCTATCATTTGTGTAATAACCATAAAAATTTGTTTTTTCCATTGTACCATAAGAATAATATATAGGGTTATCTCCCATTATTATTTTGTCATAAAGCATGTCAACATTATTATTTTTTGTCAAATCTCCATCAGTATTATTTGTTATTCCCATACATTATTATTACAATTATCTGCTACTACCAGTACACTACTTCTCCCAACAGGTAAATATTTATCATCAATATACACATTGTTTACTACAGTACAAGGTAAATCTACATTATTTACCATAATTCTCTGAATATTCATCTTCTCTATCAACTCTCCATAACCTCTATTTAGCTTGAAACACTCTAACTCTTTCTCTCTCATAATCAATTTCATCACCACCACATTTCATAATCTCACTCCACACAGAGGGCAACACCACTAAATTATTTAAACACCATCTGGCCCTGCCAGATAAACACAAACAACTTATTTGACATTTTGAAGACCTTTTGTCTTCTACAAAAACTATCGAGGAACTCTTGTCCTCCAGCAACACTTGTGAAGTCTCTGCTTCACATTTACCACAAGAAAAATTTGCCCTCTGTTCATACTCTACATTTAAACTACCTCTATACTCTCTTTCATTATGATCACTAAATACTTTAACCTCAACTACATTTCTACTCTCAATATTACTACTATTATTTACTGTATCACTTTTTGATACCCCATTTTCAAATTTATTACCCGCTTTACTTGCAAAGCTTTTTAAATTGTTATTTACTGTAATTATTTGTTGTCGAAGTTCTTTTTGGTTAGATTCTAACATGTTTGTTTTACCATATACCACACACATACACACTCTCTTAACTCATCTGTTTTTCTTTTGGTTTCACTACGTATTTCGTTAATGCGCTCATCAATGCTACACAGTGAATTAGTTAATTCATCAAGCTTTACGTTTATGCTATTCTCAAATTTCATATTCTGTTCTTTGTATTGTTCAAATTTAACATCATTTGTGTCAAAGCATTTATTTATATCGCTACTTATTTTATTGAATTTAGTTTCAAATTTTTCCTCACTATTGTCTAAACGATTATTTATTGCATTAAAATTTACCTATAACATTGCGCTTTGCTTTGCCAAAAGTGATTGCATCATATTCATTATCTCGTTACTATCAGATTGCTTATTTTGGATAGGCGTTGAATGAATCCTAGCGCCTTCCATTGTCACTGACTCACTCACTTCAATCTTACCCTCTTGTTTATCCATTTATATAATACAATAATTATATATACCCCATC
Source organism: Magicicada septendecula (assembly GCA_034769895.1). Taxonomy (NCBI): domain Eukaryota; kingdom Metazoa; phylum Arthropoda; class Insecta; order Hemiptera; family Cicadidae; genus Magicicada; species Magicicada septendecula. The sequence continues at coordinate 382,898,050 of CM068373.1, forward strand.
AAAATACTCCACACATAAAATCGTCACTAATATATATTATGTAAACATACAATAAAGCTGCCAAAACATAAATCTATACAATAATTCAAAATTTTACAAATACGCCGTTACCACAACCTGTCTCGTACTTCCAATCAGGCATAAACCCATATCAGAAGATTCCATATGAGTCATCCTGGCAGGGTCGCCACTGTTACGGTCTATTTCCTTACCCCCCTTAATATTAAACTTTTACTTACCTTTTACGCATTCACCCTGACTTACCAAAAACAGAAGATTCCCAACTTATAGGTCGCCACCAATATTTTTAAACGGACAAATATGGAAACCTTAATACATTTCCCCACTATTTACTTTGAATTACTTACCAGGTTCGTTTAGGCAAGATTTTCCATACAGGACAGGTTATGTTAAACGGGTGTAATAACTTACTCTAACACATGTTTAAGTAAAATTAAATATGATTTTATTGATTCAAGAATTATGGTCTCTGTCTCGTTATTTCTTTTCATATTCTGTTTAATGTTATTTCTCTACTCTTACTAAACTCTATTGTATAAAAATGTTCCTAGGCTAATCTATACTTACAACCAGTACTCTCGTTAACAACCCGGTCTATTTCTCCCCATTCTACTTCCCACACTCTCTCATTATTTTTACACTTTTTATTCACCACCTTTTGTCGAGCTCTTTTAACAATTATTATTCACTGATACACTTCTGGCCAACATAAAAAGATCGTTTACATTAACTATGTCGTGATACCTAGCGATGCTAGGTTCCCGATGTTGCACACTATATTGTTTAACTACTTTTTTCCTAAATATTCGAATCTCACAAACTGTTTGTTGTTCCATTATTAAACTCCACTCTTTGGTAGACCTGCTTAGACATTTCAGTCTACCAAAACTTTCCCGAGGCGGACGTTACGTTTACTCTGGTGTTAGTAGTTAATGACTGTTCTGTGATACTGTCTGATGCAAAACTGGTGATAGACTGCATACTGTGATTCACAAAGACTGCTGCTGGCTATTACGTAATATGTCTTGACAGCCAGACTAGACAGTTGTTTATGCTAACATTGTGTTGCACTGGGGCACCTCACAGGTGGATACTGACAATTAAATGTTAAAACTGCATTGAAATGAAAACTGTTGTAGCCCACAATTCTGTACCATTACATGATGGTTTTTAAAAGATTGTAGAATTTTGTTGTTTGTGGATTTTTTGTCCTACCAAGTGTGGCCACACTCTTCATTTTTATCTTCTTCTATCTGATTGTAGGCTCACAGACAGTTTGTAGTATGTCGCCATTGTCTGGAAAATCAGAAACAGTAGTGGCGCTGTCAACGAGTTAAGCTTTGTAACTAATATTTACAGAAATCTGAAGGTAATTCCATTGGGGGTTTCAATTTGCTTGTTATCTTCTTCATCCCACTCAGTTGAGGTAGACCTGAAACCAGCTTTGAAGAAACTATTGTAAACTCAATTCTTGTAGGTATATCACTCGTCCAGATTTTTGCTAGTTCGGCAATGCACGGTCCTGAGATCAATGAATTTTATCAGGCTCAGACTGATTGTTTTCAACAGTAAATACAATCTTTCTTTAAAATTCATTTTTGATAGTGCAACTTCGAATTTTTCATTACTCCTAGATCCGTTGGCTGGAGTACCGGAGTGATACTGGGAGGAAAACTTTGATTTTTTTATCTAACTTTTGAAGCTTTTCGAGTTAATTAATTATTTAAATATTGAACTTTCGTCCCTTTTTTAGGGCACCAACTGAGGCTGTACATGTTTATTATTGTTTAAAATTATGAAATTCTAGTCACTTACCTTTACCAAGTAAATTCGAGTTATTTACCAGGATGTCGTCTGATGTACTCTGGCAGAGTAAAACCACAGGTGAATGCAAATTAACAAACACATATTTTTGGAAACTCAAATAAAATGTTGGTTTATTTTCTTTAGCATGACAGTTTTTCTTTTTTACTTCTAGTTTGAATCTACTGATCTATATACATTTAGCCTGTTTATTATTCAAGATCAACATTTTTTATTGCGTCTTCTGACTTTACCCAATGTTCATTTTTGTCTACAAACGCATTTCTTATTAAGTTCCTTTGAAAAATATAACTAAATATGGTAAACTAAAAATATTAACCCTTTCTTGGGAAATATAAAAACATTATTTCAACATGATTAACTCCTAATACTAGTTTACATCTTAACATAAAATCATTATTTTAATGATTGCAACCCACTTTGCTCGCACACTGCTCACATACAAAACCCCTTTTTTATATAAAACAAGAATATATTGAAATGGATACGGTTACGTGTAGTAGCGGCGTCCCTGTTGACCGCATGGCGCGTCACACACAAAGTTCGTTGCGTTGTTATTAAAAACTGTTATTATTCCATTTGTTTTTTGAAATTCTCACTTAGTTCACTGGTTTTTTATATTTCAAACTGCTCTACACATTTTTATATATACTGAAACGGTCGGCCGACCTTAAAGGTGTTCGAGTCAAAAATTAAAAGGACCGCATGCGGGCTATAGGTGAAAACGACTGGGGAGCGCGCTACCAGAGTGCCCCACTCCAGAAGTTGGACATGACGGAAATTACAATGCCTGCTATTGACGAAGTGTGCGTCACTGTACACACAGTATGGGTTATTCATGTGTGTCAGGCATTGACGAAATTTTGAGGCCACTAGTCACGTCACTCAAATGGGCGTGTTTTTGTGTCATACTTCTGTCTGCAATCAAACACGTGCTGAAATATTTTCACAGCTTGGCCATGTTGTTCGACTTCATTTGAGGCGTCTTAGCGTCCTGTCTGCACATGTGCTCAAGTTGTGCGCTTGAGTGCGTCACACATCACCCGTTTTCTTGGAATTGTAATGCATCTTGCCGCGTCCGCTTGCAAAATTACAACGTTGTTACTGCGTTCTTTGTTTGACTGTAACCGTTTTACGTAGGGGACTCGTTGCCATATTTATACATTGATTAAAATATGAAATAAAATAAAACACCCCATTTTGTCCCATTACAATACCCCCCCCCCAATGAGAGGTCTTATGTCGAGACAGAAGAACTCTCATTGCTAAACCCCTAAGAGGATCGGAGAGGATATGGTGCCAACAACCCCCCATTAATTCTTAACGCATCATGGGTAAACTACCCCCCTAGTTTGGCGACTATGTCTGCACCTGAACGAGATTATTGGACTTCTCTGTTCGAGATCCCAACACCATAAAATCGAACAGATACTCACCACAGTACACCCAACCTTCTATCATTCTGCCCGAAAAATCCAAACCTGGCCTTATACCATACCAGATCCTCAACCAATATGTTCCGTCTTACATGTATACTGGGTCGCTTTTAGCAATTACTGGGTGCGTACACATTTTCATTATTAATTAAACACAAACTCCCTACTCCTTGACATCAACTCTCAAAAATAATTTCTGTTTTATTTTTCATTTAATTGGTTTGACATTATAGTCTCAACCCGACTCAATTATATAACTTTCGTTCGATAGAGCAATCAACCCAAGTCTCTTATCAAAGATTCTCCTTTTAAAATGAGTCATATGGTTTACGTTATCTAGTGAAGTTAATCATAAAAAAGTTTTTTTTTCTTTAAAAACATTCCCAAATTCTCCAAATGCATTTAATTTAATAAATAAATAAACAATGTAATAGTATAACTATATAGTAATATAGTAGCCCATATAATAATGAAAAAATTTATTATCTTAAACTTATAATAAACAACCCAAGCCTACCATAACTCCACAAATAGCTACACTTGATTACAAAGATAATATTAGATACACATCATGAATCAGCCGACACCTTCTCTGCTTATACTGAACATTAAAATTTACCATAACGTACTTTAATGCAGATTTTTTCTCCTTTTTTTTCTTCAAAATATCTCTTTTATTAATTTAACAAAAAAACAAAATTATTGAATTTAATTAAGTAGCAAAAATTTCATGAATCAATTACAAAAACCTATCCTGTTTTTAACATCAGTTATCAGCTGATCTCTCTGGGTCAGGTGACTGACCTTGCCCTATATATACTACACAAAAATTACATGAAAAATACATAACATGTTTATAATTCTTACACTCTAACATAACAAGATTAATGACACTTTTTTTTCAGTAAAGTCATTTATAAAATATCATACAGAATATAAGACATGTAAATCAACTACATGTCTGAATATTTACATGTAAATAAATTCGTACAAGTTGTCTACGGTCAAACTACAATCATTTAGTTGGCTTGTCAGCCAGTCAGCGTCATTAAGTTTCAAATTTTAGTTCGTTACTCCCCTGAGTAACACCCTTTACCACACACACTATGACCCCCCCCCTGGACTGTGGCATCCAGTTGCATCCACAAGGACGGCAATGGTGGAGGAATTTTAGCATCTCCTTGTCCTTGCTTCAGCCTTACATTTTTTTAAAAGTGTCAGATATCATAATATCCAAAAGTTACATATTTATACACCCTTAATGCAGGTTTATCACCTGGTTAACTGTTCCCACGCGATCAGAGTGATAGCCGCTGTTCCATAGTTCCGGGGATTTCCCCTAAGTCACCCCCCATTAATTTCAAATCTATACCAATTTCAAGGGCAACCAACTATGGTCAGTTTTACAATTGCTGCCCACAGCTGGCTGTCGTCCAAAACCACGATTAGTGCTGGTAAGGCAGTAATCGCCCGAAAAGGCGGGGAAATCAACTTTCATTTCATGCATGTTCTCTTCATCTGATAATACACTGCACGGCAACAAATCAACATATAATATGAAATTATATAACAAGTTGTGCAGTGTATATTACGCCAGTTTGGCCTCTGATGATGGTAACATACCTTGATGCTACTCATCAACACTCATCGCTATCTACAGTGGCACATGCCACCACTGCAATAGCATAACTAATAGCTAAACTTAAGTCCTTCTACTTTTGCAGTCTCTGCTTTCCATGATTATTTCACTTCTATTAACACCACACAACTCCCCAAAATCGCCCTTTAACCTTGTATGATAACAAGTTCTTTTATTTTGTTTAACATATTTTCACACAGACACTTTTGCAAGTCCAAGCTTTCGCTTTTCCCTAACAATTTCTCTATGACCAAAATAGGAACTACAACAATGGATCATCTTACAAATTTACATTAAAAGTAAAATACAGTTTGTTTTCTGAAGGAAAACAACTCCTTGAAAAGTTAAGTATTTAAGTTACATAATTTTGATTGTTTCATTTTCTAATTTCAATTTCTGAAACTAACTACTGTAGTTCGTGGAAAAATACTACCACCATTTTTTTTTTTTTTAATCTACCTTACCTTTCCACGAAACTAGGGGTCCCCCTCCCCGTTCAATGACAGTGTTAAATTTCTAGTTTGCACCAATTTGTGGATTAGGACCATCGTTGATTTCATCTTTTGCAGGGCTACCGTCAACCATGGCCTGCCTCCAGAATGCCAAAAACCACGATCAGAGGTGGTGGATCTGTGACCGCCCGAAAATGGGGGAGGATCCCTTCTACTTTTAATACACCATAATGTATGTTTATGTATTAACTTTAATTTGTATAAATAAAAAAAATGTCTAACATCACTCAGCTAGATAATACTTTTTTAATTGGGTCACATTATATGTTCCTTTTATTTCTCGGGTTTGCAAATCTATTAAAACGTAAGCATACTCCATTTTCACTTCGCTAACCTCATATGGACCGTCGTATAATAAGAAAAATTTTTTAATTTCTTTGTCTAACGCTGATGATTGATCATGATTTTCTGTTAATACTAATTGTCCTACCTCGTATTGTATGGGTGTTAAATTCCGGTCATGTCTTCGTTTACGATTCCGCTCTTTTGCAATTACCAACTTCCTACCATGTGGCATCTCTGTCCGGTGCGGAAATTTTATCAGTTCTTCCAATATGCGTGATGGCTTTTTCTGAAACATCAACTCATATGGGCTGTAGCTAGTGGATTCGTGTAAACTACTGTTAATATATCCCTCTATCTTGCACACAAACGTAGCCCACAATGAATGTTTTTTGTGGCAAAAGGTTCTAAACATTCTCCCCAACTCCCGCATAACACACTCACTAGGATTTGATTGTGGATGATACACTGATGTATGTTTAACTAAAATGTTTTCCCAACCTAAAGTTTCCCGCCAGGTGTTGGTGGTAAACTGAGAACCATGATCTGATAATACTATTTTGGGTTTACCCACTTCCGTAATGTACTCATTTACTATTTTCCTAGCTAATACTGAGGAGGTAGCTTTCTTAATTGGGTATAATTTTACAAATTTGGTAAAAACATCTAACACAACAAATAAATAATTTACCCCTACTCGACCTTTGGGTAGGGGGCCATATAAATCGACGGCAACTATTGCTAACGGACTGTCTGATATTACATGTTGCATTAGACCCTCCTGTTTACGATTATTTACCTTGGCTTTCTGACAAATTTCGCACGTTTGTAATATTTTATGCACCGTTCTTTCCATATTATTGAATTTACATGACTCTTTCAATATGTCACTACATTTCTTGGGACCTATATGACCATACCTTAAATGACGATCTCTCACTACTTCAGATATTATAACTTTAGGGATGCACACTTTCCATTCGTCTCCCTGTTCATTTGCCCGGTGAAATAAATGTTTATTATACAAACTAAAATGCTTTTCCCACTTATGAGGTATGTTGGGTATCTGATTTAAAGCCTTGCCAAGTTCGGCGTCTTTTTCTTGGTTTGTTGCTAGGTCATTTATTAATTTTTTCATATCTACTCCCCCCCACTTCTTTTGTTACAAATATCTTATACGTATTGGCTATGTCTACTTCGGTACTGTTATCAAAATCGGTTCTGGACAGGACATCAGCTACTACGTTCTCTTTACCCTTACAATACTCGATAGTTAAGTCATATTCTTGTAATATTAACATCCAACGCACTAATCTACCATGAGTTAGTTTGCAATTCTTTAAGAATGTTAAAGCTTGATGGTCTGATCTTATTATTACTTTATTTCCTAACAGGTAGTGTTTAAACTTTGTACTTGTTTATCAGCTGTACGCAGTGGACTACTGCAATGCGACACGGGCGGATGACGTCACGCGCTTATCAAACGCTGCCGCCGGCCAGCGTGGCCGACGGGAGACAAGTTTAGTTTAGTTTCTAACAAGGCTCCGAGCGGATCTCTCGTAAAACATTTTCACTTCCAGCCGCGGCTTCTGGACAATTCTTAAATATGTCTCATACGATTTAATTTAATTCAGACTACCTGCGTCCATCTTCAATGGACCATGATTTCGTTCAAAACTAATTTTTGGGCGTTATGGCCTCAAATACATCCGCACGTGTCGATCATCATCAATACTTTTAAAATTTCAATAAATGCATTTCAAATGGCAGTAATACAGTCCACTTCTTTTCTTACATACAATCCAGCCTTTCCTGCATAGCGTCTTTGGAATAACTCGAGACTCATCAAGAGCTTCCAAACCGCAACATTTTTGGTCCGCCGGGCCGGATTTCTTATTTTTGGCCCAAAAACGATAACGTTTTTGGTCACCACAGGACGGATTACTTATGTTTGGGTCCACAAGTGACAGCATTTCTTTGTCCACATCATTTCTGGCCCAACCGATCTGAACTTAGTCACGCCCTACGGGCATCATTTTCGTCCTGAGCGACACCATTTTTGTGAATCACATCGCAGTCATCACCACAGGATTCGGCCAAGCAGTAGACCAGAGACGATGGGACACGGCAGGACAGCATTTGCAAGGTCATCAAAAAATATTCCACAGCTTTAATTCATGGAGGGTTACAACATGAGGTGTCATCTGACCAGCAGAGACAGGAGGTGCAACAGCTCCTAACAGGATCGAGCAACGGGATCGAAGCCAGCCTCATCACGAATGGATCAATGGCCACGTGACTATGAACTTTTTACTTATATTTAAAGTTTAACAATATTTCATATTTAGTAGTTATTTCTTAACACATTTGTATAAACAAACACCACCATTACACAATACAACTTACTAGGTGGTTGGCAGTTCATTATCAGTTAAAACTTCAAAGATAAGGATATATGTTGCTATCATTTAAATTCATAATTTTAATAGCCAACAAAGCTTGATTAATAGAGAGAGTAAGCCTATGTTCTAAACAACGATCGCTAGCTACCGCAACGTATTCAAATTTATTGAAACTTAAGTTTATGGTTCACATGCTCTATGCTCAAATTCTTTCAAGATGTTTTTCCTTTTTCTCTTAAATTGTAATAATGGCAGATGTAAGGGCTCTAATAAAAAACGAGGCACAATTAAAGCCTCAATATCATGCGTAAATACTTTCGCGGATAACTTCGATTTGGTAACCAGCGATCGTCATGCGCTGAAAATAAAACTGCGACATTTGATGGAATTATCCACCAAATACGATGAGATTCAATCCCAAATCGAAGCCGAGGAAGCGGACGTTGCTTTAACGAGTGATAGGGTACAAACGGAAGACGATCTTTGTAACATAGAGTGTAAATTGCAACACCTGCTGGAGCAAGCTGAGCATATGAACCAGAAACCAGTAATTAATGCTGAAAGTAAACAGCTTAAAACACCCCCCATTCAATTGGAACCAATCAAATTACCACGGTTTGCGGGTAGTATTGTTGAGTGGCAACATTATTACCATATTTTTCTTGAATTAATTCACGTCAGAGCAGATCTGACGGATATACAGAAACTTCACTATTTGCACTCGTCATTATATGGCGAGGCGCTTAACGTAATAAAATCGTTACCAATCACTCATGAGAATTACGCGGTGGCTATCGATCTGTTGAGGAATAGATATGACAGTAAGCTAATTGTTTCCGCCCATCATGTAGGGAATGTCCTGGACGTACCATTAGTTCAACAAGAATCCCAAGTCAGCATATCGAAATTCATTGATGAAATCTCTGCCAATATAAACGCTTTAAATAATCTCAAACTGCCAGTCAACACATTCGAAATTATTGTCGTAAATTATTTAGCTAAAAAACTTGATAATTACACTTTCCGTCTGTTAATTACACTTTCTGAATTTTCTAAATTCACGAAGAAAATTACTACAAAATCTTGATAACGCGACTACCCCGACGAGCAGGTTGAATAAAAGCGATAAGTCTCCTTATCGCAAGGCAGTTAAACAGATAAGCGCTCCAAAGGGGGCATTCCATTCTCATATCAGAAACAATTTATGTAGACTGTGTAACGGTGAACATAGAATTATCGACTGTTTACAATTTACATCGCTGTCTATCCCTGACAGAAGAAACGTGTTAATAAAAAACAAACTTTGCATAAATTGCCTCCGTTCGGGACACGAAAGCTCAAAATGTTCCTCAAAATTTTCATGCAAAAAATGTTCTAGGCGTCACCACACCACAATTCATGTCCCAAACAGAGACGGAGCTTCCATTAACAACCAATGCTCACTGAAGTCACAGACCAATAAATCGGTATTGTTATCCACCGCCGTCTGTATGACCGCTAATAAGGTCGGTAGGAAATTTCCCGTTAGGATATTACTGGATTCCGGTTCTCAAGCGAACTTTTGCACAATGGATTTCGCCCGCAGAATGGGCCTCCAATTGGTTAAATCGCAACTACCCATCAAGGGTGTAAACAACTCGCTTTCCCAGGCTGACTTTAGTACGAAGGTAAGGCTACATTCTCGCTATAAACCCTTCACGTTAAATGTACATTGTGCTGTACTACCCTACCCAGTATAACTAATAATTTACCGGCGGAGTCGTTCGATCTTGCCTCTTTGAATTTACCCAAGCACGTATTCTTGGCGGATCCTCACCTACATTGCTCGGCGCAAGTCGATATATTACTCGGCGCTCAATATTTTCTCCAGCTAATTGAACCTATTAAATTTACGCGCGGACCACACTTTCCTATAATTCAGGAGACCAAGTTAGGATTTATTTTGGCTGGTGACTTACCCTTCAACGTCGATATAACTAAAACAGTTTCGTCCTTTACGGTCTGCAAGGATGATAGTCAGATTTCCTCGCAACTAAAAGAATTTTGGAAGTTGGAGGAGATCTCTAGCTGCGAACCCTGCTCTGAGGACTCACCGTGTGAAAAACATTTCGTGGAAAACACTAGCCGCAACCGCGATGGGAGATTCGTGGTATCCCTGCCTCGCAGGTCTGATAAATTTCACTTGGGAGATTCTCTCCGCGGAGCTATCCGCAGGTTCCAATCGTTAGAGTTCAAGTTCAAGCAGAACCCAATCCTTTATAAGGATTATAGCGAGTTTATGAGTGACTACTTGAAACTTGGACACATGTCGCCACTTAATGAGTACGATTTGTCGCTTGACAGCTCAGAGATTTTTTATCTGCCCATCACGCAGTCTTCAAGGACTCCAGCTTAACCACTAAATTGCGCGCGGTATTTGACGCCTCCGCTAAAACCACAAATAATCTGTCCCTCAACGATACTCTAATGGTCGGTCCTACGATCCAGCAGGATCTGTTTTCGATAATGGTTCGGTTCCGTACCCACCGATACGTACTTATTGCGGACATAGAAAAGATGTATCGCCAGATCATTGTTAACCCAAAGGATTCAAACCTGTAACGCATCGTTTGGCGTGATGCGCCACATAAGGAATTGCGACATTACGCTTTAAGGACGGTTACGTATGGCACTGCTAGTGCCTCCTTCCTTGCTACACGTTGTCTGGCTCAGATAGCATACGAAAATAAATCCGACTACCCTACAGCTTCTAGGGCCATAGCCAATGATTTTTACGTAGATGATCTTATAACGGGTTCGGATGATCCGAACGTCTTAGCTGAAATGAAATGTGAGTAGGTATGGTTTCACGTTACATAAGTGGTTCTCTAACTACCATAAGATTATGACCCTTCGCGCCCAAGTATCCCATGACTTCAGCAAAGGTCAAAACGTGCGTACATTGGGAATCCAATGGAACGTTGAAAGGGATAACTTTTTATACACCGTCAGGGGGTGATGATAATTTGGCCGTGCTCAACAAAAGAAGCGTGTTGTCAGTCATCGCCGGGATTTATGATCCATTAGGTCTTATTGCACCCATCACATTTTACTGCAAGCACTTCGTGCAACAGTTGTGGTTGGCGGGCACAGATTGGGACGAACCCCTATCTGGGTCATTAGCCAATCAGTGGTTGGAACTATACGCTGAATTAGTCTCCGACACTCATTTTAAGTTTATGAGGTCGGTTAAGAGTTCGAACAATTACCCAATTAGTTCATTACAGCTTCACGAATTCGCCGACGCTTCGGCTAAAGGTTACGCGTGTTGCATTTATGTGCGGGCGGTCTATTCGAACGGCGCCATATCGTCAAACTTGTTGTGTGCTAAATCTAGGGTTGCGCCGCTGAAACAGATAACGCTACCACGTCTTGAACTTTGTGCTTGTTTATTGCTGGCGCAATTAACGTCCAAGGTTTTAAACGCCATCAATTACAATTTTGACGGACTATATCTCTATTCGGACTCGATGATAGCGTTGTATTGGATACATCAACAATCTTCCCGCTGGAAGGTATTTGTGGCCAACCGTGTCGCGGAAATACAGCGTCTTGTTAGCAGCAAGGCAACTTGGCATAATGTAGTATCAAATGACAACCCTGCCGACATTTTATCGCGCGGTTGCCTCCCTCATAGTTTGCACTGTCATTCTCAATGGTGGCATGGTCCGTCCTGGTTAGCGCATGAGTCAGTTTCATGGCCAGTCAGCGCTTTCGACATTAATACTCCCTGTACTTATCCCGACCTTGAGCAGGAACGTCGCAAGCAGGTTCAAACCTCACTAATTGTTGCGTCCTCAACACATAGTTATGTTGAAAATTATTCATCCCTTACTAGGCTTATTCGCGTCTTCGCATATTGCCGCAGATTTTTTCGCAATTCTAGACTCGCGGTTGTGGACCGAGACACGTCCTTTTTGTCCGCTCAAGAATTGTCTGACACACTCTTGATTTTTGTCCGGCAATCTCAGCAGTTGCATTTCGGCGTAGAAGTTAAGGAACTTGAGGCACACCGGTGCCTTCCTCGCAGTAGTAAAATTCTTGCTCTCAACCCATTCCTGGATGAATCAGGCATTTTAAGAGTGGGTTGACGCTTGCAATTCTCCCCACTTAACTACGCGAGTAAACACCAAATAATTTTGCACCCGCACTCTCATCTCACGCGATTAATAATTGAGTACGAACATATCCGTTTGTTGCACGCTGGGGTGCAATCAACTCAAGCTTCGCTTAGGCAAAAATATTGGATCATACACGACAAATCGTATTTCCGCTCAGTGATACATAAGTGTGTCACTTGTTTTCGTTTCCGGGCTAGAGGCGCGAATCAACTACTAGGTCATTTACCCCCTTCTAGGGTCACGCCTTCAAGGCCGTTTTCACAGTCGGCCGTGGACTACGCCGGTCCTGTACTTTTGCACCATGGCGGGCAGCGCTCTAAGTCCACGACCAAGGCATACATCGCGTTATTCATATGCATGTGTGTGTCCATGTGTGTGTGTGTGTGTGTCTAGGGATTATCTGCAGCAGCGCAATAAATGGCGCACCCCGTTAAGGAATTTGAATGTCGGACAGCTTGTCCTCATTTTGGATGACAATTCCCCCCCCTCTAGAGTGGAAGCGTGGGGTAATTACCAATGTTTTTCCGGGTCAAGATTTCTTAGTACGCGTCGCAGAAGTTCGCACCACGCTAGGTATCTTACACCGACCCATCCACAAATTATGCCCCCTTCCGGTGGCAACAAGCTAATCATATGTGTGCCATACGAGACGTGTGTGTGTGTGTGTGTGTGCGTGTCACATTGCCTGGACTACGCCCGGGACATTCCCCGGGCGAGCATACAAGTTAATTGTATCATGTGCATTGTCATTATTACTAAGTTTTGATAGCTATTATTGTAACAGTGACTGCGTTTTCATTGTGCTATCAATTATGTACTGTTATATGATTATATATTCAAATTTGAAAATTATTATGGTATCAATTATTGTATGTATTGTATTTTTCAATGTCATGTACCAGTGAACTTTGATGTGATTATGATAACATTATGTTCTTATTAGTTGTATTATTATATATTGTTACGATACAATTAAGCCAAATCCCGTACCAGTGATAAAAAAGATAATTCTTGATCTAAAAATACTTCATATAAAATAAAACGTTTAAAAAATGTATAAAATGTAAATATTTTGACACGACGTACAACGATATTACCCAACCCAAGTGATTGAGCCAACAACATAAACATAAAGAAGGGAACCACGTGACATACTCAAGAAAAAATATGATAGACAAAACAATTATGAACACAGAACTAAAGAAGAACCAGAGGAAGAGAACAGATCCCTACAATTAAACAGAATTTAAACCAGAAGATGAAGACTATTGAAGATGAAGAAGAGGAAGAATGAAGAGGAGACAGGTTAAACCCAAGGGGAAACTAACACACATATAAAGGGGAAAGATAGTATACTCAAGGATAGAATACGGTCAATAAACCTCAAATAATTATGTATTGATGAAACCAATATTATTGTTATCATTAAATTAACCTATGTACCCATTTTAAAGACAATACAATTGTAAAGTAATGTAATATAGAAAAAGTACACTAACACAGTCAGAAAGGTTAGATTTTACAAAAAACAACTAACCTCATATTATTAATAGTAAATATCATGCTAGAAAGAAATAGTGAGAAATGGTAGGAGAAAGTATAGGGATTACCCATTAAATAACACTCAATACAAAACAGTGAACCAAAGTGAAGTGCTTTAGTGAAGTGTAAGTACCCTAAAAATAGTGAAAGTGTATGTGAAACACTAAAAATATAATGATAGGTAAGGAGACACTTTATAAAACATTGATGAACAATCAATGATTGGAGTGACATTGTACACATCAATATAACTAGAAATAATTAGCAATAGTATTCCAAATTAATATAAAGGAAGCTTGTGATGTTATTCAGGGAGAAAGCCCAGACAAAGTAACTTGTGTTAACATGGTATGGTAGAATAGAATTAAAGTTTTGTTATTAAAATTAAGACTACAAAGAATAAAACACCCCATGTTGAAAGGGGAATTAACTTTCATAATTTTATGAGAAGTGACAATGTTTATCACTCTAGATTGTAACAAAAGAAAGAAATCAATATTAGAACTAATAATAACTAACGACTTGTAAAGAATAGTTGGTTCAATGTTAAAAGAGGAATATGGCTGAAGGGAACCTACAGTCCATAAACCTAATTATTATATTTTAAAAGAAGAGTAATGAAAATGTATGTTGAATAGTTGTTAAAACACAAACAAATAAGTGAAGCCCATCAGGCTGAATTCAAAATGTAATTTAAAAAGAAACACACCAAAAAACAATCATGGCTAATCTTGACTATGAAAACATCTAACTGCCAAAGACATTCAAATGTAAATTGTATCAATTTCACAAGAAATCTTACTAATCTAAGACCAGTGAAGGGCCAGTAATTATATGACAATCATTTTAAAACAGGAATGTTATTGTAATAGTTTAATATAAGAAAGATATGTTATTTATTAAATGTCAAATAATTAGACTATAGTTAAGGTATAACAGAATATGACCTTATGAGGTATCGTTGTAAACTTTGAAAGGAAAGAAAGATAATAGTGATGTCATTTATTACCCCAAAGGAATTATAAAGAAATACAACCATTAGGAAAATACTTAATAAATTTGAATAAAAATTCAAATATTTTAACAATGTCTTTAAAGGAGTAATTAACCAATCACCGAATTACGGTTACTATGACAACGAGACGTTGAGGGCTTATTTTCCGTTAAATTACTCTAAAAAACGAAGCGTGGGTAAGCGGCACGCAAAATTGGAATGATTGAAATTTTAATTTAAATAGTTACAAAAAGTCGCAAAAGTGAACCAAGATGACCAAAGACGAATAGATGTCGATCTACAAAGAATTAACGATGTCCAGGAACCAAATTAAATAAATTAATTAGAGAAATACCCAAGACCAGATTGAAAAAGATGTTCGAAGTTTAAAACCAACCCAAAATTAAAGAATATCCAATAACCCGATGACTAGACTTCAACGTGATATGAACTGATAAGTATCGAATAAATTCCTTAATCCCAAAAACCCAAATTACTTAAAATATTTTTCAAATGATAAAACTTCTCGCTATTTAACAAGTAGTATTTTCTTTCAAAGGTGTAAAAGCATAATTTACTTACTTAAAAACATTTTATTAATCAAAATATAACCTTGTTTGAGAGCACAATTTTTGTAACAGAAATACGACACTACCGAACAAATTGTAAAAACACATTATAATTTCTAAGTACATATAAGGTATGGTAGTGTACTTTTTTAATGTAACCAACGTTTATGTCTTATTTCATGATCCAAAGAACTCCAGATTTTAAACATAGTAATTTATTGAATGTAACTGACGCCATCTCATCAAACGATAATGTTTTGAAATCAATTTTGCCAACTCTGAGATATTTTTGTGTTTCAAGCTCTAAGCCGGAGCCAAATGTTATCAAATTATTTATAATTCATTTGTCATATTTATTGATGACCAAATTTGTATTAAAAACACAGTACCGAGTATTACTATCTTGTTATTTCATAGGATTTTGTAGAGTATATGTGTGTTAGCGAGTTTTATTCAACAGCCAACTAGCGCTCATCACGAGTGGACGAAACGGCAACTTATATAGCGGCGGGAACCATTCGAATGATCCAGCTGTCCATGCTAATCACACGTATCATTTTAGAATTTAACTATTTTAATTGTTTTAATAGAAACAATTTGGCGCCACCCGGGATTCGCAACCCCTATGAATTAACAGGTAGGTTGTACTGGTAACATTGACAACGCTACGGACTCCAGTAGTGACGTCGATTTATGTAACGACCGGTGTGAGGCAAACACACTACATTCACACTAATACACAAAATAAACAAGTGTGATACATTTTAACAGGTACGACCACCTATACTCGTTACATATTGACGAACCCAACGCGGGGCTTTACAAAAGTAGGACGTACCCTATAACTTGTTACATATTGGCGACCAGCAACGTGAGGCTAGGAAGACTAACTAGCGGCGGTCATGAATAGACACGGTATGGTTACGAGGCGCAAAGGGAAGGAAGCAGTAAACCAAGAAGGAAACCCAGAAGAAATGGAGGAAGTTGAGGAAGTAGAAGTGGAGGAAACGACTGGAGAATTGCCAGAAGAAAACCCACAGGAGGACCAAATGGAAAATCCCAATCCACCTGAACCGGAAATAGAAGCAGAAGTCATGGTAAATAACCAACCAGTCAAACCAACAGAAGAAACGAAACTCGAGTTTGATGAGAATGACGATGGAACAAATGAACAGATTAGAGTCGGACAAGGAAGAGAGAAGACGGGACAAGGAAGATTTGAATAAAAAATTAGAATCAGACAAGGAAGAGTTGAATAAAAAATTGGAAAAACTGGACATAAACAGTGAAGAATTGAAGAAGCAAATGAAGGAGAGTATAGAATTCCTGAATGACAAAATAGAGAGCAACCATGAAGACTTGAAGAGAAGTCAGGAGGCATTGGAAAAGAAGAGCGAAGAGCTGAAGAAACAGATCAAAAAGGATCTAGAATTAGTAAATAAAAAGATGGAAAATAATCATGATATTCTCCAAAGAAAAATCGAGGAAGAAAGTGAGAAAACCAAGGAGGAATGGAAGCAACAACTGGTCGAATGCCGAGAAGAGATCAGGCAAACGGTAATGGAGACCAACGAAACGGTGATACAAATCCAAGAAGAATTGAATAATAAGATTAGTAACATTGAGGAGGAAGGTAAATTGAGAGCGACGGAATTCTACCAAGTCCTTACTGAAGGGTGCCAGAAGAACAAACAGGAGGTGGTCAAGGAACTGGAGGAGAGGCACCAAGAGCTACAACTGGATGTAAACAATCGGGTGGAGAAAGTATACACCGTCATAGATAAAATAGACGGACTGACCCGAAAAAACAGAGAAAAAATCCAGGGGATCAATATACGAGAGAAACAGATGCAGGAAGAATTGGATGCATTAAGAGAAAAACCATACAATCACACACAGTTCATAACCAGTGAAAATCGAGAAATAATCAATTTTCGTAGCTACCGGAGAAACCCGATAGAATTCCTCAAACGGGTAGAAGAGCTGATAGAGAAGAACAGAGAAACCAGGTGGTCCAGTGTGAGAAGTATGATCGATGAAATGTTCCGTGACACCCATGACAATTGGTGGACGGCCACACGACCTGAGATCAATGATACCCAAGAGTTTAAGAAACAGTTCCGGGAGAAATATTGGTCCGAATCAACACAGAATGTGGTCCGCAACGATATCAGTAATGGAAGGTACGAGACACAAGGAGGACACACGTTAAGATCTTACTTTCTGGGAAAAGTATGCTTAGCCAGAAATTTGGAACCCAAGATACCCGAGGAGTCTTTGGTGATACAACTGGGTTATCATTAAGAAGAAGCCATCCAGAAGGCCAGAAGGCAAGGACAAATCAAAACAATTCAAGGAATGGTTAGTCTATTGGAGGACCTGGAGAATGATAACCAGTATCGAAAAAACAGGATCACAAACCAAAGGTACAATAAGTGGAATGAACATAACAATACAACTAATTTCCATGGACCATACAATCATCCACAAAGCAATAATCGGAATAACTGGGGCCGAAATAATAATGATAATAATGCAGAACAAACATTCAATGGAAATACTCAGCATCACCCTCCGAATAATCAGCCTGGTAACAGAGGTCAACAAAACCATCATTCAGGAAATCAAAACAACAATAGAAACAGCCCAAATAATAATAACCGACCAAATGATAATTACCGAGGAGCGGAACCTGAACAACGTACCAACGGTCACCCCAATGACCATAATTACTACGGCAACCGGTATCATCCTAGTTACCAGTACAACCGGGGACCCGGGGGTAATCCAAATAGAAGTGCAACCGACGTCATGTAAATTTTATTAGTGGGAGAAGGCGGAATAACCACCGAAGATACAACCCGAATTGGCACCCAGAATCATGGTACCACGAACCACTTCAAAATGGAAATAACCAGCAAAATGTGCCTAACAATGAAACGAACGATCAGCCAAGCAACCTGGCCGTCAGCCAGCAACCACCTTTAAACTAAAAGGGTCAGTGAAAAAGTATGAACGCCCTTCACATGACCAATCACTTGGGTTGATACGTCAAACAATGTCAGATAAGGAAACCAAAGTAATCACGATAATCTACAACAACTATTTAAAGGATATTCGAGAAGAACTTCTCGAGGAAGAGGCCAATCAATTACCACAAAATAATAGTGAAATTGTTCATATAAAGGTGACAATAAATGGTACCATAACCATTATCATGGTGGATACGGGGTCTAATATCTCTCTAATTAACCAGCCTGAATTAGAAAGAATTCAAGCTCACTCTCGAACACCAATCCCTACATTGCCAATAAATAATATAATCATCATTGGCGCAACTGGTAAACAGAACAAAACGGTGAGAAAACAAGTATCATTGGAGCTAGATAATCTAGAATCAACCATCCCTATTATATTTCTCGTGGCAAGTGGGCTACCATTCAATATGCTTATCGGATGTGATGTACTAAGAAGGTATTCAGCAGTAATAAACCTGCAGAAGGGAGTAGTGTTATTAACTTCAGAACAAGGAACCTGGTCCGCGAACATTATAAATTGTGTACCAAGTCCAATTGCTTTAAGCCAAAACCCAGAACTGAAGAGTTATTATTGTCAGAGGCATGAACCATCTATCACCATGGCAGAGGAGGAGGAGCGTAAAACCATTGTGAAATGAAACATATTTCAAAATTCCAAAAGAGATTGTAAGAGCAGCTTACTAACTTATTTAGATGATATATGCGGAACCATAAAAAGAATTAATATAAGTAAATAATAATGAAAAAAAAACAAAGGAAACAGTTACGCAAATTCCTTTCAATTTAAATTAATATGCAGTCTAATAAAAGATTGATATATGAAGTACGAAGTAAAAAGTGAGATAATAAGGAATATGTTACACACATTCCTATATAATAAAAATGTAAGAAGCACAAACTTACAATTATAATTAAATAAAAAAAATAACTAAAAAGGAATACGCTACAAACATTCCTTTAAGGTAAGACAATTAACTTACCAAAGAATTATCAAAAATGATATTTGATACAGAGTAAAATAAACCAAAAAATAAAATCTAGCTCAAATTACTGAGATAAACACTTGAAATCATACTGAATTAAAAATATTCTAAAAGAAAAAAAAGAAAAAAATAAATAAAATTTTAACTGGTACAAGGAGAGAGGGAGATTAGGTATATGAAACAAATATACAGATATGGCTAAAGCAGAATCCTGCTAAATGACTAAGAAAAAAAAAAAAAAATGTCTAAGACAATTAAAATGATCACAACGAGCATTGAAAATAAAATAATGAAAAGTGAGATATGATGAAATTAACATATGAATAAATATAAAAACAATCAAGTGTATAAGTAGATGATAGTGTATAGTTAAGGTATAGCGGAAGGAAGACTGAGTAGTAATGACAAAGTGATCTAAAAACAAACCACAAGGTGGACAATCCCAAAGTATATTATATTATATTATTATTATTAAGTCACAAGTTGACAAAGAAGGTATTTAAGATTGACTGTTGAAAGGTCCAGCAATCCAAATGAACTGAGCAGAGAAGATGTGCCTCTGGTCTCAGAAAAATGAGTAGTAATGGGAGAAACCAACTACTGTATACAAGTTAGGGAAAAATTTGTGTATGAGGGAAAATGCACCAATGGAAATAAATAAAAACAGATCCAAATAAAATGGAATGAATTAAGTAAGAAGAGAAATGAAGAATGGAGAAACAAACAAGGAAGAGAAGGAAAAAAGTTATCTATAACTGATAATTTCATAAAAAACTATGCTAGTGTTTTATTAAAATGATCAATTTTAGAGGAGAGGCATTATGTTACGATACAATTAAGCCAAATCCCGTACCAGTGATAAAAAAGATAATTCTTGATCTAAAAATACTTCATATAAAATAAAACGTTTAAAAAATGTATAAAATGTAAATATTTTGACACGACGTACAACGATATTACCCAACCCAAGTGATTGAGCCAACAACATAAACATAAAGAAGGGAACCACGTGACATACTCAAGAAAAAATATGATAGACAAAACAATTATGAACACAGAACTAAAGAAGAACCAGAGGAAGAGAACAGATCCCTACAATTAAACAGAATTTAAACCAGAAGATGAAGACTATTGAAGATGAAGAAGAGGAAGAATGAAGAGGAGACAGGTTAAACCCAAGGGGAAACTAACACACATATAAAGGGGAAAGATAGTATACTCAAGGATAGAATACGGTCAATAAACCTCAAATAATTATGTATTGATGAAACCAATATTATTGTTATCATTAAATTAACCTATGTACCCATTTTAAAGACAATACAATTGTAAAGTAATGTAATATAGAAAAAGTACACTAACACAGTCAGAAAGGTTAGATTTTACAAAAAACAACTAACCTCATATTATTAATAGTAAATATCATGCTAGAAAGAAATAGTGAGAAATGGTAGGAGAAAGTATAGGGATTACCCATTAAATAACACTCAATACAAAACAGTGAACCAAAGTGAAGTGCTTTAGTGAAGTGTAAGTACCCTAAAAATAGTGAAAGTGTATGTGAAACACTAAAAATATAATGATAGGTAAGGAGACACTTTATAAAACATTGATGAACAATCAATGATTGGAGTGACATTGTACACATCAATATAACTAGAAATAATTAGCAATAGTATTCCAAATTAATATAAAGGAAGCTTGTGATGTTATTCAGGGAGAAAGCCCAGACAAAGTAACTTGTGTTAACATGGTATGGTAGAATAGAATTAAAGTTTTGTTATTAAAATTAAGACTACAAAGAATAAAACACCCCATGTTGAAAGGGGAATTAACTTTCATAATTTTATGAGAAGTGACAATGTTTATCACTCTAGATTGTAACAAAAGAAAGAAATCAATATTAGAACTAATAATAACTAACGACTTGTAAAGAATAGTTGGTTCAATGTTAAAAGAGGAATATGGCTGAAGGGAACCTACAGTCCATAAACCTAATTATTATATTTTAAAAGAAGAGTAATGAAAATGTATGTTGAATAGTTGTTAAAACACAAACAAATAAGTGAAGCCCATCAGGCTGAATTCAAAATGTAATTTAAAAAGAAACACACCAAAAAACAATCATGGCTAATCTTGACTATGAAAACATCTAACTGCCAAAGACATTCAAATGTAAATTGTATCAATTTCACAAGAAATCTTACTAATCTAAGACCAGTGAAGGGCCAGTAATTATATGACAATCATTTTAAAACAGGAATGTTATTGTAATAGTTTAATATAAGAAAGATATGTTATTTATTAAATGTCAAATAATTAGACTATAGTTAAGGTATAACAGAATATGACCTTATGAGGTATCGTTGTAAACTTTGAAAGGAAAGAAAGATAATAGTGATGTCATTTATTACCCCAAAGGAATTATAAAGAAATACAACCATTAGGAAAATACTTAATAAATTTGAATAAAAATTCAAATATTTTAACAATGTCTTTAAAGGAGTAATTAACCAATCACCGAATTACGGTTACTATGACAACGAGACGTTGAGGGCTTATTTTCCGTTAAATTACTCTAAAAAACGAAGCGTGGGTAAGCGGCACGCAAAATTGGAATGATTGAAATTTTAATTTAAATAGTTACAAAAAGTCGCAAAAGTGAACCAAGATGACCAAAGACGAATAGATGTCGATCTACAAAGAATTAACGATGTCCAGGAACCAAATTAAATAAATTAATTAGAGAAATACCCAAGACCAGATTGAAAAAGATGTTCGAAGTTTAAAACCAACCCAAAATTAAAGAATATCCAATAACCCGATGACTAGACTTCAACGTGATATGAACTGATAAGTATCGAATAAATTCCTTAATCCCAAAAACCCAAATTACTTAAAATATTTTTCAAATGATAAAACTTCTCGCTATTTAACAAGTAGTATTTTCTTTCAAAGGTGTAAAAGCATAATTTACTTACTTAAAAACATTTTATTAATCAAAATATAACCTTGTTTGAGAGCACAATTTTTGTAACAGAAATACGACACTACCGAACAAATTGTAAAAACACATTATAATTTCTAAGTACATATAAGGTATGGTAGTGTACTTTTTTAATGTAACCAACGTTTATGTCTTATTTCATGATCCAAAGAACTCCAGATTTTAAACATAGTAATTTATTGAATGTAACTGACGCCATCTCGTCAAACGATAATGTTTTGAAATCAATTTTGCCAACTCTGAGATATTTTTGTGTTTCAAGCTCTAAGCCGGAGCCAAATGTTATCAAATTATTTATAATTCATTTGTCATATTTATTGATGACCAAATTTGTATTAAAAACACAGTACCGAGTATTACTATCTTGTTATTTCATAGGATTTTGTAGAGTATATGTGTGTTAGCGAGTTTTATTCAACAGCCAACTAGCGCTCATCACGAGTGGACGAAACGGCAACTTATATAGCGGCGGGAACCATTCGAATGATCCAGCTGTCCATGCTAATCACACGTATCATTTTAGAATTTAACTATTTTAATTGTTTTAATAGAAACAATTTGGCGCCACCCGGGATTCGCAACCCCTATGAATTAACAGGTAGGTTGTACTGGTAACATTGACAACGCTACGGACTCCAGTAGTGACGTCGATTTATGTAACGACCGGTGTGAGGCAAACACACTACATTCACACTAATACACAAAATAAACAAGTGTGATACATTTTAACAGGTACGACCACCTATACTCGTTACATATTGACGAACCCAACGCGGGGCTTTACAAAAGTAGGACGTACCCTATAACTTGTTACATATTGGCGACCAGCAACGTGAGGCTAGGAAGACTAACTAGCGGCGGTCATGAATAGACACGGTATGGTTACGAGGCGCAAAGGGAAGGAAGCAGTAAACCAAGAAGGAAACCCAGAAGAAATGGAGGAAGTTGAGGAAGTAGAAGTGGAGGAAACGACTGGAGAATTGCCAGAAGAAAACCCACAGGAGGACCAAATGGAAAATCCCAATCCACCTGAACCGGAAATAGAAGCAGAAGTCATGGTAAATAACCAACCAGTCAAACCAACAGAAGAAACGAAACTCGAGTTTGATGAGAATGACGATGGAACAAATGAACAGATTAGAGTCGGACAAGGAAGAGAGAAGACGGGACAAGGAAGATTTGAATAAAACATTAGAATCAGACAAGGAAGAGTTGAATAAAAAATTGGAAAAACTGGACATAAACAGTGAAGAATTGAAGAAGCAAATGAAGGAGAGTATAGAATTCCTGAATGACAAAATAGAGAGCAACCATGAAGACTTGAAGAGAAGTCAGGAGGCATTGGAAAAGAAGAGCGAAGAGCTGAAGAAACAGATCAAAAAGGATCTAGAATTAGTAAATAAAAAGATGGAAAATAATCATGATATTCTCCAAAGAAAAATCGAGGAAGAAAGTGAGAAAACCAAGGAGGAATGGAAGCAACAACTGGTCGAATGCCGAGAAGAGATCAGGCAAACGGTAATGGAGACCAACGAAACGGTGATACAAATCCAAGAAGAATTGAATAATAAGATTAGTAACATTGAGGAGGAAGGTAAATTGAGAGCGACGGAATTCTACCAAGTCCTTACTGAAGGGTGCCAGAAGAACAAACAGGAGGTGGTCAAGGAACTGGAGGAGAGGCACCAAGAGCTACAACTGGATGTAAACAATCGGGTGGAGAAAGTATACACCGTCATAGATAAAATAGACGGACTGACCCGAAAAAACAGAGAAAAAATCCAGGGGATCAATATACGAGAGAAACAGATGCAGGAAGAATTGGATGCATTAAGAGAAAAACCATACAATCACACACAGTTCATAACCAGTGAAAATCGAGAAATAATCAATTTTCGTAGCTACCGGAGAAACCCGATAGAATTCCTCAAACGGGTAGAAGAGCTGATAGAGAAGAACAGAGAAACCAGGTGGTCCAGTGTGAGAAGTATGATCGATGAAATGTTCCGTGACACCCATGACAATTGGTGGACGGCCACACGACCTGAGATCAATGATACCCAAGAGTTTAAGAAACAGTTCCGGGAGAAATATTGGTCCGAATCAACACAGAATGTGGTCCGCAACGATATCAGTAATGGAAGGTACGAGACACAAGGAGGACACACGTTAAGATCTTACTTTCTGGGAAAAGTATGCTTAGCCAGAAATTTGGAACCCAAGATACCCGAGGAGTCTTTGGTGATACAACTGGGTTATCATTAAGAAGAAGCCATCCAGAAGGCCAGAAGGCAAGGACAAATCAAAACAATTCAAGGAATGGTTAGTCTATTGGAGGACCTGGAGAATGATAACCAGTATCGAAAAAACAGGATCACAAACCAAAGGTACAATAAGTGGAATGAACATAACAATACAACTAATTTCCATGGACCATACAATCATCCACAAAGCAATAATCGGAATAACTGGGGCCGAAATAATAATGATAATAATGCAGAACAAACATTCAATGGAAATACTCAGCATCACCCTCCGAATAATCAGCCTGGTAACAGAGGTCAACAAAACCATCATTCAGGAAATCAAAACAACAATAGAAACAGCCCAAATAATAATAACCGACCAAATGATAATTACCGAGGAGCGGAACCTGAACAACGTACCAACGGTCACCCCAATGACCATAATTACTACGGCAACCGGTATCATCCTAGTTACCAGTACAACCGGGGACCCGGGGGTAATCCAAATAGAAGTGCAACCGACGTCATGTAAATTTTATTAGTGGGAGAAGGCGGAATAACCACCGAAGATACAACCCGAATTGGCACCCAGAATCATGGTACCACGAACCACTTCAAAATGGAAATAACCAGCAAAATGTGCCTAACAATGAAACGAACGATCAGCCAAGCAACCTGGCCGTCAGCCAGCAACCACCTTTAAACTAAAAGGGTCAGTGAAAAAGTATGAACGCCCTTCACATGACCAATCACTTGGGTTGATACGTCAAACAATGTCAGATAAGGAAACCAAAGTAATCACGATAATCTACAACAACTATTTAAAGGATATTCGAGAAGAACTTCTCGAGGAAGAGGCCAATCAATTACCACAAAATAATAGTGAAATTGTTCATATAAAGGTGACAATAAATGGTACCATAACCATTATCATGGTGGATACGGGGTCTAATATCTCTCTAATTAACCAGCCTGAATTAGAAAGAATTCAAGCTCACTCTCGAACACCAATCCCTACATTGCCAATAAATAATATAATCATCATTGGCGCAACTGGTAAACAGAACAAAACGGTGAGAAAACAAGTATCATTGGAGCTAGATAATCTAGAATCAACCATCCCTATTATATTTCTCGTGGCAAGTGGGCTACCATTCAATATGCTTATCGGATGTGATGTACTAAGAAGGTATTCAGCAGTAATAAACCTGCAGAAGGGAGTAGTGTTATTAACTTCAGAACAAGGAACCTGGTCCGCGAACATTATAAATTGTGTACCAAGTCCAATTGCTTTAAGCCAAAACCCAGAACTGAAGAGTTATTATTGTCAGAGGCATGAACCATCTATCACCATGGCAGAGGAGGAGGAGCGTAAAACCATTGTGAAATGAAACATATTTCAAAATTCCAAAAGAGATTGTAAGAGCAGCTTACTAACTTATTTAGATGATATATGTGGAACCATAAAAAGAATTAATATAAGTAAATAATAATGAAAAAAAAACAAAGGAAACAGTTACGCAAATTCCTTTCAATTTAAATTAATTTGCAGTCTAATAAAAGATTATAGATAACCAATACTTCCCAATATATGAAGTACGAAGTAAAAAGTGAGATAATAAGGAATATGTTACACACATTCCTATATAATAAAAATGTAAGAAGCACAAACTTACAATTATAATTAAATAAAAAAAATAACTAAAAAGGAATACGCTACAAACATTCCTTTAAGGTAAGACAATTAACTTACCAAAGAATTATCAAAAATGATATTTGATACAGAGTAAAATAAACCAAAAAATAAAATCTAGCTCAAATTACTGAGATAAACACTTGAAATCATACTGAATTAAAAATATTCTAAAAGAAAAAAAAGAAAAAAAATAAATAAAATTTTAACTGGTACAAGGAGAGAGGGAGATTAGGTATATGAAACAAATATACAGATATGGCTAAAGCAGAATCCTGCTAAATGACTAAGAAAAAAAAAAAAAAAATGTCTAAGACAATTAAAATGATCACAACGAGCATTGAAAATAAAATAATGAAAAGTGAGATATGATGAAATTAACATATGAATAAATATAAAAACAATCAAGTGTATAAGTAGATGATAGTGTATAGTTAAGGTATAGCGGAAGGAAGACTGAGTAGTAATGACAAAGTGATCTAAAAACAAACCACAAGGTGGACAATCCCAAAGTATATTATATTATATTATTATTATTAAGTCACAAGTTGACAAAGAAGGTATTTAAGATTGACTGTTGAAAGGTCCAGCAATCCAAATGAACTGAGCAGAGAAGATGTGCCTCTGGTCTCAGAAAAATGAGTAGTAATGGGAGAAACCAACTACTGTATACAAGTTAGGGAAAAATTTGTGTATGAGGGAAAATGCACCAATGGAAATAAATAAAAACAGATCCAAATAAAATGGAATGAATTAAGTAAGAAGAGAAATGAAGAATGGAGAAACAAACAAGGAAGAGAAGGAAAAAAGTTATCTATAACTGATAATTTCATAAAAAACTATGCTAGTGTTTTATTAAAATGATCAATTTTAGAGGAGAGGCATTATGTTACGATACAATTAAGCCAAATCCCGTACCAGTGATAAAAAAGATAATTCTTGATCTAAAAATACTTCATATAAAATAAAACGTTTAAAAAATGTATAAAATGTAAATATTTTGACACGACGTACAACGATATTACCCAACCCAAGTGATTGAGCCAACAACATAAACATAAAGAAGGGAACCACGTGACATACTCAAGAAAAAATATGATAGACAAAACAATTATGAACACAGAACTAAAGAAGAACCAGAGGAAGAGAACAGATCCCTACAATTAAACAGAATTTAAACCAGAAGATGAAGACTATTGAAGATGAAGAAGAGGAAGAATGAAGAGGAGACAGGTTAAACCCAAGGGGAAACTAACACACATATAAAGGGGAAAGATAGTATACTCAAGGATAGAATACGGTCAATAAACCTCAAATAATTATGTATTGATGAAACCAATATTATTGTTATCATTAAATTAACCTATGTACCCATTTTAAAGACAATACAATTGTAAAGTAATGTAATATAGAAAAAGTACACTAACACAGTCAGAAAGGTTAGATTTTACAAAAAACAACTAACCTCATATTATTAATAGTAAATATCATGCTAGAAAGAAATAGTGAGAAATGGTAGGAGGAAAAAGTATAGGGATTACCCATTAAATAACACTCAATACAAAACAGTGAACCAAAGTGAAGTGCTTTAGTGAAGTGTAAGTACCCTAAAAATAGTGAAAGTGTATGTGAAACACTAAAAATATAATAATAGGTAAGGAGACACTTTATAAAACATTGATGAACAATCAATGATTGGAGTGACATTGTACACATCAATATAACTAGAAATAATTAGCAATAGTATTCCAAATTAATATAAAGGAAGCTTGTGATGTTATTCAGGGAGAAAGCCCAGACAAAGTAACTTGTGTTAACATGGTATGGTAGAATAGAATTAAAGTTTTGTTATTAAAATTAAGACTACAAAGAATAAAACACCCCATGTTGAAAGGGGAATTAACTTTCATAATTTTATGAGAAGTGACAATGTTTATCACTCTAGATTGTAACAAAAGAAAGAAATCAATATTAGAACTAATAATAACTAATGACTTGTAAAGAATAGTTGGTTCAATGTTAAAAGAGGAATATGGCTGAAGGGAACCTACAGTCCATAAACCTAATTATTATATTTTAAAAGAAGAGTAATGAAAATGTATGTTGAATAGTAGTTAAAACACAAACAAATAAGTGAAGCCCATCAGGCTGAATTCAAAATGTAATTTAAAAAGAAATACACCAAAAAACAATCATGGCTAATCTTGACTATGAAAACATCTAACTGCCAAAGACATTCAAATGTAAATTGTATCAATTTCACAAGAAAAATTACTAATCTAAGACCAGTGAAGGGCCAGTAATTATATGACAAACATTTTAAAACAGGAATGTTGTTGTAATAGTTTAATATAAGAAAGATATGTTATTTATTAAATGTCAAATAATTAGACTATAGTTAAGGTATAACAGAATATGACCTTATGAGGTATCGTTGTAAACTTTGAAAGGAAAGAAAGATAATAGTGATGTCATTTCTTACCCCAAAGGAATTATAAAGAAATAAAACCATTAGGAAAATACATAATAAATTTGAATAAAAATTCAAATATTTTAACAATGTCTTTAAAGGAGCAATTAACCAATCACCGAATTACGGTTACTATGACAACGAGACGTTGAGGGCTTATTTTCCGTTAAATTATATAGACTCTAAAAAACGACGCGTCGGTATGCGGCACGCAAATTTGGAATGATTGAAATTTTAATTTAAATAGTTACAAAAAGTCGCAAAAGTGAACCAAGATGACCAAAGACGAATAGATGTCGATCTACAAAGAATTAACGATGTCCAGGAACCAAATTAAATAAATTAATTAGAGAAATACCCAAGACCAGATTGAAAAAGATGTTCGAAGTTTAAAACCAACCCAAAATTGAAGAATATCCAATAACCCGATGACTACACTTCAACGTGATATGAACTGATAAGTATCGAATAAATTCCTTAATCCCAAAAACCCAAATTACTTAAAATATTTTTCAAATGATAAAATTTCTCACTATTTAACAAGTAGTATTTTCTTTCAAAGGTGTAAATGCATAATTTACTTACTTAAAAACATTTTATTAATCAAAATATAACCTTGTTTGAGAGCACAATTTTTGTAACAGAAATACGACACTACCGAACAAATTGTAAAAACACATTATAATTTCTAAGTACATATAAGGTATGGTAGCGTACTTTTTTAATGTAACCAACGTTTATGTCTTATTTCATGATCCAAAGAACTCCAGATTTTAAACATAGTAATTTATTGAATGTAACTGACGCCATCTCGTCAAACGATAATGTTTTGAAATCAATTTTGCCAACTCTGAGATATTTTTGTGTTTCAAGCTCTAAGCCGGAGCCAAATGTTATCAAATTATTTATAATTCATTTGTCATATTTATTGATGACCAAATTTGTATTAAAAACACAGTACCGAGTATTACTATCTTGTTATTTCATAGGATTTTGTAGAGTATATGTGTGTTAGCGAGTTTTATTCAACAGCCAACTAGCGCTCATCACGAGTGGACGAAACGGCAACTTATATAGCGGCGGGAACCATTCGAACGATCCAGCTGTCCATGCTAATCACACGTATTATTTTAGAATTTAACTATTTTAATTGTTTTAATAGAAACAATTTGGCGCCACCCGGGATTCGCAACCCCTATGAATTAACAGGTAGGTTGTACTGGTAACATTGACAACACTACGGACTCCAGTAGTGACGTCGATTTATGTAACGACCGGTGTGAGGCAAACACACTACATTCACACTAATACACAAAATAAACAAGTGTGATACATTTTAACAGGTACGACCACCTATACTCGTTACATATTGACGAACCCAACGCGGGGCTTTACAAAAGTAGGACGTACCCTATAACTCGTTACAATATGAAGCAGTGTTCAAGATGGTTTCCCTTATATAATTTAAAGTTGTCACTTACGTTTGTCAAGATTTAAATATATGTATTTCTTATCCATATGTTATGCTTCAAGAGAGATCATGTTTAGTTATGTAAAGACTCGTTTTTATCATGAGTTTTTATTTTTTGTACCTTGTCTAGCACAGAAATTGTTTTGTTTTGACTTTGAGCTTTTGTGTTAGCTTAATGAATTTTGTTTTCTACAAATTTTATGTTAGAAGTGAGTTACTTTAATCCAAGAGTCAATTTAATGTATAAGCCTTTAAGTGTATTATGTATTGTTTATATATATAACATTGATAATATTTGTAATATACTGTTCCCAGTTAATGTTTAATGTACGAAATCGTCCCGATTTTGGCGGGCAGTATGTTTAAACTTTGTACTTGTTTATCAGCTGTACGCAGTGGACTACTGCAATGCGACACGGGCGGATGACGTCACGCGCTTATCAAACGCTGCCGCCGGCCAGCGTGGCCGACGGGAGACAAGTTTAGTTTAGTTTCTAACAAGGCTCCGAGCGGATCTCTCATAAAACATTTTCACTTCCAGCCGCGGCTTCTGGACAATTCTTAAATATGTCTCATACGATTTAATTTAATTCAGACTACCTGCGTCCATCTTCAATGGACCACGATTTCGTTCAAAACTAATTTTTGGGCGTTATGGCCTCAAATACATCCGCACGTGTCGATCATCATCAATACTTTTAAAATTTCAATAAATGCATTTCAAATGGCAGTAATACAGTCCACTTCTTTTCTTACATACAATCCAGCCTTTCCTGCATAGCGTCTTTGGAATAACTCGAGACTCATCAAGAGCTTCCAAACCGCAACAGGTAGGTTCTAAACTTTCTACAGGCGAAAACTATTGATAACGCTTCCTTTTCTGTGGTTGTGTAGTTCTTTTCACTAAGCAATAAGGACCTACTAGCGAAAGCTACCACCTTATGATTACCACTCCCATCTAACTGAAATAATTCTACTCCCAAAGCAATGTCCGATGTGTCTGTGTGTCTATAAAATGGTTCTAGAAAATTAGGATGAGCTAATATTACCGTATTTAAAAATTTAATTTTTATTAATTCAAAAATAGTTTGCTCTTTTGTATTCCACTGCCATCGATTATCTTTATTTAACAAATGTCCCAATTGTACTGTTAAATATGAATATTTGTCTACAAATTGCCTATAATAATTGCACAACCCTAAGAAACTTTGTAACTGTTTAACATTTTTTGGTATCGGAAAATTTTGTATTATTTCTACTTTCTTAGGGTCTGTACTGATACCCCTTGCTGAAATTATATGGCCTAAAAAATTAACCTGTTCTTTCAAAAATTCCGATTTCTTAAATTTAACTGTTATGCCATATTCATGCAGTCTACTTAGCACTCTATCTAACCTTTCACAGTGTGTATCAATGTCTGGTGACGTAATTACTATATCGTCTACATAAACGGTTGTGAATTCTAAAATCTCTCTCCCTAATACATAATCCAAGCACTTAATAAAAATTGAAACAATTACGTTTAGTCCAAAAGGTAACCTACGAAATTGGTAATTCCTGCCGTTGTATAAAAAAGCCACATACTGTCGAGATTCCTCTTCCAGCTCTATTTGCCAGTATCCTGCAGTTAAGTCCAAGGTGGTGATGTACTTGGTCCCACTAAAACGTTGCAGAATTTCGCTTACTGGTTCCGGTGATTCTCTGTCTGGAACAATTATTCTGTTTACTTGTCTTGCGTCTAAACATAATCTTATCGATAAATCTTTCTTGGTCACCACTACTAAAGGGTTGGAATATGGTGAAGTAGATTTTTCTATTATACCTTCTCTCAACATCTTATTTATTTCCTCCTGTACTAACCCCCTCTTGGAATATGGTACTGGATAGGTCTTAGGTGCAAAAGGTGTTTTTTCTTTAACGATTAATTTCCCCTTACAATTCTTTACTAAACCTGGTTCGTCTGAAAAAACTGATTTATTTTTGTTTATTATTAGTACTACTTTTTCCCTATCTTGGTAGCTAAATTCCCCATCTTGATATAGGATTTTATTCATTTTTTCCTCCCAACCATCTTTGATTTCAAATAGCTCGTGACTATTTTCCCTCAGGTTACAATAATTAACCATTAAAGGCCTACATTCGTTTATGTCGTTGTCAGAAATTAACATTCCCTTACTAATTATTTTTAAAGCTTTCATTTCTACAGTTTTCTTTTGTATGAATGGTATTTCAATTATATTATTGTTACTAGCTGTTACCCGCGACTTCATCCGCGTGGAATTTCATAAAAAATGTTTGTTCAGTTCGCTGAGTTAACGAAAAGTTAATAATTATGCATTCCTCGTAAAGAAATACCCATGCTAAGTTTAGTCTCATTCTTATTCTTTGCGAGTCGATGTTTCGTGTTTTTTAATTTTTTTTTCATTTTTTTTTGTTTTTGTTATTTTTTTGTCTTTTCGTTTTTTAATTTTTTTATTTATTTCTTTGTTTTTGTTCATTTTTTGGCTTTTTGTATTAACCTCATTGAAAAATCTCTTTATATACAATGTTAGGTGTACGACTTCCTTGGGCTAAAACAATAACGCTAGTGGCATCCCTCGCACGTGAACATGCCACGTATAGCTGCCCATGGGTAAAGCAACCCTTAGTTAAATCTATGCCAGCTTTGCTCAAGGTTTGCCCTTGTGACTTGTTGATTGTCATAGCAAAGCTGACATTGATAGGAAATTGCAGTCTTTTGAATTGAAAGGGAAAATTCGACGGTATTATGGGAATTCGTGGTATAAACACTGTCTCACCTTTTCCGCATCCGGATATTATACGACCTTCTATAACGTTTTTTTGCAATGACACTACTCGCAATCTAGTACCATTGCAAAGTTTCGGTGGGTTTAAATTACGGAGTAGTATGATGGGCACGCCAATCTTAAGTTCTAGTTTGTGAGGGGGTAGACCAGGCACACTTATACTGTTTAAAAATTCTGTTGGATAATTAACAGCTTCATCCGGATTGCAAACTGTATTGATGGAAAGGTATGTTTGTGATTCACCAGGAAGCTTATCTAAAATGCGCTGATTAAGTGCAGTAACCTGGTCATTCATTGGTGCTAAAATTGATCTTTCACACAGCCACGAATCTTCTTTTATATTGAGATTGTGAACATCATCATAAATACTATTTATTAAAGTTTCAGGGTCCGCCACAACCTGACAAAGACCGGCAGGTAGTTCTATATCATGAGTATCATTCACTTCTGGACACTTCCCCTCTCCTACATCTAGGAGAATTTTGCTAAATTCTGAATCGGCTGAATGTGCTCTCATGTTTTCTTTTAAATTAAGTTTTTTACAATGTCTCCAAAGCGCTGAACGTTTTAAACAGGCGTTAATTTCATCCGCTCGCGTACCTTTAGTCACAACTGGTAATATTTGCCTACAATCTCCAGCGAATAAAAATGTTACTCCTCCAAATAATTGAGTATTACCTCTTAGGTCTTGCATTGTTCTGTTCACGGCTTCGATTGAAATTTTGTTTGCCATAGTGCATTCGTCCCAGACTACAAAGACACAATCTTGTAATACTTTGGCTTTATGACTATTTTTTGATACACTGCAGACTGGATTTTCCATATGCTCTGCTTCTATTGGTATTTTAAACATGGAATGTGCTGTTTTCCCCCCAGGAAGTAAAGTTGCAGCTATTCCTGAAGATGCGACTGCTATGGCAATCTTTTTTTCTGAACGTATTTTGGCCAGTAAAAGATTTATCAAAAATGTCTTGCCGGTACCACCTGGAGCGTCTAAAAAATATACACCACCAGCGTTAGCAGCATTCACACTGTCAATGAGGAGTCGGTAAACTTGATTTTGTTCGTTGTTTAATCTTGGTTCATTCTGATTTATCGTATGTTGAAGTTCAACTGGGTCAAAATTTATGTGTTCGATATATTCTCTGTTCAAATTATCAACAATCCCATCGGTCGCTTGTGGAGATGGTAAACCATAATGAGGGAGAGTATTGCCGCCTATGGAAAGAAGAATGTCTTGTAACGTAAACAGAGCACGATTAGTAAAGTTTTCTAAATGAGCATTTATGTTTGCATCTGGGTGATGTCGTTGGAATTCTCTTACATAATCTTCCATGAAATGATCCTTAAACTTGTCCCATAACTCTGAGGGATTAGAAACATTGCAGAATACCAATATAATGGCGAATAGCTCTCGCAATTTAGATGCGCTGCTGCTTATACTGGCATCTGTTAATGTGTCGCACCAGTGATTATCGCCTTCTAGTAAACCAAGTGCAAGGCATGCTGCTTGATATGTAGGATGTAAAATACCATTCACTCTTTTGAGACTTTCGAAAGAAATTGGTCCCTTGACAACATTTAACAACATCCTTAGATGATAACATTCCCGATTATTAGGATGAATTGTATAAATTCTACCAAGAGTATGCTCGTAAAATATGCCGGGATGACCCTCCACAGGAGTACCTCGGCGTCGCCGTTGAAATGTTCCATTTTGTTTATTAAATGTGTAATAACCTGGTACTTCTTCATACAATAAAGTGGCTGCGAATTCGTCGTTATGGCACAGATCGAAAAACGCCATCAATGTCGTATTTCTCGGATTTTCTACCACTCCACGGACATTGTTTGGATCAAAATAAATTCTCTGACCATTTTCTAAATGGATGTCCAAATGTGTTACTGCGGGGAAACGTTCGTAAATCGGAAATGATAATATGCGCCAGACTGCTTCAGAAGTACTAATATATCTTCCATTTTGATATGATGTCACTTCATCGTTAGCATTTTGCACACCAAATACCGCCAAGTCTGAACCTTTGTTGACATACTTGCAAATATATTTTATTGATTTCACACTGCTACAAAGTTCAACGTTGATATGTGCTTTAAAAGTGCGCGACAGTACCGGTGAAAATGGAACAATCCAGCGATTGTCGATATCAATAGAGTTAGTTCGTGATCGGATTGTCGTTCGTATACCACCGTTTTCAGGTGAACGACGTCTGTAAAATGGATAACCATCCTCACCTGTAACAGTTTCTGTACTAAAAGATTTAGGAAATCTTTTAATACAAATACTGTTCTTCATACACGGCGATTGAGGATTGTAAGGGCCACATGGACCGTGTACCATGTGGGTTTTTACAACATCAAATAGCTCTGGATCAACTTCTTGGTCTGGCAATTCTGCTCGAATAACATCATTAATTTGCTCAGCTCTTATTTTCGTTTCTAACCATATCAAAATGTGGGCATGGGGCAAACCACGCTTCTGCCATTCTACACTATACATAAAACAGCGAACGGAACCGAAAATTTTTCCTTTCACCAGGAGATGCATCATTTTTTTTAGTTTTTGTTTAAAAACTCTTGATACAACATCATGCCGATCAGAAGCCAACTGCCCTGTAAAAAGGTCGTTTGTAATCTCATCCCATTTAGGGTTGGTCGTGAACGTTATAAAAAGATCGGGACGTCCATATTTCCTAACATAACAAAACGCATCCTGTGTGCGTTGGTGCATATATCTAGGTCCTCCCGTAAACGATGAAGGTAGAATAACTAACTGACCCAAGTCCTCTACATTCTCATTGTGATTGATTGCGTCTTGGAGGTGAATATAATTTTCAACTCGAAGCTTTTTTTGATTAGTTCGTATAAAAATGAGTCTCTCTGTTTCGATTTTAGCGTATACGTCAACTAAGTATTGATTAAATAATTGTTTGTAATTATGCAAATGATTGTATTCATTCTTTCTAATCATTAATCGGTAACAATAGTATTGTAGTGCGGAAACTTTTTTTTGGAAATTTGGTTGGCCTGTGTTGGGTTCGACTTGATAGACCGCAAAGTTATATCCGTCTTCCCCATAAACAAACATGAGAGGATACTGTAGAGCATCATATGATCTGTGAGTTTCGGCGATTCTCTGCAATCTATTATCATGTCTGCGAAGTACTATGTCTCGTTTATCACAATCTTGATTTACCAGTAACACAGATACTTCGTTTGTTGTCGGTTCATTATGGCGACCTCTATGCTCTGCTGAAGGTCGTCGGTCAGCATTTATAACTATTTTATAGTCATTTTCGTTTGAATTTGGTGGGAAAGATTGAAGAGCAGTTTTGAAATCACGAATGTAACTGTTTATTTCAATAAGCATACTTTGTAAGCTTTCTACTAACAAAGGGTTTAGATTTGGAAAACATTGTAATCTTGCATCCCTTTGTAGTACATAATCGCTCATGAAATATATTTGTAAAAATGATTCTCTCGCATTATCTACAGGAAGAAGGGAACCAATTAAATGATACACCTGCCCCTGTATTTTAAACGTGGGCATATAATTCCCTTCGTGAACTTCTTTTGCCCCAAAAGAAGTCATTTGAAAAGCCGAATTATAACGTCTAATATTATTTAGGAAATGTTGAGATTGTTCATGTTCGCCACATAACAAAGACTTAAGTGGCTCAGGTGGCTGCTGAATAGAGTCCAAGTGCACTTTTCCAGAAGAACAACAAATTCCTTTTGACTCATCTTTCCACCTTAAAGCTTTACAGTAGTTGCAACACACATTCATAGGGCCTATCTCTGATGCAGCAGAATAATTTATTTGGGCATCATAATTGAACCCACTGTTATGTTTTTCTCGCCATGCAATATTACGTCTATTCGTTCTTCTTATTTGGTCATTATTCAATCGTTGTCGCCGTTTCTCTTCACTTTCAATATCCCGCATAGCATTTGTCGTTTGTCTGGCAGTGACCAGTCGCCTTTCTCGATCAAAATTCGTTTCTGACTGACGAATGGTACTCACTCTTTCACGGAGCTGTGCTAAGCGCTCGATTCTCTGTCCTTGTGACTCATGATATCGATCACATTGTTCTGTGACACGGATGTCATGTTGTTCTTGACTTTCAAATTCACGTTGATTTTGGTGATGACGACGATCACTTTCCAATCGCTGCTCTCTAGAATCATCTGATTCTAGATATCGCGAGACAGCGTGTAGAATACGATTGTTTTCTAGACGCTGTTCTCTAGACTCCTGAGATTCTTGACTCCTTAACAATGAATGACGGGTTCTATCTAACTGTAATCGTTCGTTTCTCTTAGAACTACTTTCAATGGACCTAGACATGGATTGCCTTAATCTACAATTTGTAAGACAACTTTCTCTATCCTGTTGAGATTCATTTTCACGTTGCAATCTTTGATTTTTAGCCTTTCTGTGTTTTTAGAGAGATTTGATTTTCTTTTAGGCATGACTAATGATTGTAAGTGCACTTTTTAAACTAAAAACCTAATTTAGAAATATGTATTTTAAAAACAACTACCTATGTATTTAACTAAATAAATTTATCAAGTAAATAAGAAAACTTAACTATTTAATACGAACGAATTTTCATGAAAGAAAACCAAACGACGTTAAACATTTATCTCTAATTATATTATAACGTAAAAGTCTCACTGCTAGAAAACAATTTTTTAAGGCGCGCGTTGAGACACAACCATCTGCAACAGCTCGCTCGCGCGTTCTGAGCCCGCGAGACAGGCAACCTTTGTTATATTAACCCGTCAAAATCGGTCCAGCCGTTTCGAAGATTAGCCTTTTATTTATTTGTAGCTTATTTAACATACATAAATAAAGCTATCATATTAATACATAATAATGATCAGCAAGCATAAAGAATTTAAAAATATTTTAATGACGCCTCATAACCCGAATCCAAACAGCGTGGTTACAATATTCTCATACATTATCGTAAATGGAAACACGTACTCGAAAACCTCAAAATAAATAATTTAGTCAATAGTACACGCCTCATAACCCGAATCCAAACCGCGTGGTTACAATATTCTGATACATTATCGTAAATGGAAACACGTACTCGAAAACCTCAAAATAAATAATTTAGTCAATAGTACACGCACTGGCAACACATTCACATTCACATTATACAAACCAAACTAAACTGCACTCTTAAACTGAACCTCATTAACCAACACGTTCACATTATACAAACCAAACTAAACTGCACTCTTAAACTGAACCTCATTAACCACGTAAATTAGTAAAGACAACAGACAACGCCAACCGCCATGACACCGTCATCTAGTACATTTCTGTCCCATCTGTATCACATACTTGGAACGTTCTCTCAGAGTCGAAAGCATTAAAAGTAATGTAAAAATTGTAAAGATAATTAAAAATTGTTGTGTAAAGATAAATATTTTTAAACAAACAAACAGAAATTATCGCGGGTCTTAGGGAATAGTCAGCCGCAAAATGTAACTTCCGTCGCCGCGCGTGTACTACATTTCGGTGTCCGATGTGTACACCAACTGTTTTCTTCACAAGTAACTAATGCCAGCTTATGGAGGTTATGTACGACAATGTAACTTAAATAAAATTTACGTTGTTAGTGTACATTAAAAGGGTGTATTTATTGGAAGTACAGAAATTAGTTTACATTTATCGCACATAATTACGGTACAGAGACGATTTTGGGAGGTAGTGGCTACGTTTAACAATATAACTTAAAACTTAATATTGTTTTCTCACTGCTAGAAAACAATTTTTTAAGGCGTGCGTTGAGACACAACCATCTGCAACAGCCCGCGACAGGCAACCTTTGTTATATTAAGTCGGAGGAGGAAGTTGGAGGGGGAAGCGGTCAGTGGCGCCTTTCGGTCCGACGACGGCAGAGGCGTGCGCGTGGGGCACGTGTTGCTCGACTTTTTTCCTTTCTTTTTTTCTTTTTTTTTTTCCAAAATAAAAGTAGCCTAAGTTACTCCTTATAACATCAGCTATCTGCCAGTGAAAAGCCCGTCAAAATCGGTCCAGCCGTTTCGGAGATTAGCCGGAACAAACAGACAGACTGACAAAAATTTTTTAAATTGTTTTTTTGTTATAAGTACCTTATATACTTTCATATGCATATAGTAAAAAGCTGTTATTTTGACATTACAAACAGGCACTTCAATTTTATTTATTTGTATATATTTATATATATATATATTTATATATATATATATATTTGTATATATATTATATTTATTTATATGAATGATTTAATTTCATAGTCTGGGTACAATAGTTTAATTCCGCTTTAAAATTATTTAAAAAATCATTACCCATTATAGCTCCCATATTTAACCCTGAAATAACCAAAAAGGGTACATTTATTGTGTTTTTATTTATTCTTAGTTGTACCATTATTTGTTTAGTTACTTTTTTACTGCGAACACCTGTTACCCCTACAACAATAATACCCAGCACTGGTAACTGTGGAATTGTCTCTGTAGTTTGATTTTTTATCTTTTCAAACATTCTATCGTCTATAGCAGTCAGTTCACTCCCTGAATCTACTAGAAAAGTGTATTTAGAATTAAACACTTCGGCTTCAAATTCTGCCATCCCAAAAGCATTACTACTCTCCCCCGCTTCTTCATCGGATAAATCATTATGTATGTTGGTGATAAGTGACCCTATTGTCATGTGATTTCTAGATGGCTGGGGGCTTTCCTTTTCAACCGCCCTGATTAGTTTAACTGTATTGGAGGTGGTGGTTCGCTGTAAACCCCCCTGTGATCCCCTCTATTGTTTTGGTTATTAGCAGGTGCTTCTACACCCCTAGTGTCGTTTGGGTTACTAATATATCCCGCTCTACCTCTGTGGTTGAAATTCCCCGGCATTCCCCGGTTACTGGTGAAGCCTCTCCCCCTATGACTCCCTCTAAACTCATTATGATCGAAACCTCTATTATAATTCTCTACTCTCCCTTGGGCACTACCCCTCGGACCCTGACACCTATAACATTGATTCCGCGAACTATTATAATTATTAGCTCCACAACTAGGGTCTGGACATAACCATGCCCCCTCCCTCGACCTATTCATATTACTAACAAAATGGTCTGGTTGTTTTACTTCGGTATTTATTTGATTTGATTCATAAACTCTAAACTGATATTTATTATCTTCTTCCTCTTTCATACTTTGATACACTTCTAATATTTTTTCTAATTCAGCAATGTTAGCAAACTCCCGGGTTCTGATTGTGGACCGTATGTCTTTAGGTAAATGCTTACTAATGTATCTTATAAATGATGAAAGAGGCATTGGTGGTTCTAAGTATTTAACCTGACTATATAGTCTTGTCACATACGATGTAATACTCATGTGTTTAATATTAAAATTGCCCCACCCCATTATGGTACTACGTAACCCTCTTGTTTCTCTTCTGACCAGTACTTATTTTTAAATGCTTGTTCAAACTCATTAAAATCTACCCAGTTATCATTATGAGCATCCGCCCATATTTTAGCATCCGCTTTAAACTATTTTAAAATTCTTACTAATTTAATCTCCCAGCTTTCTTGGTTATATTTATTGAAACTTTTTATAGAGTTCAAAAATTGTATGGGGTTCACCCCCCTACTTTCATTACTAAAATAGCTTAACTCTACTTCCATGTTCACTCTCTCACTCACATTAGTAAATTTTTGGTTAATTGCTACACTTAAATCTTCTCTGACTTTAGTTATTTCTTTTTCGTGTTCTGTTTGTTTACTTTTCAAACTAGTTACATTAGTTTTAATTACATCAATCTGCTCAAAGTTACTTCTGAATTCGTCATTTATATTCTCTTGTATTTTATTTGCTTTTTTAATTTGCTCACACTCGTTTATTACATCTTGAACACTACTGTCAATTCTGTCATTTTGTTTCTTAATTTTATCATTAAATTTATTTGTTAATGCGTCAAATTTTTTATTAGTCTCTAGCATTTTCTCATTTTGTTTTTCGTTAATTATTTTTATATCATTTTTCATTTCAGTTTGTATGTTATTTATATCTCTAGTTAGTTCTCTCTATCTCTAAGAAGCACTGGTTTTCTTGATCTAGTAATATATAACCTTATATCTATTACATAGACTTTCATTCTCTTACTTCACTCCAAATATTCTATGAAATTTTCGATTCCAATTGAGAATAATTAAGCCTTTCCCATTTTACAAGAAGAAGTATAAATCCTTACACTAACGCAATAATATTTCAAAACAATTAATTCACTAATATAATTCTTATATAGAACACAACACATTTAAATCAACTACATTAGAACAAATTATCTACTTGAAAAGGTTAATTATCAGAATACTTCTTAATTCAATACAAAATCATTCAATTATCTCATCAGATCCTCAACATAATTCATCTTAATATATTTACTAATCAGACACACTACAGATGAATGCACGTTGCGGGCCCTTGCCCGTTTGATGCTCAGTGGCAGCGGACCTCCCCCTGGACTGTAGCGCCCAGTTGTCTCCACAAGAACTGAAGTTACGGACGAATTTTGTCATCTCCTGTTCTTGCTTCGACATTACATTTAAAGTTCAGATATAAAATCCTACTGATTATATAATAACCTTAAAACGGGTCTATCACCCTTTTTATTTGTTCCCACACGAACAGGTGATAGCCACTGTTCCATAGTTCCGATGATTTCCCCTGAGTCACCCCCCCGTTAATTTCAATTTCAAACCAATTTCACAGGCAACCAACCATGGTCAGGTTTACAATATCTGCCCACAGCTGGTTGTCAGCCAAAACCACGATGAGTGTTGGTGAAACAGTAATCGCCCGAAATGTGGGGAAATCTGTCATTAGCATGTTTTAACAAATCATCATTTTTATACACTGTACCATATTAATTTACATATAATATAATATTATATAAGGTTGGTGTACAGTGTACGTTACGCCCTATTTAGGCCTCCGTTGATTGTAACATGCACAGATCTTACTCAATCAACCCTTACCACTATCTATAGTGACAACATGCGTCACTATAATAGCATATCTTATAACTAAACTTATGTCATTCTTCATTTACTATCACCACATACCACAACTTATTCTCTCTTCTATTGACACCTAACAACCCCCCAAAATCACCCCTTAATCTTGCACAATAACATAATAAACATTAACCTTGAACATTAACATTGCTACATTGAACTACACAATTCACCTTTAAATAATTTGTATAGAAAATTATAAACATTACAACTTGAACCTTCTATGAACTCCTTTTTTTTCCAACCTTTAATTATTTATCATTTCTTGTACCATCAGATTCTCCAAAACTTCAAATTTATCATCAACATTCATTTTACATCACATTTCATTTATTATTACATTTCCACTATGAAATTTTTATTTAACATTTTCATTATCAATTCGTTTGGGTGATTCTCCGTCATTCACAATGATTCGATTTATTGAATGGGCATTTATACATATAACCTTACTCCCTTTCTTCCTTCTAACAACCACTAACAGATTTACGTAGGGAGACACCAATCTCTCAATAATAACCCCCTTCAACACTAATTTCTCTACTTATATCACTCTCCTCTTAGAATAAAATACCTAATACCCTCTTTGTACCTAGGATGTGTGTTCCCTTACCTGCAATTCCCATTCATACCCTTTTGCCCTCCACAAGAATCTCGGCAAACACTCTTCGAAACTTCTCAGCCAAACCTGCCACAACGTCTCACGTTGGTCACTCCCTACACATCACCCTCACCACAAAATTTCACCATCACCTATTTACTCTCCTATTACATTACTCTCATTTTCTCTACATATATGCACTCTCGCTACTGTGTTCCTACTACTGACCCGTTTCTATATTACTTTTATTCCAAAATTCTTATTCTGTCCAACACCCATTAAAGTTAACTCTGACTGACTCAAATGCCTTATTGAAATAACCATTATCACCCAAACTCCATCTTTTACAACATTTTACATTAATATGATCATTGAAAATTACCTTAGAAAATTCATCACTTACCTCATAATAACAATATAACTCAACACCTGAACATATTGTATGTTTACTCATTTACTATTCATTATAGAATCTAAATCTCAAAAAATCTTTTAACTAAATCAAAGCTCTTCTGTACAACATTAATTAATTACTCTCCAATTATTTAATTCAATCAGTTTAAAATTTCACAATTACTCTCATCATTTGTTTAGTCTGAAAAAAAAGTTATAATTATTATTAAATCAATTCCTATTACCTACATACATTGTTTACATAAAATACAGAGTACACCTTAATGCAATATATAAATACATTTGACATCAACACACAAAAGAATATACAATCCAAATTATTATCTGTTATCATTTACCACAAATCATTTCATAATACAATCCATGTCGAAACCACACTATTCACATAATTAAATGTTCATAAACAACAACTGTTTAACCACCATCATCGAATAACAATCTGGTTTTACGACTACACAAATCATTTTTTATTAGATAAATTATATTATTACTATCAACATAATGGCTATTTAATCGTTCATATTCTTCCACAATACCAACAGGATTATTCCATATTAT
The DNA here is from genome assembly GCA_034769895.1 of Magicicada septendecula. Lineage (NCBI taxonomy): Eukaryota > Metazoa > Arthropoda > Insecta > Hemiptera > Cicadidae > Magicicada > Magicicada septendecula. Next base: position 382,941,814 of record CM068373.1, read on the forward strand.
TATATCATACAACTGGTCATCATAGAGTATAGTCATGTCGCCCTTAGTAGAATCTGTCACCACTAGGTAAGTTATAAATTCATCATTAACAACATCATCATCTACTGCTGCTATATCAGCTTCAACACAAGGTAAGATTTCAATATAATTTTCCACTCTCTCTATACCTAAACCTTTTTACTAATTCTTTATGATTTCTATCAACCTTAAATAATTCTATCTCCTCATCAACACACAACTCTCTTTCAAAATATCTCCCACCATAACTCCCTATCACACTTTCTCTACTAACCCATGCAGAAGGTAATACAACTTTGTTACTGCACCATCTACCAGATGCACAAAAAATCAAGGGACAACTATTTGTAGACCATATGTCTCCCAAATACACTCGTGAAGCATTTTCTTCACCCACAACCCCACGGGAAAATTTTACCCTCTGCAACCCCTCTACCTGTAAATTCTCTCTACACTTTCTCTCTAACTCATCAACACTCTCTATCACTTCATTATCACATTCTACTCCCACTAAAACTTTATCAGCATTCTCAATATTCACAACCTTACTCTCTAACACCATATTTTTACTTATATTATCATAATTCTCAACCTCACTTACCTTATCGTCTTTATTTTCGTTTAATTGGTCTGTCTCTCTACCATTTTCTACCCCCATTTTAATCTCACAATTATCATATACTTTATTCATTGTAAAGTTATTAATCATGTCATCTATTCTTGCGTTTATGTCATCAAATTTAGCGTTTATGTTACTATTTATTTTTTTGATTTCGCTTTTCTGTTCATCGAACTTGCTAATAATTTTATTGAACTTAACATCAGAGTCACTGTTTACTTCACAAAATTTTGTCTCTACCATACTATACAAACGTTTCAACATCTCATCTGTATCAGATTTTTTACTTTGGACTGGCGTTGATTGGTGTTCAACGTTTTCCATTATTTTTGACTCAGTTTCGCTCACATTACTATTTATTTGACTTTCCGTCTGGTTGTCAGTGAAGCTGACTTTATTGTTAATATTTTCATTTGTACTCATTTTGCTTATTTCTAGTACACGTATGTAAATACTATTATAACATAACCCTATCTGACACTCTCATCATCATCTATATTTCTAAGTACATACCAATTTGCTCATTTCAAACAACCATCCTGTTTCTCAAAACAGGTCCACATTTGTATAAATTTATTTATTCAAATGGTCCCTGTTCGGGCGCCATTTGTTACGTTCTGCTTACTTTCATTTATTTAATAACACTTTATTTACAAATTTTCACTTTCGGCTCGTGCAGCCGCCATTTTGTCTATTACCAACACAAAATATAATTTTACTTACCGGGTCCAGGATATCGTTTAGACGAGCTGAAACAACAAGATATCAAGATGGTTGCTTGAAATGATTTACCTCAAATTTACTTGTATTTTTGCAAACTTGTGTTTATTCATTCTTTGGTCATTATATATTGATGACAATGGCAAAAATCTACTCCCTCCATCTTTTACAAATTCAAACATGAATACAATACATGGTTTTCTTTACATCAACCCTTCTTCAGGGTATATTTAAGCAATATAATTAAAATTCAAATTAAACTTGTTACACATTGAAATATACGCTGAAAATATTAAACTACCTTCCCTTAACGTAAACCAGTGCTTTTATGTTTTTTAGATTAATTAGGTACCTACACACACACACTCACACTATTTCATACGGTACATTTTTCTTATTTGATTGAGCTCAATTTTAAAAGTGTCAGTATTTTAAATGAATTTTGAAATGTCTACTTCCCTTCTGAAGCGTAGAAATTAGACGAACCAGATGTCAACTCATGGCTTACTGTTTCTTGGAGTTTCTTACTTTTATATTTCACGGCCGAACTGTTAATTTATTGCAATTTTTTTCTCACTGTCTCTACTTGTTTTATAATAGACTGTTTTGAATCAAAATTAAATCAAATTTTCACATATTTAGTTGTTTTGCGGGCGAAAACGGTACGCATCCGGCGGCGAGCGGAACTGCTCACGTCCGCTCTGTGTTGATGTTAATTGCCGACTGACTAGACGAACTGCGTTACTTTCTGAGGTGGAGAGGGTGTCACGTCACCAAGTCCTTTTGTCTCTAGACTATGACGACTCAAATTTTAAGGCGAGGCAATTACGCATTGCATTCTCAAATGACGTATTTAAAGGCTTGGCTTGTTGACAAGTTCGTTTAGCTAAAAATAGCTGTTGTTTTGCACGTACACTGTTGACCTTGGTACAGTTCCTGCTCGGTTGGTATTACGTCGTTATAACACTTTACCATCCATTATTATTTAAGCTTTGAATTAAAATAACATTTATATTTGTTTTTTCCCCCAAAACCACTATAGGGATAGTAATGTACCGTTACAATATTAGACCTTACAATAATCTGCAACTGTTTTAATTTTTGTGAAACAGAGAAAAAATTAAATTAAATTAAATTTAATTATTAAGAAGTCATAATTGCATTACACACAAGGAATTATATATATATATATATATATATATATATGGTTTTATTAACATTTCACTATGCACTGAAAAAATGTGTTACATGGAGCAATTCGTTCAGTGGCGGCTCGTCCATAAGAGCACAAGAGCACGTGAACCCCCTATAAAAATAATTATACGATATAAATTATACATCTTTATTGACGCAGTACTAAAATGGCTTATCTTCAGTAAGTTTAAAAGAGCGGACAATGAAAAACAGCGCGCCAAGTGAGATTAAGTGTAATGACGCGCCAGTGGCTAGGAGCGGACTGAATGCGCAGCTCTCGATGCTGTACACACGGGATATGCGACAGACGGGCGAGTCCATTTGCTCGCGGTAGGGGGGGAAACATTTTTACAAGCGGCTTAACGGAGAATACCGAAGAGCTGCCTCTGACACAGCTCAGCTCAGTAGTTCACGGCTGTAGTTGACGGTGGATGCTCCTTACCTTGGCGCGCGCGCGAGTTACATTTGTGTTTTGCAGTTTCGATTATTTTTTAGTGATAAAGTTTTAGTTGAAATTACAGTTTATCTATTATAGTATAGCTAGTGAACTGTTGTTTTATTTACTGTACAATAATGGAAAGTACCTGTAAGCACTCAGTTAGTAATTTAAACGAAGTAGCGTTTGCCAATTTACCCATAGAAGTTAAAATAGCAATAAAAGAGAGTGGTAGGCCAACACCCTGATTTAATATAAGTCAAACATCGACATCAAAATCTAAAACTTTTAAAACAGAATTTAAAGAAGAGCTATACAAAAAAATTCCTTGGCTTTGTGCTTGTGAACAAACAAACAAAATATTTTGTTTTCCTTGTTTGTTATTTTCCCGTGAAAAGGGCGATCCTGCTTGGGTGAAAAATGGCGTTTGTGACTTAGCTCATTTGAATCAAAAAACTAAAAAACACGAAAGTTCTCGTAAGTGCTACATTGGATTTTAATTTGCTGGGAAAGGTTGACGTTCGTCAGCAGCTTGACAGTGCTTATCGGCAAAATATTAAAAAGCACAATGAACAAGTGACTAAAAATAGATATGTCCTTTCTAAGCTTATAGACTGTATTAAATTTTGCGGTGCATCTGAGTTGGCCCTTCGAGGTCATCGTGAGGATGACGATTCCTTAAATCCTGGCATATTTAAAGGGCTTGTAAACTTTTCTGCAGAACTTGACTCATCTTTGAAAGAACACTTGAGTACCGCTACTGTATTTAAAGGTACCTCGAAAGAAATTCAAAATGAATTGTTAGATTGTATGCTTTTTGTATGTCAAGAAAACATAATAGAAGAAATAAAAACTGCACAGTATGTTTCTTTGATTGCGGACGAAACATCAGACATCTCGTCTGTATTTCAGTTAGTTATAGTTTTCCACTATGTTTTAGCTAATGGTCAACCACTTGAAAGATTTTGGAAATTTGATAACTCTGAAGGGCACGACGCAGAATCTATAGCCAAATGTATTTGTACCAGTTTAGATTATGTTGTGCAAAATCCAGAAAAACTCGTATCTCAAAGCTATGACGGTGCGAATGTAATGAGTGGGCACCATGCTGGCGTGCAGACCATAGTGCAACAAACCTATAAACATGCTTTTTTCGTTCACTGTTACGGTCATCAGTTGAACTTGATTGTAGCTCAAGCAACAAGCCAAAACCAAGATGTCAGAATTTTTTTTCGGACTTAAGTGATATAAAAAATTTTTATTCGAATTCCCTTCAAAGAGTGGCTGTTTTGGACAAGATAGTTGGCAAACGAATACCTCGGGCATTAGCTACAAGGTGGAATTTTAAGAGCAGAACTGTTAATACTGTTTTTGAGTACAGAGAGGAATTAATTGAATGTATGGAGGAAATCCAATCAACCTCTAAGCAACCAACCACCATAATTACACCTGGTGCTCTAGCTCGTCTCCTTAGAGATAATAAGTTTATATTTTGGCTTTCTATTTTTCACAGATTAATGACACATGTGGATATTTTGTACAACCAATTACAGCTAACTTACACTGATGCTGTGAGAACTAAAGCCAATGTTGACCACTTCGTCAAAGCCATTGATAAGGAAAGAGCTAACATAGACAAAGTGACAGAGCTGGTTAATCAGTACCCAGAAAATGCACCTAAACGATCGACGCGTGAAGAAGATTTTTACTTAAGTAGAACGGTGGCTGCCAAGGAAACCTGTGACATTATTACAACGCAAATAAAAACAAGATTTTCATTCACAACATCTTGCTCAGCTGTATCTCTTTTTGAATCACAAAAGTTTGAAGAGTTTGAACAGAAATTCCCTGAGAAATTGCTTCAAGATACAGTAAATGTGTATTCATTTCTTGAAAAAAATCGCCTCAAGACAGCGCTTGAAATCATTTACAAAAGAACTGATTTCAGAAACATGCGTGGTGCTGTTAGTCTTTTACAGTTTTTTATTGAAAACAACTTATTGTCATCATTTTCTGAAAGTTATAAACTTATTAATTATTGCAACAATACCAATGACGACTGCTGAAGCTGAAAGGTGTTTTTCAACCCTAAAACGGATAAAGACATTTTTGCGGTGTACGATGGGTCAAGAGAGGCTTACAGCTTTAGCCATGCTTGCAATCGAGAAGGAAATGATTTCTAACATCCATAATTTCAATGAAAGAGTTATTGATGTTTTTGTGTCAAGAAAAGATAGAAGGATGGACTTTGTTTACAAAAACTGTAGTTAAAGAAAATATTTGTGTAAGCTACCATCCAAGTAAATTTGTGTAAGTAAATACTAGACCTTACCATCATATGCAGCAGCTTTGATTATTTTCCTTTTTCTGTGGGTTTAATAATCTAATCTAATAATTGAGAGCATGAGGCCTTATGACTAACTATCTAAATATTTAACACTTAAAACAAGCTTTCTGTTTTGCGTTTATTTTACTACTTTAAAATTAAATGAAAATAATTGTTTTAGTAAAAAAGAACAATTAGCATATTATAACAAGTATGATCAATAAAGTAATCCTTTATTATTAAGTTGTGAAATAGTTAAAGTACAGTAATATCTATAATAACATTTCGTTTCAAAATTAATACATTACATCAAGGTATAGCAGCGCCTAAATTATATGAATATTGCAAGCACACAAGTGTTTGACCCAGTGTATCTCAAAAACTGCAAATTATTAATTGTGAACCCCCTGTAGATGTACTCACGAGCCGCCACTGAATTCGTTACAGAAATTCGACTGTACTATGATGCTCATAAATTAATTCCTGTTTGAAAATATAATTTTGAATCTTCAGAAATAACTAAACTATCTTTTTTTATTGCAGAAATAAAACTTTACTTATTTTGAAGTACCATCAACTTCCTACGATCCCTTGCATGGAATTTGGGATTGTCTGAAAACACCACTGATTTCTTTAAGACATAGTATCTGCATATGGAAGTAGGATATATTCTAATTATATTTCTTGGTGATTATTTTTACTGACATGCCAGTACTACTAGTACTTAAAGCAATTTTGAAATCCTATAATATTTACTACACATAAATAATTACTTCATTTTTAATTTTATAAACGTAAAATTGCCACAGTCACCATACATGTAAAATAGTTAACAATATTTCAAAAGCCACTTACATATCATACAATTTGGTCCAGCATCATCAGAGACACCAAGGAGAAACTGTTACTGATACATATAATGATCAAATTTGAATGGTATATCTTCGGAAGTGTGAATGAACTTACATGATACTGTATTATTGATTTATCAGTTCTCTTTCTCAAAAGGGATAAGGTTAGTATTGATGCAGTTTTCAAATGGCTACCATAAGAAAAAATCTCAAAAAAAACCTAATGCCCGGAGCTTCTAATTAAGAACTGCTATATTAGTATCATGTAAGAATTGAATGTCGATAGCCAAATATTCAGCAAAAGGTTGTTTGGAGTAATGATGGTGGAAATGGCATATAAACAGAGGAAGGTGAACAAGAAGGCTTAACAACTTCAGAATCCACCAATCATTGGCCTAATATTGGAAGGGTAAAAATATTTAACAAATTCTCAAACATTAGAAAACAACCCTTATCCTGTATCATTTTATAAATTCTCAAATCATAGCCAGTAAAATTTCAATTACCTGTCACGTCACTTATTATCTGTCTACAGCCTTATGTAAATGGTATGGCAAAGAATATTATAACAATAAGTGTTAAAATAGAGTATATACAAATTTTAACAACCATGACTCTGAGAGTGCACAGACTAAATACACTAACAACAACCTATTTACTGTCAGTGTCAGCTCGTATAGCAAAATTAAAAGTTAAAGGCATATGCACAGAAACCAGTTTATTCATGGATAAGCCCACTTTGAAATTGTGAATGGTGGGAGAGTAACGGAGAATCATCTGTTATGCAAGTGAGGTGTTGTTAACTTGCGTGTCATGTTTTAGTTATGTTGTTGATTATTGTGTTATGTGGTATCTCAGTCTAAAGCTGGTCAATGCTTTAGTAATTAAAATATTTAAAATTCGTCCCTGTTTTGGGCGTTGACTAAAGCTGTACGAGCTTAAAAATAAATATTAAAGTTACAAACCTGTTTATATAACTGAAACTCTACTTGCTTAAATGAAAAATTTTAAATTGGTATCACTTACCTTCTTAGCGAATTATCAGGGTGTCGTCTGATGTACTTAGGCAGAGAAAAACAGGCAATGCAATGACAAACACACATTGATGTGGTTAATTGACACTTTTTATTAACTTTTAATTTTTTAATATTAATTATTAAATTTTAACTCCCTCTTCATCAATTTCTTTTATACCACATCGTTAATAATTATTGGAATATCAGTTCAATTTTGATTTACTAGCTATTCATTCGAAAAACTTGGCTTGAAAACATTGATACTTGTTATACATGAAATAAAAATAGTTGCGATACTTATGACTAAACACTTAACATTCTAACCATGGTATCTAAATTATGAAAGCGACCCATATTGCTCTCTCTCTCTCTCTCTCTCTCTCTCTCTCTCTCTCATACTATAAAATTCCCCCATAATTTAGTTATAACCCCTTTTTTATAAATTTGAAAAATAATTGAAATGAGATTTGAGTCGACTACTTAACCAGCGTCCTTCTGCTGACCACGTGTGGCATCTCGCATGTATATGAATGTTCTGTTTATTTGTCACATTTTTCACTTTTGCTGTTCACTCCGCTAACTTCGTTTAAACTGTCAGATTTAACTGTTTATTTTCAAATTTACTGTTACACTTTAGAATATGTTAAAATACAAAATTTAAGGTTCATGAACTGCGAACCTTGCCCCGGCCGGTTCAAAAAACATTTCCGTCAGCTCGTGCTGTGATTGGCTGCGGCATCTTACATGGCTGGTTCCGGTGATCGACTTTGGTGTCGAGAGTACGGATAGCGGCACACGTGCGCACACGCACTGCCACATTCCATTGTAGTCGAGCGTTATTCACAAAGTTTTTGTTACTTCTCCCCAACGGAGGATACACGCATGTGCGCACAAGCTGACATTCCACGGTGTTATCGTTGTGCGCTAGGTATGGACCAGTACAGGATTGTATACAGGGTGTCCAAACAAGTGTTAGTGGTCTCGGTGGCCGTAAAGGGTGTCCAAACCGATTATTTCCCAATAATTGATATTAAATGAAATAAAAAACATACCTCCCTCAAAATTGTCCCATTACAATACCCCCCAATGAGAGATCTTCTGCCGAAACAGAAGATATCTCATTGCTAAAACCCCTAAGAGGACCGGTGAGGAACTGGTGCCAACAAACCCCCTTTGTTCTTACACTTCATGGGTAAACGACCCCCCTGGCTCGGCGACTATGGACGCATCTGAACGAGATCACTGGACTTCTCCTGTAAGAGATCCCAACACCGAGAAATCGAACAGACACGCATCACAGCGTACCTCACCTTCTAACATGTTTCCCCAAAAAATCCAAATCCCTGGCTTATATCATGCCAGATCCTCAACCGATATGTTCCCCCTTATATGCAAACTGGGTCGCCTTCAGTAATACTGGGCGCATACATGTACTTGTTAATTCCTACCAACAAAATTTATCTTCAGATTTTAAAAGTTTCAGTTAAATTAACATCAAAAAAAATTTTTTTTGTTTCAAAACAAAAAATTTAAATTCAAAAATTTACATTTTATAAAATTTTTTTCTCAATAGGAAATTTATTTGAATTTATTTAAATTAATGAATAAACAAAATTGGCATCGCTTCCTTGCCAAAACTGGTTTAGTATAGAACACCACCCATCAGCTGACCAAAACTGGGTCAAGTCCAGATCCTTGACCTACATACGTTATGTACAAGTTACATCTGTGAATACATTAAACTCCAGTAAAATTCTGTCTTTCACCGCAAAAACATAATAAAATACATTTAAAATTAACAAAATATTATTATAACTAACAACTGGATTGACATTTAAATTATTCAAATAAACACTTTATACTTTTACATTTTCAAATTCTACTAAAATTTTCCCTGGTTTCAATCAAAATTTTCCCTTTTTACTATGAACCTCTTTTCTTTGATAATCTCATCTCCATTACTTTGGGTGATTTAGTTATTTATACTAGCTTGAACAAATTGCAAATCATTCCTAAGTGATATTCTACAGCTGATCAGCTGACATCCCTAGCTAATTGTAAACACATTTCAAAATTGAGCAAATTGCCTGAAATATATTTTTATCAATTCTTATATCTAACCTACTACAATAAAATAATACACTTAAAAATATAGAATGAATACATTATACTGAATGAATGAGCATCTAGTTATTTAAACGGAACACAAGCATTTTTATTAGATCAACATGAGAGTTAGCAATTTTTATGATATAAAATTTAAATTCGTGGCTCATCTGAGTCACCTCCCATCCACACACTCTATTGCAAATTATGTAAGACTGTGGCGCCTTTTCGCTTCCACAAAGACTGTACATTTTGGAGTAATTTGACATCTCCGTGTCTTTGCTTCGGCAGTTACATTTTAACGTTATGAATATCAGCATATTCTTGTTTATAATTAAACACCCTTAAACGGGTCTACCACCTGGCTTTGCTGCCCCCATGTGGGCAGAGTAGTAGCCGCTGTTCCCTAGTTTGGTGATTCCCTTTAATTCCCCGTCAATTTCAAAATTCACCTCGACAACGATAACAGCTATGGCCAGTTAAGGCAGAACGTGACGCAATGAGCCCCAACCATAACTGTTAAAGCTAAACCAATTCCACGGTCAGAGTTCGGTGAGGCCGTGACCGCCTGAAAAGTTGGGGAATCACAAGTAAGATACCTTTTGTAACACTAAAATTAGTAATTTATACTTAAATGACATTATTAGTTTGGATGGTGTTTTAACCTCCTATATCCCTAGCTTAACCTTCATTAACATAAAATATTAAGTACAAAAATTAAAACTTCCTACCATTGCAGTTCCACACTACACTGTTATGTCACTTCATTGAGCACCAATCCCCACATCTTGTATTAATAACAAGTTTTTATTTTATTTAACACATTTCTTACGCAGACACCTTTGCCAGTCCAAACTTTTTCTCTATGACCCAAATAGGAACTACAACAATGGATTATCTTACAGATCTACCTTAAAAGTACAATACACTTTGTTTTCTGAAGGAAAACAACTTCCTGAAAAGTTAAGTATTTAAGTTACCTAATTTTGGTTGTTTCATTTTGAAAATTTCCAATTTCAATTTCTAGAACAACCTACTGTAGTTCGTGGAAAATACTTTTTTTTTTTTTAACCTTTCCACGAAACTAGGGGTCCCCCTCCCCGTTCAATGATAATGTTAAATTTAATTCACACATTAATCATTAATTTCCAAATTCACATCTCGTAAAATAATTTAAATTCACTATCAAAATTCAATTGTATAACATTCAGATCAATCAAAATATTTAACACTTCTCAGATTATTTTAATTAAATTAATTATTGAAAATATAAGTTCCATTGCTATCAACACAATTATAATTCTTTAATTACTGTCTTCAAATTTAATGTAGTTATTTATTTAAATTGCAAAATATTATTTCAACAATTACCTGCATACACCATTGTTTACTTAACATTTTACAATACATACAATTGAATTCACTACATATTTATTTACAAATTATTCATCATTATTATTCAATTTATCACACTTCATTTTGTAAAGCAGTCCATTCCAAAACCATTAATTACATGATTAAACGTTCAATAAACATTCATTGTCTCTACCCTCAATCCACTTCATTTGGTAAAGCAGTCCATTCCAAAACCATTAATTACATGATTAAACGTTCAATAAACATTCATTGTCTCTACCCTCAATCATCGTACAAAAATCTGGTTTTACGTTTACAGAGTTCATTCTTTACTAAACACATTATATTATTTTTATCAATATAAAGATTATTCAAATTTTTATATTCTTCCACAATATCAACAGGATTATTCCCTGTTATTAAATTATGTAATTTATTATCATCGAGCATAGTCCAGTCGCCTTTAGTACAATCTGTCATAGTTATGTCAATTACAGTTTCATTATCATTATTATCTGCTGCTGTATTCGCTTTGTCATAAAGTAAGTAGTCTATTACATCAATTGCTGTACTAACTATTTCACAAGGTAAGTACTTATTATCAATAACTCTTTCAACGTCTAATCTCTGCAATAATTCGTCATAATCTCTACTAACCTTAAATAACATTACCTTCTTGTCAGCGTATTTTTCATCATAACACCAATGCACACTTTTACTATCATTCCATACAAAGGGTATTAAATCATAAAAATGCCTACTAAAAATTAAATAATTATTAAGATATTACTCGCTTTCTTGTAAGGGACTCTTGCCCTTCAAAAACATTCGTAACCAGCTTGGTTTAACATAAAACTGGGGAAAATTTACCCTCTGCCCTATATTCACAAAATCATTCTCTTCAAACTCTCTCTGTAACTTACAAACACTCTCTCCTCTCTCTCTCACTGTTTCTGTATTATTATGATCGCTAATTATTTTCACTGTATTATTTTTATGTATCTCGTTTTCAACTATCTTACTACTATCGGTTGTTAATTTATTTTCGTAATTGTTTGTTATTTTATTATTACTCTGGTCATCTGTTATTTCGTCACAATCATTCGTAACTGTGTTATTTTCTACCTCCTCCTTCCGCGTTCTACTCTCGTTTATTTCGTCTTGAATATTATTTATATTTATAATTATCTCACTTCTCATGCCCGCAATAGTTTTATTCATACTTTCTAATTTGTTATTCATATTTATTTCACTCACTCTCAATTCGCTCCTCACATTTATGAACTCGTTATTTAAATCAGTAAGTTTAACATTTATAGTATTTACTTCTGATTTGATTTCAGATTTTAAATTATTATTTTCTCATTTGATGTCAGCTTTCATTCCTGACATCATCTCCATTATTAACGCTAACTGATTAAATATATTTACAGTATCGCTTAATTTTGCGTCTACTGTCTCAATCATTAATTTGTGTGTTGTATTGTCTACACTCTCATTAATATTTGTCGATATTAAATCGTCTTGCGTAACATTTAAAATTGACCCCTCCACAATATTTTCACATAAATTTGCACTCTCGCTTTTCTCTGCCATTTCGATCAGGTTGTAATTAATTTATTTTAATTTTTAATTCACAACGTCGCTGTTAAACGGGCGCCAACTAAAGCTGGTCAATGCTTTAGTAATTAAAATATTTAAAATTCGTCCCTGTTTCGGGCGTTGACTAAAGCTGTACGAGCTTAAAAATAAATATTAAAGTTACAAACCTGTTTATATAACTGAAACTCTACTTGCTTAATGAAAAAATTTAAATTGGTATCACTTACCTTCTTAGCGAATTATCAGGGTGTCGTCTGATGTACTTAGGCAGAGAAAAACAGGCAATGCAATGACAAACACACATTGATGTGGTTAATTGACACTTTTTATTAACTTTTAATTTTTTAATATTAATTATTAAATTTTAACTCCCTCTTCATCAATTTCTTTTATACTACATCGTTAATAATTATTGGAATATCAGTTCAATTTTGATTTACTAGCTATTCATTCGAAAAACTTGGCTTGAAAACATTGATACTTGTTATACATGAAATAAAAATAGTTGCGATACTTATGACTAAACACTTAACATTCTAACCATGGTATCTAAATTATGAAAGCGACCCATATTGCTCTCTCTCTCTCATACTATAAAATTCCCCATAATTTAGTTATAACCCCTTTTTTATAAATTTGAAAAATAATTCAAATGAGATTTGAGTCGACTACTTAACCAGCGTCCTTCTGCTGACCACGTGTGGCATCTCGCATGTATATGAATGTTCTGTTTATTTGTCACTTTTGCTGTTCACTCCGCTAACTTCGTTTAAACTGTCGGATTTAACTGTTTATTTTCAAATTTACTGTTACACTTTAGAATATGTTAAAATACAAAATTTAAGGTTCGCGAACTGCGAACCTTGCCCCGGCCGGTGGCGAGTGATTTCGTTGACTGACGACGCTACAGGTGCGTTGGTCAAAAAACATTTCCGTCAGTTCGTGCTGTGATTGGCTGCGGCATCTTACATGGCTGGTTCCGGTGATCGACTTTGGTGTCGAGAGTACGGATAGCGGCACACGTGCGCACACGCACTGCCACATTCCATTGTAGTCGAGCGTTATTCACAAAGTTTTTGTTACTTCTCCCCAATGGAGGGTACACGCATGTGCGCACAAGCTGACATTCCACGGTGTTATAGTTGTGCGCTAGGTACGGACCGGTACAGGATTGTATACAGGGTGTCCACACAAGTGTTAGTGGTCTTGGTGGCCGTAAAGGGTGTCCAAACCGATTATTTCCCAATAATTGATATTAAATGAAATAAAAAACATACCTCCCTCAAAATTGTCCCATTACAAGTACTTTTGTTATTTGTATTATTATTGCTTTTGTTGTAAAAATATTGAATACGGTACCGCATGTTATAACTTTAACTTTTCACTTTATGTACAATAATAGGCTGTTTTGCCTGCTGATAAAACATAAAATGATCTCATCTATCATTCATCTGTTTCTTTTACCAGTTGTAACAGTTTTGCGGTTAAGAGATCTTCTTAAAAGATATTGTATTCCTGAAATACTGTATTGAAATTATTTTATTTTCCTTCTTGACACAGGCTTTTGTTGCCTGGGATTAAAAAAGATTTTCAAAAGTAAGCTAATATGAAAAACTCATTACTTTATGTAATGATAAACTAGAGAGATAGTTGAGTGTAATCAAGAAGCTGAAGTGCACAGTTTGCAAACCCCATTGTGATAGGAGCTGGTAGGAAGGCTGTAGTTTTTCACGTCTCAACATGAGACATCGAGTGGACTAAGTAACACCGAGATATGTTTATAAAACATTCTGATATGTAACAGCAACAAATTCTGATGAGTGCACTGCTTTAATTACATTTATTGATTTAAATACGAACTCTTGTTCATAAACATAAATAAGGTTTATAGTGATAGAAATTTAAAAAATTTTTAATTTCTCGATCAAGTGGCACGCTCACACACTCGAGTTGACGGACACAAGCCCGGGTCATAAATAAAGACGAATTGGGGACACGTCAGACCCGACGCCAGTGCGAAGACAATGATAAAAACGGCTGTGTACACACTACAATAAGAATCTAAGGAACGTCGTTGACAGCTCAAAGTTTGTTACAAGTTACAGCACCTAGCGAACGAAACAAAGGTTTAGTCCAGCTGCCTGGTTACGCAGAAATGAAATGGAACACATGCTGTGGGGGTGAGTTGTAACGAGCACACATAAGAAAGGCTACACCCAGCAACAAAGGGGTACAGAGAAATCTCGACAAATAGGTAAACAATAGAATGGATACTCAGTGAATACTGGAAGTACGTGCAGCCCAGCATGAAAACAAATCCTGACAGCTAGCTAAATTTACAACTAGAAAGCGTGGGATTCGTTCGAGGATGTCACCAACGAAGAGTTGATAATCGGCGGAACGAGCGAAGGGTAAATTGAACAATTGACCAAGACACTGCAGACTCTTAACAAAAGCTAAGTCAGAGTGCCTCAACAACATCGAAACAAAGGTTGACAGACAGGCGAGAGAATTGCTCTAGTTTCTGAGAATTTAGCACAACGTTCGTCGCTGGAATATTCCGGGGATGTCGGCGACCAACCAGCATTGGGCATCTTCCTAAAGAACTCGTGGAGAGAGTAAGAAGGGCTCGAACGACGAATCGGGAAACCGATGACAAGATCTACAGGGTAGTAGGAATTTAAAGGAACCTATCACCAATCCGAAAGGGCGTGGAAATATAGAATTTTGCCTTCTGGGTAGTATGTTTGATAAAAACTGTTTGCGAGGACGCGGAGCGGCAGTCAGTCAGTAAGTAAAGTAAGTAAGGCAGTAAGTTAGTAAGACAGTTAGTAATAAAGTAGTTACGGCAGTAATACGGTAGAAGACGAGTAATAGTTGTTACAGTATGTTTAAAAGGAATACATTCCAAATGTTTAGTACCAAGCCACGTGTTGTTCAATCAAATATATTGGAACTTACCGTCTGCGGCTTTTAGAAACAGCGTCTTTACAAAATTGACATGTTTCGGGACACTTGTCCCATCATCAGAATTTAAAACAATCGCGTATCATTTAAAGTTGATACACTTGTCAATCACTTTAAACATTAAAATCCAATATAAAACAAATAACTTAAAATAATTTGATACTAAAATATTTACAGCGAGTGCGAAGGTTTACCGATGTACATCGTATGGAGACCGACCGTGCACTCAATTGACCGACCACGCATCGGTAAACCTTCGCACTCGCAGTAAATATTTTAGTATCATATTATTTTAAGTTATTTGTTTTATATTGGATTTTAATGTTTTAAGTGATTGACAAGTGTATCAACTTTAAATGATACACGATTGTTTTAAATTCTGATGATGGGACAAGTGTCCTGAAACATGTCAATTTTGTAAACACGCTGTTTCTAAAAGCCGCAGATGGTAAGTTCCAATATATTTGATTGTTACAGTAGTTATGTAGCAAGACAGAATAATATAATAGTAGTTGGAGCGGTAATAACGGTAGTAATTGAAATAGTCTACGCGACTTACCGAACTTTTAACTCAGTGAAATCGTAACGAAGTCGCGGTCATAAGTGAACTTAGACATTCAATACAATCTCAATTACACACAAGTCTGTTCGACAGTTATATGAGTTCCGATAATCAACAGTGCGTATAGACATAACTATCATTAAATATCAGTGCGTATGTGACATTGAACTACGACCGACACGCAACATAATAATACAAGTGAGTAACATTCTGAGAATATAACAGTGGGTGACAATTCAAACACTATTCCACCATAATGATTTGCTATATTGAACATTTGAACTGAATGAACCAAACCAAACACTATTACGCACATAGCATACACTACGTCCAAGATAGATGAAATAGTTAATTATGAACACGCACACAGCAAACTCTAAGAGTAATTCATCTTAATGACAATATTGACATCTTAACACTTGAACTCAAAACACTTGACACCAGCGGGGAGTCCAACACCACACTACACATAACGAGAATGGAAATCAGTGAAGTGAAGTGAAGTGTTCTTCAATTAACAGTCACTAGGATGTACAAGGAACCTACCAGCGGATGTCAGCTTACACCGATGGAATTTTGGATAAACCCTTTTGCAAGATAAGCCTTTATGTTTATTAAATCCTAGTGATACACATACTACTGCACTGTCTCATCTTTTCAAAGAGCTACTCCCGAGAGATTTTATAAAGTTATATAAATCATAAATCTTATAAAGTTAATATTAAAGTAATTCATCTGAGCATAATGAACGCATTTAGCTAGGGATAAAATATATTTGATTGTTTATTGTTTGTATATGTATATTATTGCGTTGTATTTGAATGTACTGTATGTCTTGTTTTCAGGAAACAACGAACGAATATTATTGTATTTTGTTATTACGTGTTTTAATTATGTATTTGCAGGACATAGTAAATTACTTGACCAACAATATAATAAATAAGTAATTATTATTTATATACTTAAATCTTGCGTTCATTATTGCAAATTAACCTTGACAATTAATTCATCACATTCCAAGCATTTTCATAAAGAGTCTCAGAGTTATGCTAATTATCAATGGACACAACCAAATCGACCACTGAAATGTCCGATTAACAGGATCATACAATCATATTGATTTGATAACTATGTTAAGTCTAATCCGACAAATATAAGTTACTTTCATATGTGTATTAATATTAATGTCAATTACAACTCTGTTTGAGTACATATAATTAGTATACGAAGTTAATTAGACCCAATTTACCAACTTATAATTGGATACGTCGATAATAATAATAATTAGCATAATTACACTAAATATAAATTGCACGGCAAACATTATTAGTCACTTAATTGCCAACTCCGTTTATATACACTAAATGTAAATGGCTCCCAAAGAACGTGGGGCATAACAAATTTAATTAGAGTAAAATTTGTTAAATATAAATGGCGCCCATCGCATGGCAAAAGAGAGCAGGCAGTAGTATTTAGATTAATTAAAATAATATAATACGATAAGATATTAATAGTGTAAGGTTAGCTTGACTGGTAACTGGATGATAACGCCAAGTAAAGCTAAAATGGCTAGCGGTAGTTCAGACAGCATGGACTTTGACGTTAACAACCAGTTAGGCGTACCCGACAACGGAGCAGAAAACTCATCGGTCGAACCAAATATGACTGAGGAGACGTCAGAGGTCAGAGCGCGGGGACAGGAGTCCCAACAACCACAAGGAGAAGTCACATTACAATCGTTGATGGACTTCATGAGCAAGAAATTTGAAGAGAACAGAAGTGAACAGAACGAAAATCTCAAAGTAATTAATGAGAAATTCGATCAACAGAAGGAAGAAACTAATGAGAATCTCAAAGTAATTAAAGAAAAATTAGAAGAAAACAGAAGAGAACGGAACAAAGGCTTCAAAAGAATTAATGAAAATTTAAACGGGATATTGGACAAATTCAGCGAAAAACTAGATAGTTATACAAAAGAAATTATGCAAAATATGAATGAGCAGTTCACGATGTTTCGCACGGAAATACGTGAATACAAGAGCACCTGGAACGTGGACAGAAGCGAAGTCCAGAAGAAGCAGGAAGAAGTGGTGAATAAGAATTACGAAGATGTACGGAAAGTACAAGATACTGATAACACTGTTGATTTTACAGACGTGTCAGCTACTAAGAAATTAGCAACTGTTCGATCTAACGTAAGTGTCAATAACAATCCAAGAAACAAGTGGATTAAGACGAGAAATGACTTTGTTTCTTTGTATCGGACGAAGTCGGAAGATGATTATCCAGGCATGGATAGAGGTAGTAAAAATTTACTACTATCATGTAGAATGTGTAAAAAGCACAAATTAATTAACACGAGAATAGATACTGCATCAGTGAATCCGATGATGAAGTATCCAGCTTGTGGAATAGGCATAGATCGGCTAAGTAGTCGAGCTGCATCGACAGGAAGCATGAAGGGAAATTTCAAAGTTGAAACAAATACCGCATGTTATAAAGCTGAAAGCAAATTTAAGCAAGCCATGGATGATGTGAAGCGGAAGGACCTACCAGATCCGTATGCATATTCATCATGGACAAAAAATGTTATGAGAAAAAGGAGAAGAACGAATTTTACTAGACGACTTAAAAATGTTGTAAAAGGTCGTAGTAGTACTGAAAGAAGAGTCCAAGCACTTGAGGTAAGATTTCTTAGGAACCTAGGAAACAAAAATTTATTATGTAAGCACACGGGTAGTAAAATGACTGTCGAGCAACGGAGTTGTAAACAGGCTTGGAAGAGACGACAAAAGCAGTGTGGCGCGTGTTTACTTAGAGAAAGTTATTGGAAAAAACGGCAAAAACTACTCAATGTGTACGTAAATAATGGTAGTACGGCTACGAAAAGTTGTCTAAGGCGGGGAGGCGGAATATTTCCAACACATCCACACAAAAGGAGAGAGAAGCGGTTTAACACGTACATGCTTGAGGAAGGTCGCCAGAAGGGACGGTGTGACACATTTCTCACTCACTCTCATAGAAAAAGACAGAGAATGGTCATAAATCTTGGAAGTGCGGAGTGTAAGACGCTTTGTATCAGCGTTACCGAGACGACTAACCGACTGGAAAGTAAATGTGTGACACAAAACCCAAGGTCAAATACCCTTACTGTTTACAAACAAAATGTGTGCACAAATAACTGCACGATATTGACAGGACATACAACTATGTCTTCACAAATATAATTTAAGAATGAATAAATGAAAACGTATTAAGAAGACGATCTTAAGAATGTCTGAAAATTTAATGATTAGTTAGATAGTATTGAATAAAATACATTGATTGTGTGAGAATACATAGACCAAAGAAGATAAATAGATATGAATATTGATGAGTGAAGATTAATGAATTAAATTAAAACGAAGCCACGTATGAGCTCGTGGAATGCGATAGCGGAAAGGTGCGAGGAAGATTTAACATACGACAAATTAAGGCATATCACGAACCGGCGAAAGAAGTACGGATTACACAAGAAGGTAGCAATGACTCCGGCTGCTAGATGACTGCAAAGCGGAATACGAAAGTCAGGTAATTTGCTCGCGCGGCCAGTCCAGCTAACCAAATAATGATGTACATTGTAATGGGGCGAATTAGAAGGTTTTTTATTTTTTATTAATTTTGGTTCTGATCTTATTAAAATTGCACAATTCATTTCATATATGTATCCAGTCCTTGGTTGAATCTAACTCGCAGTCTAAACAATGCAAAGGTACGCTGTAACTGTGTTGTGAAAAGAATGCGTTGTCAACTGTAGCACACTTCCAAGAACTTTGCGATTGTGTGATGTCCACTCACAAATGCACAAGCACCCTCATCTGCGGAGCACCTAACTTTACATAAACGAAAGTAAAGGCCGTGGAATATCGTCGACTTACAGCACACGTAAATCCTGTGTGCCAGGTGTACAGCTACTAAAAACTTGGACAACTAAGGCTGTGTACGGCGATGAAATCTGTTCGCCGGCAAGGCAGTGATGCCTGCCCAGATGTAACATCGTCAGATAAAGCTCTCTCCCCAGTCAACTAACCTCCGTGGCCGCAGCCGGATGAATACAGCCAGCTGTGGGGCCCGAAATTATAACCAACTAATCGAGATTATATCGGAGTTGTAAAGCAGTTTAAAAAAGTGCGATGGACATTTAATGCCATAAAATCGAGTGAGTTCGGAGTAAAAAAATGAACTAATAACAGTTTGGACATAGTGCAAGTAAATTATAGGACGCGCCATGTGGTCAACAGTGACGCTGTTTAGGAAAGTAACACTATTCTTTTACATATATTCTTATGTTCTCTAAAAAAGGGGGTTTTAAAGGTCTGAATGTGAGAGTGTGGCAAGCTGGGTTCACCTTGATTAATTAAAAGCCTATTAGAATAAGAAAAATGTTTAAATAAATGTGCATGTTGTATCTGTCTTAAAAGGAGAGAAAGTTGAGTTCTCATTGAAATTTTATTTAAAAGGAAATAATTAGATAATTAAATAATTAGATAATAAAATTTTTTTATTCCATCAAACAAATGAGTGTAGCGTACGTTTGTTGGGTAACCTGATAATCATACTTGCATATTAACGTTCGTGTTGCGGACTCTGGTAGAAGACGAAACAAGGTAGGTGGAAGATCAAATAATTCTATGTATTTCTATTTGTATTAAAATGTAATTAACGTTACAAATTGCGCCCGAAATAACAGGGACATAACGTTACAAATGGCGCTACGACAGGAACTCGAATTTGAATAATTAAAATTCCACACCTACGATAGATGCAAGTTTGATTTGAGGGCTAAGTAACTACGTAAAAATTATGCAGCACATATAAATTTGTACATCAATGTTCAGAGGTTAAGAGTGAAGTGGTAGATATTTTACGTAAGAAAATCTAGATTAATAAATTTATAGATATGGCAGATAATAACGAGAATGTCAGCTTAACTGACATTGAAAACGAAAGCCACATGAATATTGAATTGAGTGGGACTGAGTCAAAAATTATGGATGAAGGAATTCATTCAACGCCAGTCCAAAGCAAAAAATCTGATACAGATGAGATGTTAACACGTTTATATAGCATGATAAATGCTAGACTTGATATTAGTGACACTAAAATGAATGACAAATTAGATGCACAGAATAACAAATTTAATGAATTAAATAATCGTTTTGATGAAATTAAGACCGAAATTAAAAGCGAATTTAATTGTAAATTTGATGTACTTAAATTTGACATTGATGAAGTAAAAATGAAATGCGAAAATAGTTGTAACGAATTGAAACAAGATATTGAGAGAATAGTAGAGTCAGTAGGAGAACAGAGTAAAAGTAAGAATAATAATGATAATAAAAAATTAACAAATGATGACAACAATGTCAAAAATGAGAATATAATTAAAAATGTGGTAGTAGAGAGTAAGATAACAAATGTTAACAATGATATTGAAAGTGGTAATGTGATTGAAGGGGTGATATCAGAGAGTGATACGTTGAAAGTAGATAGTGAAATAGTGAGCGAGAGAGAGAGCGTTATATGTTGTAATGAAGTAGTAATTAGTGTCAATGAATTAGAAAAAGAATGGAGAGAGAGAGAGTAGCTGAATGTGTAGGGCAGAGGGTAAATTGTTCCCTTATTTGTGATGAACCAAGGTGTTCAAAAATGTTATTATTGGAGGGCAAGAGACCCTATTTAATGGAAGATTGGAGTTGTTTATTTGTGTTGTATAATTTTGTACCCTCTGTCTGGAGTAATATTGAAGATGTGAGATGGTGTTATGATGAGAGAGATTTAAATAGAGAACTGTGTGTTAGTAAAGAGATAGAAGTATATAATTTAAAGAGAGATTATGATGAGTGGAAAGTAAGGTTAGAAGTGTATTTAAATAATAATGATTCAATCCAGAATAAAAAAGTAACTGACCCGATATTAGAAAAATTTACTAATGGAGACTTAACCGGAGTACTTAATGTTGACTTGTTTCATGATTATTTTGAAAAAACGGATGAATTTGAATTTTGTGGTTATAACACACAAGATAGTAGTATGTGTGTTAATAAAATTGAAAAGTGCTATATAAAACAAAGATTAATCTTTGACGATGGAAGGTAAACTATAAACAATTAATGGACAATTATAAATATTTTTGTTTTATGGTGTTGACCTCGCAACCTTGGACAATGAAGTGTGATATAACTGAATAATTAATGATGACGATTTGTAAATAAATGTTTAGTAAATTTATTTGTGTGTATTGTAAAATGTTAGGTGAACAATGTGTATGTAGGTAATTGTGATAATAATAATTTTAATATTTTGCAAATTAAATAAATAAAATTATTTTTGGAGACAGTAATTAGCGAATTGTAATTGTTTTGATAGCAACTGAACTTGTATTTTCAATAATTAATTTAATTAAAATAATTTGAGACGTTTAAATATTCTGATTAATTTAAAGGTTGTATAATTGAATTTTCTAATGGATTTAAATTGTTTTATGAGATTTGATATTAATAAATAAATGTTAAATTGTTTGATATGAAATAACATTGTTGTTAAATGTTTCAGAGGTTACGTGGAGATATTGGTGTGTGTGTGTGTGTGTGTGGTGTGTATTTTGTGTTCATGTCAATAGGTGGATAATGTACTGTAAGTATAAAGTGTATAATACCAATGAGATAGAATAAAAGGTTTACGGATGTGAAAAGATTTGGATTAAGTAATAAAAATGAATTGGGATAATGGTATTAAATGAAAACTGTAATTAAAAAAGTAATAATAACTAAAAGGGTGAATTAAAATTATATTTGGTTTGAACTGTAATAAATAGACTTTGACAAATATTGTAACATAACAAAATGTTACCTAACCTAAACGTATACTATCAGATTTAATAAGTACATAACAATAATGTAAATAGGGAATATAGTAATAAGAATAACCAAGAAGAGAGAAATCATGGAAGAAGAAGGAAGCAGAAGTGCCACATGAAACAGGAAACCCAAATACTGTTTGACACTACAACCAGACAATGACTAACACAAACTGATGGACAGAGTAAATTTACTTTAAGCTGTCAAGCGAGTCAGTGGATAATGTAAACAGAATATGATATGTTAATAAAAAGTGAGTCAATAAGAATCTGAATAATGTGAAATCAGAATCAGCATTTGGCTAGGTATTAATTAAATATGATTAGTAATTATTAACGCCAAAAAAGTTAAAATTAGCAATGTCCACAAAATGAGAACGAAGCTATATTTCAATCTCAAATATACCTATGGCGAGAAAGAAAAAACATTTGTAAGAGGGAACCTTGTACAAATAAGGTACCTCAGCAAATTAACGAATTATGAAATAACGAAAGCTTTTAAAGGCAGAATTCCGGTATGAGCGGTATGTCTTAACAAGGCCTAGACCAAACAATAATCAGTGAGTTGATTATTGGGGGGTAACAGAAGTGTGGATTAAATGCACAGAACAATTGTTATGCTCAAACATAACAGAAAACCATTATTAAAATGATATATTTAATAATTCAATTGTTAGTTAGTAGAATAGAACGAGTTAGTGTAAAACGAAATGTCATAGTAGTAAGGATCGTTCATTACCATGTATAAAGATAAGGTTTATCCATAATGTTCAGTAAAATGTCAGTACAGAGTTAATAGTGTTCCCACATAAACATTTGAGTAATAAAATGCTATGTGAACACAAACAATATTAATCAAAGTGTATAACCGTCGATTCAGGTAAACAGACGACAGTGCGGAGTTATGTACCTGAACATTGTTTAAGTAGCAATGTAAATAAAAATGAAATTAACTCGGTATCAAACGATATCAAATTAAAGAGGACAAAATGATCTTTAATTTGATGGTAATATCGCCCCAATCGCAACTGTATTAAGTGCGTGAAAGGAGTTAGCATCATTTACGAAATATGCATCAGAAATCTGGGAACTAATAACAACAATATCGGCAGCTATCAATCATTCCAGAGTTTGGCGGTTGGAAAACCGTTATTAACGGCTAAACAGACAATACATGACGTATTCATCACACCTGCAAGAGCCAATCACAAAATTAGTTAGTAATTAACATTTTTGCCTAAAGCCGATCGAAGAGTAGGGTATATAAGAGAATGTAACCGATTCTCGACAGACACTTATCAACTTCATGCAGTGCGGAACGTACGCCCGCCATCTCAACATTTTTAATAACTAATAGCGTCATCACGATAACACATCAAAGGAAACAATTCGACAACAACCTACAGCTACTTCAAATTATTCTACAGAAAACCATAGTGATTTTGTGCAGTATTATTTCATTTTTGTGCGGGAAAATAATGAACAGGAGCAATTAAATAATGTTATTTATGATCCATTAAGTTAAAAGCGGATCGAAATTCTCTGTTCTTGTGCGTGTGCAGTGAATAGCGATAATCATTATAATCCGATTATCGAGGTGCTTAATGAGTTTTAATTAAATAATTAAAACCAAAAGGTAACAGTGTAACCATTATTTCATTTTTACTACGAGCGCATAACCTGTACGTTTTTATACACTAATCTGTACTGACGCAAACCACAGAAACATTTCAATATTACACCATGTCTCAATTTATTTGATGAATTTGTCATTAGTAATTAAGCTGAATGTTAGTTATGAGTGTTCTCAATTTATAAACTTTGTAATTCATAAACCAAGCGTGACGAACGCACAACCTATCAAATAGGTTATTTTTATTTGTTTACTTTATAAAAGTAATGTCAAAAACATTATTGAACAATATTATATCAGAAAATTATTAGCCATTGTGTAGGCACGACTTTCTTTTTTGTGTCTCAAAGAACTCACATCTGAGATTTTAATAATATTAATGTTAAAAATAACAAATATCTGGACTTAGCCAGATTTACCACTTATGCTCTGAGTAAGCCTTATAGGGTATATAATAACTTATTTACAATTGTACATCATTATATGTTTTTAATTGTATTTGTTTTGAATTCTCTATCAAGGGTATGAATAAAACCCATAATTAACAGCATAACTCGACTTAATTTATTTCTAACAGATAGTTAAATATTTTATTTAGACAACTCAAACAACCTTCAGTTGTGACTAAGTATTTGGAATAGCATTGCCATAAAGATAATCAACCATTATTTTAATTTCTTTAAATCATTAAGTGATTCAATTCATGGGTTTTACACGGGATTTTCCCAAAATAAATCCGTGTGGCGCCCACTATCAAACAAGGCAACTTAACCTTGCAGCTAAAGTGAGTTGGTTTTTTGTAAACTGTCTTGGCAGCTTATTGAACTTCTAGAAAACAATGACCAGGTACGTGAAAGTATATTATATTTATTCAATTGTCCAGACATTACTAGACGTAACGTACTTAGACTATTATCGACCTGGAGGAGAAGTTTCACAGCTAGTATCAACAAGACGATCAGCATCATCAAGCGACCAACTATTATACTTTACTTTTAAACTTAAGCAAAACTAGTATTTAATTATTATCAACCTGACTATTTTATTTGTTTCATATAAGGGAATTCTTTTCAGACCATTATAATTATACAATTGTAAACACACTTTGAGTAACCTCGAACGTTACATTTTGAATCGCTTTACAAAATTAGTAACCTTCAAACACTACAAACTTTGATATATTCCTAAATAGTATTTTTCACATAACCAATTTTTAAAATATTAAACACAATCACACATTTATTAGTATTACAAATTGACGCATCCAACGTGTGGCAGATATACACACCAGTCACATTTATTTGTATTACAATATGTTAACTAAAAGATTTATAGAAACCAAAAAATTTGAAGGAAGTATATATGTCAGTATATGATGTAACTACGAATGTTGAAACTGAGAGTGTTTATAACACCAGTCTGGCAGACCACTGTTAATGTAAACAGGTGTGTTGTATGTTGTGACTAATGTCTACAGTCATGCTTGGTGACAATAATAAAAATGTTGTAGTCTGCTGAATCATTGCCAGCAGTAAAATCCTATTATGAAACAAAAGAAACACCAGATGTGATGGAATGTAGATAATATTTTTTTGTTGGGTCCTTTTGTAAAATGTAATTAAAACAAATGAAATTGTTTCGAATAAATAAGATTGAAATAATGAACTTAAAATTTGAGAAATTAAATACAATTAAATTAATTTGGTAATTAAATTAATTGAAAAGATGATTTTAATAATAAATTTAAATATATTCTGATTCAAATTTCAAATGTAATTGTTAAATAAATGAAATATGTACTTTACTTAAATTGGAACCTGAAGGAAATTTTGTGTGAATGCTATCAAAAATGTTTGAGAAACTTAGAGGTGTATATTACTGTTCATATACATTTTATTAATGTTAACTTATGTTTTAGGTTTAACTGTAGATTCCCCACTTAAGTGCGGCCATGACCTCACCGGACCATGACCGTGAAAGTAGTTAATTGGCAAATCATAAATTTTACCTGATATAACCGGCTTGTGGTTTGTTTTATTTTGTTAACCCGGTGGTTTGTTAGATTTAGTAGGGGGGTTATTTTTTGGGAGAATCTATCTAATTTTGGAACAGGGCTATTTTCACCCAGATAGGGGTGGTAGTCCATTAGGGGTGTTTAAATCAAGAATAGTAGGTATAATACCGAATTTTATTGTAACGCCGAAGCAAGGATGGGGGTGGAATAAAAGAAAAAATGTCCACCCCTTCAGCATCAGTCCTTGTGAAAGCAACTAGATGCTACAGTCAAGGGGGGGGGTAATAGTGAGTGTGGATGGGCGGTGACCCAGTTACAGGTCACGAGGGAGATGTGGTTTACGGCTAGGATGAGGCTGGAAAAGGCCAAGAAGCCTAGCGCAGAACACATGAATTTGTAACGGGTATCAGGGGTTAAGGGATTAGAAAGGGGGGAGTAGAAAAAAAATAAAATAAAATAATTTTGGTGCCTGCCATCAAATTGATGTTTTAAATTCTGATAATATTATTGTTTGTGTATATTGTAACGTTACCAAATATGGTAGTTACATAAAATAAACTAATATAACGTCAAGTAACAGAAAAGCATGAAAGTATTTCTAGATAAATAAACCTATGTGAATAAAAGTGTGTATCTACAGATATATTAGTATAAAAATCCAACGATGAGGAAGAAAGTGTTAACATAGCAGCATCAAATACGAAATGAAGAAAGGAAATGACCATGAGCCAAAATAAAATGTTAGTGACCAGGCCCAATAGGATCCAACAGTGAGGGGAAACAACAAAATAAGGACCAATAAAATCCAACAGTGAGGGGAACCAACAAAATAAGGACCAATAA
Source organism: Magicicada septendecula (assembly GCA_034769895.1). Taxonomy (NCBI): domain Eukaryota; kingdom Metazoa; phylum Arthropoda; class Insecta; order Hemiptera; family Cicadidae; genus Magicicada; species Magicicada septendecula. The sequence continues at coordinate 382,968,975 of CM068373.1, forward strand.
AATCCAACAGTGAGGGGGACCAACAAAATAACTACAAATAAATTCCAACAGTGAGGAGAACAAATGAAGATAGCGACTACAATGAAAATATTGAAGAAGACGTTCAAACCTAAAGAAGAGGGAAAGAAGAAGGACAAGGAAACGTACCATGAAGAGAGAAGAAAATGGATAGACCATGCAAGGACTCATCATTCATCAAGTATACTAGAGACAATAATAGTAACTAGAGGAATAGTGATTATCGACTATGTAGAAACAGTGTTTAACATTTAAGGAACCACAAACAATTACAGTGAGTACTTAATATAGATGTGAAAACCTGTGACCAGTTAACTAATTTTAACCTAATAAACCACACAAACAATTCCAGTGATAAGGTTTATAGTGGAAGAAAATGTGTTACTTTCATAGTGAAACTATCAAGAGTTAAATAGTCAAATATACACAGACAGTTAGTGTGACTAATTTAATAAAGATTGTGATCCATGTAGATAATCATAAGACCACCAGAATAATATAAAATTGAACCATTATATTATTGTTCATAGAGAACTGACAATAAAAACCTTTGTTAAATATCAAACAAATGTGACAGGAATTAGATACAACCAATGACAAGAAAGATATTGTCATTAGTACAAAAAGATTTGTATTATTGTTTAAGAAGAAGTAGTGTAAACATGTGTATTAAAACAATTAAAATATTGTAATAAAATACCATACTGAAGTCATGTTAATAGTAGCAAAATGCTGCATTAGAACATGTTGTACATTGTTACATAACCCCATAGGAAAGACACCTATGAAACAAAAAATCATACATGTTAATTTAACCAAACAACCATCAACTATATATCAATCAAGGATTTGTTATAAATAATGATACACCCTAGTAGACAGTGTATTATATTGAAATACAATACAAATAAAACAGATCAAATATGATGGCACAAAGATAGGAAAAATGGAACCTAGTATGCCAAATTAGTTAAACAAAATACAGTATTAAAACAAGTACCAATGTTAATGAAAGTATTACCAGTAGTTAGATGAACATCTGGTACTACTATGAGAACCGATTATAAATATAAGGACAATAGTTTTGTAACCAAAATATTGTAAACTAACTAACTAAGAATACATAGCCAGAAGTAAGCAGAAACAATGTAACCAACTAGTTAAGCAAGATACTTTATTAAAGCTTGACCAAAGATTGATAAGAGTGTTACCAGTAGTAAGAGGGACACCTAATGCTACTTTGAGAACAGACCATGACCATGAGAATAGTCATTTTATATATAAATTATTAAAAACCAAATGACCATGATGGTGGAATCCAAATGTAAACAAACAATAAGGAGCAAGTTATTTATGCAAAATGCAACATACAAACTGGTTTAAAAGTAGATAAAAATGTTATCAACGATCAGAAGAATGTCTGATACTACTTTGGAAATCTACATCAAGTGTAGCAATAACAATGTAATTATTGTTTTAACAAAAATAACTGACTACCATGCTATGACATAATGTAAACAAACCCATTACTAGAAATTGAAGGGTTCTCAGATAGCTAAAAGCTGACAAATATATGAAGAGAATTAGGTACTATAAGTGTACACTAATTGCATTTATTACATAATATACCTTGTGTAGACAAAACCGTAAGTAAAATGACAATTGTAAGAAAAGAGATAGGAGGGTACTGAAACAATGTTAATAGTATATGAAATACAGCCCTGTACATATACTCAAGTACAAAGTCATGTAAATAGACGCTTCTATTATTATTAGGTTACAATATCAGTGTTATTAGATAAGAAAAATTAGTTTTAAGTACAATTGTGAATAATCAAATATGGACGCCCAAAGACGCCATAACTAGATATTGTTTGGGTAACAATTATTCCCAAATTTTGTATTAAACAAGTTGAGATATAGACTCAGATCGTTTAATTAAAAGTGTTTTAGTGTAAATAATTGAGTTTGGTGTAATAAACTTATTAAATATAAGATGCACCATAAAAATCAATAAAATCGTTATAGTGATTTAAGTAATGGACGGATTATAATCTTGTTTGGACTTTAATTGAAGCCCAGGATGTCCGCAATTTATTAACACTAACCGTTTAGCGATAAGACAAATATTAAGAAAGTTATTACGATTTTAAACTTTCTAATTATTTTTTGTACCAGTGCTGACGTCATATAATCTCCAACGCAAACGCCAAAATTGGTAAAAAATTAAAAATTTTAAGAAAATAAAGTGCTTTGGGTTAGAGAGTTCAAACATTTCAGCCAATCGTATGAATGGAAATCGGCAGACAAGCGGCAGACGTTCCGACGGAACGAGAGAGTCATCTATCAACCATCAAACAGACAGGTCATGTCACTCTCCGGACGAGATATGAAGAAGTTTATTTTTGAATTGTGCGCGACATGTAAACATCAGTAACTGACATACACTAACCTAAATACTACACAAGCATTAACGAGTGCACTGTGCGGAGTGAATAATATTTAAATACGATCAGTGTACAATATCGATCGTATTTGCGGGTGTTGTGCAGAAGATAAAAACAGGGAGTACAATTCTTTTTTATTAATTAACAATGAAACAGAAATAATATTTCTGTAAATACGTAATGTTGATATACTACGCAAGTCAGTAATAGCGAAGTATCATAAATGATGATGGAATTTATCAGAATTAATGAAAGTATTAATTCGCACTTGTTAACATGTTAAATAAATATTTTAATTATTTTTCATAATTAAAAGAATCACGATTAAAGTACTTGTTACAAAATACGAGCAATATAAATAGTCGCTCGATTGACTAACGTTGTTTTTTTTTTTGATTTTCTATATTTGAAGATAAATATTTTAACTTTTATGCGAAAGAGTATTATATGATACTGATAATGACACATCAGAACTATTATAAATAATATGTATATACTTAGATTAAGAAGAAATAAATATTCAAGATAATTAGCTCTAATAACAATTCACGTTATGAGATAACCTTAAAATCATAACCGTAACTTGCCACCTTCTTTGTCACAAGTCTGTTCTCATGTAATCCAAAACCAGATGAAAACAATAAAAAGAGTTTTTTTTTAGTTTTAATAACTTTTTCTCTTGTAAGTAAATAATTCCCACAGTGAATTATTAAAATATAGTAATACATTTCAGTAGTGCAAGCCAACGCACTTGTTGATTGTCAAGTAAATACTGTGAACGGCGTGCGAAATCCCGCGTACGATAATACCATAACTATCTGTTATATGGTACTAATTTTCTATTTTTATATTTGTTTGTTTGTTTTTTAATTATTGTTCATTTAATATCATTATAAATGCCACATCTTGTACCTGGCATCATGCTACTTAAAAGAACCACACGAACATGGTAATTAACTGATATAAGAGGACATAACCTCTCAAATTAAAACTACTGTATAACCAACAGGGTTACCAGCCTTGAGGCTAAGGAGAGTCTTATTTTAAATTTTGTTCATTGTAATTATTATCAGTAAAATTATTAGTAACTGATTGTCAATTTTTAAAAAGATTTTATAACATCATTAACCGTTAATAAACCTCTACATTTTATTACCAGTGGAAAAAGAGTATTATTTCAAACTGAAATTAATTCATTTATTCATAGTCAGTTCTACCAAAAGGTGGCGGAAGAATTCAAATATTTCTAATAACTCAGAACTTTATTTAGCTATTATATAATTTTACTGTGCATGCTAGTCACATTGGATATTCAACCAGAATATCTACTTGTATATATAGTGTGTGTATTACAGCTGAGTCGTCACCGAATAGAACTACAATATCCACGTGTGGTAAGTGGGGGAGGTTACTAACGGAGTGCGAGAAATATTTTAAATTAAAGAAGTGAACCATCGATACCCACATATTTGTCAATTACAATCAAACTAATAATAATAATAATTATAATTTGAACACTTTATCAAACAACATTATCGTAGATACTGGTGCGTATCTGCAAGCAACACCATTACACTACTAAATCAACATATCACTAGTATAACAGAATCGTTGTATTACAACGTGGCGCCCAACGTCTGAGCGCGGATTAGGGAAAAACATACTATAACCAATAATTTAATAACCCCAATCCGTCAAGAGACTGCAAGTACATTGCCAGCGACAAGATGTACAACACAAGGAGATCAACATCGAGAAAGAGGGCAACAGAGGCAGAGAGGGAGGCCAGGATGGAAGAGAAGGAGGCGACATCAACGGAAGAAGTTGAAGAAATTCTCTTGGAAATAGAGGACAAACCACTTGAACCGGCGGAGGAGGTTCAACAACCAGACGAGGAGGAACCGGAAGTCATACCACAAGAGGCTCTACCGGAAACAAGCCAGCCTGAAAAAACAATGTCAATAGGAGAGTCAGCGTTTCAAGAGTGGATGAAAAGAATGATGGAGTCGTTGAAGGAAGACAATAGATCTAATAAGGAGGAGTTAAGTAAGAAGATGGAAATAATGAATAAAAAGATGGACGAAAATAGCCAATCCAACAAGGAGTTAAGCAAGAAGTTAGAGGAAGGCCAGAAATACACAGATCAACAAATAGAGTCACTAAAGGAAGGCCAGAAATCCACGGACCAGAAAATAGAAGAAGGCCAACGGGAGAGCCAGAAAAATATGGAGTTATTGAAGGAAGAATTCAATAACAAGATAAATGAAACCAATAGGAGGATGGAAGACGGGCAAAAGAAAACTGAAGAACTATTAGAGAAGAAAATGGCCATAATGAAGGAAGACTTATCTGCAGAGTTGGGAATCAAAACTGATCAAGCCAACCAGAAAATCGACGAGATAAATAGGAGATTAGACCGAATGAATAAGAGAATAAAGGGAGATGACAAGGAGATCGTGGAGTCGATAAAGACGGTAGTGAAGGATGATTACAAGCAATCGGGAAAGGCAATAAAAAGATGTTGTGAAGAGGCAGACGAGAGTGTTAAGAAGATAAGAAGAGAATTAATAGTAGACGATCAAATGGAAGTTGAAGAAGTACCTGAAGATAAAAACATGGAACAGACGAATCCAGAGCCTGAAGAGAATAGGGATAAGAAGATCCAGATCATTCAAGAAACGGAAGAGGTAAAGATGGAAGAAAGAAGAACCGTGCGTCCTAGGAAGGCAAGGGTTACAAAAGAGTTAATTGAAATGACTCGAAGCGGTCTGATTAATATGGTCAACTTACCAATCGTCAACCATAAAGAAGGAACCTTCAGGAAGGAGTATCGGAGGAGTATCATGCAGATGGACGAAGAGGAAGATTATGTCACAACGAAGAAGAAAATGACCAACAAAGCATTTCAACCACGGATTTCCAAAAGAAGAGAGATATTTTAAGAAAAAGGAAGGCTATCAAGAGAAATGGGACCGGATTATCGAAGGATATGCCAGAGAAATCAGAGAACTGCGGAAGAAGAGGAGCCAATTAACGGAAGTACCCAATCGGAAGATAGATGACGATACCCAAACCAAATTGAGGGAGTTAGCAAACATCAGTACTGACAGCCACCAGAAGAACAATGGAAACAAATATATTGAAGAGAGAGAGAGAAAGAAGACAGAAGAAAGGAAGGCAGACACAGCCCTAATAGCATTCAAATCGAAAAACCAAATGATAGCACGATATATGTCAAGAACGGACAGGAGTATGGACACTGGAGAAGTCCGAACGACAAGAAGAGAGGAGAGCGATGATTATGGTTAAAATGAATAAAAATACACTGAATTATGGGACCGACTATTATGATAACCAGTAATGCTGACACAAGCTTCAATGAAACGATATATCAGCGATTAAAATATAAGATTAGAAGTGAAAAAATAGCGATGAGAATTATTTTGTTGTGGATATTATATAAAGGATGAAAATATTTGTTATGGAGATGAAATGAAAGATGAAAATATACTTGTGAATATAACTGTTGACTATGTAAAGATGAAAAATGAAAGGTGGCCATGAAGATTATTGTTTGTTAAAAAGTGAAAAATGAAAGTATAATTATGAAAATAAATGTTGACTAAAGAAGAAAGGATGTAATATTGCTATGAAGATTATTATGTGTTTATATTAAATGAGAAGTAACTGTATAACTATGAAATGAACATTGAATATATTGTAATTTTATAATGTGGAAAAAATATGCTCCCAAAGAAGTCATGTAGAGGATTCAGAACATTGTATTTATAAATAATAGAGTAGTAATAAAAGAGGAGTACCATACGAGACGGACACCCAAGATCTATGGCATAACTATATATAAATATGTAATTCCAAGAGCCAAGTCAACAAGTAAAAGATTAACATCTCACCCGTACTAATAAAAGAGGAGTACCATACGAGAAAGACAACTTACATCCCTGGCACAATTAATTCCAAGAGCCACGTCAACCAGTAAATTTTAACATCATACCCGTACTACAAATGAAGAAAGAAGGAGCAAATTAGAAGTTGGAGGAGCAAAACTAAATAAATACCAGTGATGTAGACAAGCAACCACACACAACCACATTGTTTTCTAGTGTATTTTACTAGAGAAAAGCCAATACCACATGGACTGTATACCAGCTAAAACCATGAGAAAGGAGAAAAAATAAATGTATTTATGAATTATATCTAGAAGAATAAACCCTGAAATGAAGAATATGACGAGATGACGTTTAATGTGATACAAAATGAAGAGATTAATCAATGATGAAGAAGAATGAAAAGTAATATACTAACGAAGATAATCATGAGAGTATACCAGTGATGAAATGTAAAACAAACTATCCCTATAATATGTGAAGAATTTAGTCGAGTTGAATCAAGAAAAAGAGAGTATAACAATGTATAAACCGCAGATGCGTGAGTTAATCCCAAGGATATTTATTATTTGTCGGAAGAACGACCACTATTATTATTTTTTGATTATTTGAGATGAATTGACTGATGAATAATGCCAGCAATCATTTATTATTATTGAAGGAGATGATTTGCCTCCATATTTATTGAAGTTAGTATGGCCAGTGGAGTTGAATAGCCAAAGTTGTAGCGGGTCATTTTTGGGGCATTTTATTTTTTTACCGTATGTGGGATTTACATTTTTATTTATTTCGTTTTTGTGCGGGAGTCTTATAAAATATTGTGAAATTGTATTATGCGGCAACGTTATTTCGGTTACGAAAAAACACGTGGAGACTGAAACAGTGGTGTAACAAAGCATAGACGCAATTTGCTGTTGAGTAATGCAGCCAGGAATTTGCATCTCCACGAATTTCCAAGAACTAGGCGAGAGTGTGGCAGTGCGCACCTACGCGTCCACCACGCATGGGCACCGACCCACGCGCTTGTAAAACCCAAAATGGCTAGAGAGCAAATTTATTCATCATCTCTTCATCGGTCATCCGGAAACGCCGTTAAACCACGCCCACTGCTAGTGACGTCAATAGAGCAGACGCCAATATCGTGCTCTGGTATCCTGAATATAACTCTCATATTCCATGTATAAATGGAATATGCCTCAACAACTGAGCATGAAGGACGACGCAAAGTAGGTGGCCGTGAATACGCTGTTCCTCCCTCTCAGAGAAGTACATTAGCAGTTCGTCACTGATCGTGTCTGCGCAGACACAGAGCCGAGTGGGCTCTACAAAATTTCATAAGTTTTAACATCAAGAGTAAATTCAATTTCAATTAAAATGTGTCAGTGGTAGTAGTGAACATGTGAGAACCCTCAAATCAGTTTTATGTGACGGCGACACAGTTATTTACGGAATAAAACGAGCTCGAATGGTCACCGCGTGCCGGCGGGGGTTATTATTTTAAATGTTAAGGGCATTGTAAAATTTTTTTGTGTGTGTCTGTGAGAGTGTGTAAAAAATTGCAGGCTGGGCTCTGTCTGTGTCAATATTGATATGTAACAAGTAAGGTAAGATCATAGGTTAAGTTAACTTGTAGCAGATTACAAAGAGAACAAAGAGAAAAAATGTAATTTAATCTGTAAAACCATGAACAACAAATTTTGGACAAAATTTTAAATGATGCTAAAGAATTAAATGATCAATTCTCTTCATGCAAAAAAGGAGTCGAGTCACTTATTTCACTAACCCATGAAACACGTTTGTATCTAACGTACATGTGATCGGACCCTTGGACCCTATAGAAGCGATCGTGACGGTAGGTAACAAACAAAATTGATTTGTATTTTGTGTTAATAGATTTTATCATTAACAGAGTAGCACAAATGGCGCCCGAACAGGGACGAATTATAATTAATTATAATTAATTAATTAAATTCCACATCTACAAAGATACAAACATGTTTTAGGTTAGCGTAGCAAAATAACGTTACATTACAAAATTTAATTAATTACATTATTTATTTAATTAATTTCTTTAACTTAATTTAATCAATTATAAAAATGGCAGATAACGAAAATAACAAATGAAACGACTAGTGTCGAAAACTATAATGAATCAAATAGTATGAGTGATTTTGAAATCCACTCGACTCCAAACGTGAGTCAGGAAAATAAAACAAAATATCGGTATGGAGAACCATACATGACTTCCATATTCTAAGATTTATATTTAAAATCATTTTCGAAATGTAATATTACCATAGAAACTACTTCTTTCTACTTACTGCTTCAGCCTTAACCACAGTACTGTGGTCACTAACATATACCACCTCACGTTATCGCACTCGATTTTCACTGATGATGGAAGTCAATGGCATTGCCGAAACGTCTGGTTTTGTAGAAAACATTGGACTACGGCCAAATATCCCGGGAAGGAATTTTAACAAAAACTACTTCTTTGTTGCCGATAACGTTGTACACATATATATCAGTGGCGAAGTTACATGGAGGCAATTGAGGCAATGCCTACCCTAACAAATTCTGTAGAATAAAAATTATAAATACGTATGAACTACATAACGTAAAGATTATACATTGTTACTGTGACTGTCAAATTTATTAAACCGAAACGTGCTTTATTGAGCGACCGCTAGATGGTGACAGGTGAGATTCGGCATAGTTCGTTTAAATCGAATGAGGCAACCTGAACTTGCCTCAGCGTTTTTTGTATACATCGTATGTAAGCAATGTAGTGGTGTGATAGGGAAGTGTAGGGAGGGGGGATTGTCCCGCGCTGTACACATAGAGCGTTGAGGCATGCCTCACTTCTGTGGTCCAAACAGTTAAGTTAAAGCGCCTGTGTTGTTACTAAGTGTTTATTTTATGCGGTTATTAAAAGTGTCACTGTTATTCCGCTGAACTAACAGATGATCAAGATTGTTATTTGAATTATTTGTAACATTAAACATATATATAGAAACTAACCAAGTTTAAAAATTTGAAGTTCAATCAGTTGTATTATTGTGTATGACTAATACAAGGATTGTTCAATAGACACACGTATAGAGCTGTAAAGCATTTTTTATTCAACGATTTTAAAAGAAGTCTCCAATAACATTAAGACATGAGTTCCACTGTTGCGCTAACCTGTAGATTCCCTGCTAGTAAAATTCTTACGGCTGTTTGTGGAACCATTCGGTTACAGCAAACTCTACCTCAGCGTCCGATTTGACCCACCGTCCTTTTAGTGATTCCTTAAAAAAAATTTAAGATAAGATTTTTGCCTACCCATTCATTAACTACTAGCTTCGCCAGTAAACAAATTGATGTCCATTTTTTCGGCTTGCACGCGTTATGTTGGTGTGGGTTTCGGCACTTTCCATTTAAAAAGCGTGCAAACGTAAGAAAATAAACATGAGTGAGGCCAGAAATAACGTGAATTGTGTGTTTGTGTCTTACCTGCCTTTTTATTGCCGTATTAAATGAAAAATATTATATTACATTAAAATTAAAAAATTTTAATTTTATTGCCTGGCAACAAAATTATTTTATTTTTAACAATTACCATTGTTTCAAAAAGGTTAAATAAATTTGCAAGTACTTTACTCTTGTTAAAACGTAAAAGGTTGCAGGTAAACTACCCCTTCCCCTTAACCGATCTTCACCAAAATCGAAAGTCCTTGAGACCTCTACAATTCAGGGATGTATGCAAAAAATTATTTGATTCTGTTTGAATTTGCGGCTGTTATCGTTTGCCATAGAAAATACGCTTGATAAAAAAACGGTGCAGGTAAACTACCCCTTCCCCTTAACCGATCTTCACCAAAAACAATAGGTCTTGAGTACTCTACAAATCAGGGCTGTATGCAAAACATTATTTGATTCTGTTTGAATTTGCGGCTGTTATCGTTTGCCATAGAAAATACCCTTGTTAAAAAAACGTTGTAGGTAAACTACCCCTTTCCCTTAACCGATCTTCACCAAAAACAATAGGTCTTGAGAACTCTACAATTTAGTGCTGTATGCAAATAATCTTTTGATTCTGTTTGAATTTGCGGCTGTTATCGTTTGCCATAGGAAATACCCTTGTTAAAACATAAAACGTTACAAGTAAACTACCCCTTTCCCTTAACCGATCTTCACCAAAAACAAACGGTCTTGAGAACTCTACAATTCAGGGCTGTATACGAAACATTATTTGATTCTGTTTGAATTTGCGGCTGTTATCGTTTGCCAAAAAAAAAATTTCCCTTGATAAAAAAAACCGTTGCAGGTAAACTACCCCTTTCCCTCAACCGATCTTCACCAAAAACAATAGGTCGCGAGTACTCTACAAATCAGGGCTGTATGCAAAAAATTATTTGATTCTGTTCGAATTTGCGGCAGTTATCGTTTGCCATAGAAAATACGCTTGATAAAAAACGTTGCAGGTAAACTACCCCTTCCCCTCAACCGATCTTCACCAAAAACAATAGGTCTTGAGAACTCTACAATTTAGGGCTGTATGCAAATAATCTTTTGATTCTGTTTGAATTTGCGGCCGTTATCGTTTGCCATAGGAAATACCCTTGTTAAAACATAAAACGTTACAAGTAAACTACCCCTTTCCCTTAACCGATCTTCACCAAAAACAATAGGTCTCGAGTACTCCACAATTTAGGGCTGTATGCAAATAATCTTTTGATTCTGTTTGAATTTGCGGCTGTTATCGTTTGCCATAGGAAATACCCTTGTTAAAACATAAAACGTTACAAGTAAACTACCCCTTTCCCTTAACCGATCTTCACCAAAAACAAAAGGTCTTGAGAACTCTACAATTAAGGGCTGTATACGAAACATTATTTGATTATGTTTGAATTTGCGGCTGTTATCGTTTGCCAAAAAAAAAAAATTTCCCTTGATAAAAAAAAACCGTTGCAGGTAAACTACCCCTTTCCTTCAACCGATCTTCACCAAAAACAATAGGTCGCGCGTCCTCTACAAATCAGGGCTGTATGCAAAAAATTATTTGATTCTGTTTGAATTTGCGGTAGTTATCGTTTGCCATAGAAAAAAAATCTACAGACACACAGACACACACACACACAGACACTTTTCGGAAAACGACTTTTTTTCATGTTTTGAGTGTAGTAGAATCAGAATCTGCAATAATCTCGAACACGATTTTTTTTGCCATCACCATACTTCCATTCCTTAAGGAAATATGGAAGTAAAAAGAATTCAGATGAAACAAATATTACGGAGGACTCGGGGGTACAGTTAACCCCCACCTCAACAAAATGAACTAATTAGATGAAGATATAATGAGTATATTAAGAACCATATCAATGGACATTCATGAACAGAAGAACGAAATCAAAGAAATTAAAAGTAGTTTTGACAGCAAATTAGATGTACAGAATGACAAATTTAACGAATTAAATAGTCGTTTTGATGAAATTAAGACCGAAATTAAAAGCGAATTTAATTACAAATTGAATGAACTTAAAATTGAAATTAATAAAGTACAAACCAATTGTGAGAGTAACTTTATCAAATTGACCAATGAATTAAAAGAAACGTTGAGTCACTCATTGAATAGTAGGAATAACAAAATTGACAAAATAGAGAGTAATGTGGTGGAAAAATTTGATAAACAAAGACAAAAGGTAACTGAAAATTTTGAATGTAAAACAGATGATAATTATAATGATATGTGTAAAAATGTGATAGTAGAGAGTAAGACAACAATGGTTAACAATAATATTGAAAGTGGTAATGTAATTGAAAAGGTGGTATCAGAAAGTGATACGTTGAAAATAGATAGTGAAACAGTGAGTGAGAGAGAGAGAGAGAGAGAGTGATATGTAACGAAGTAATAATTAGTGTTGTTGAATTAGAAAAAGAATGGAAAGAAAGAGTAGATGAATGTGTAGGGCAGAGGGTAAATTTTCCCCTTATTTGTGATGAACCAGAGTGTTCAAAAGTGTTATTTTTGGGCAAGAGACCCTTATTAATGAAAGATTTGAGTTGTTTATTTTTGTTGAATAATTTTGTACCCTCTGCGTGGAATGATAAAAGTGTGATATGGTGTTATGATGATGAAAGATGTTTTGAGAGAGAGTTGTGCATTGATAAAGAAATAGAATTGTATAAACTAATGAGAGACTATAATGAGTTGAAAGAGATGCTAAATGATTTGAAGTACTTACCTGTTAAAATAGAGAGTGAAGATTATTTTGATGATACATGTTTAAAGAATAACAATTTACCTTATGTTGCAATGAATGAGAAAATAATTGACTCGATATTGAATATACTTACTAATGGAGACTTGACAGAAAGAAATAACGTTGACTTGTTGTATGATTATTTTGGTAAAATGAATAAACTGAAATGTTACGGTTACTATACACAAGATAACCGTATACGGAATGTAAATAAAATTGAAAATGGTTATGTGAAACCCCGACTAATTTTTGACAATGGAGGCTGAAATTCATAAATGAACAATTTTAAATATGTTAATATATGGTAATGACCTAGCTGATTTTACTTCCATATTCCTTAAGGAATGGAAGTATGGTGATGGCAAAAAAAATCGTGTTCGAGATTATTGCAGATTCTGATTCTACTACACTCAAAACATGAAAAAAAGTCGTTTTCCGAAAAGTGTCTGTGTGTCTGTCTGTAGATTTTTTTCTATGGCAAACGATAACTGCCGCAAATTCAAACAGAATCAAATAATTTTTTGCATGCAGCCCTGATTTGCAGAGTACTCGCGACCTATTGTTTTTGGTGAAGATCGGTTGAGGGAAAGGGGTAGTTTACCTGCAACGGTTTTTTTTTTAGCAAGGGTAATTTTGTTTGTTTGGCAAACGATAACAGCCGCAAATTCAAACAGAATCAAATAATGTTTCGCATACAGCCCTAAATTGTAGAGTTCTCAAGATCTGTTGATTTTGGTGAAGATCGGTTAAGGGAAAGGGGTAGTTTACCTGTAACGTTTTATGTTTTAACAAGGGTATTTCCTATGGCAAACGATAACAGCCGCAAATTCAAACAGAATCAAAAGATTATTTGCATACAGCCCTAAATTGTAGAGTTCTCAAGACCTATTGTTTTTGGTGAAGTTCGGTTGAGGGAAAGGGGTAGTTTACCTGCAACGTTTTTTTAACAAGGGTATTTTCTATGGCAAACGATAACAGCCGCAAATTCAAACAGAATCAAATAATGTTTTGCATACAGCCCTGATTTGTAGAGTACTCAAGACCTATTGTTTTTAGTGAAGATCGGTTAAGGGAAAGGGGTAGTTTACCTGTAACGTTTTATGTTTTAACAAGGGTATTTCCTATGGCAAACGATAACAGCCGCAAATTCAAACAGAATCAAAAGATTATTTGCATACAGCCCTAAATTGTAGAGTTCTCAAGACCTATTGTTTTTGGTGAAGTTCGGTTGAGGGAAAGGGGTAGTTTACCTGCAACGTTTTTTTAACAAGGGTATTTTCTATGGCAAACGATAACAGCCGCAAATTCAAACAGAATCAAATAATGTTTTGCATGCAGCCCTGATTTGCAGAGTACTCGCGACCTATTGTTTTTGGTGAAGATCGGTTGAGGGAAAGGGGTAGTTTACCTACAACGGTTTTTTTTTTAGCAAGGGTAACTTTGTTTGTTTGGCAAACGATAACAGCCGCAAATTCAAACAGAATCAAATAATGTTTCGCGTACAGTCCTGAATTGTAGAGTTCTCAAGATCTGTTGATTTTGGTGAAGATCGGTTAAGGGAAAGGGGTAGTTTACCTGTAACGTTTTATGTTTTAACAAGGGTATTTCCTATGGCAAACGATAACAGCCGCAAATTCAAACAGAATCAAAAGATTATTTGCATACAGCCCTAAATTGTAGAGTTCTCAAGACCTGTTGTTTTTGGTGAAGTTCGGTTGAGGGAAAGGGGTAGTTTACCTGCAACGTTTTTTTAACAAGGGTATTTTCTATGGCAAACGATAACAGCCGCAAATTCAAACAGAATCAAATAATGTTTTGCATACAGCCCTGATTTGTAGAGTACTCAAGACCTGTTGTTTTTGGTGAAGATCGGTTAAGGGGAAGGGGTAGTTTACCAGCAACGTTTTTTTATCAAGCGTATTTTCTATGGCAAACGATAACAGCCGCAAATTCAAACAGAATCAAATAATTTTTTGCATACGTCCCTGAATTGTAGAGGTCTCAATGACTTTCGATTTTGGTGAAGATCGGTTAAGGGGAAGGGGTAGTTTACTTGCAACCTTTTACGTTTTAACAAGAGTAAAGTACTTGAAAATTTATTTAAACTTTTTGAAACAATGGTAATTGTTAAAAATAAAATAATTTTGTTGCCAGGCAATAAAATTATAATTTTTTCATTTTAATGTAATATAATATTTTTCATTTAATACAGCAATAAAAAGGCAGGTAAGACACAGCCTGGCTGTTTGGCTGAAAATGATTTTAAATATAAATCTTAGAATATGGAAGTCATGTATGGTTCTCCATACCGATATTTTGATATTGAAGTGTGACATAACTGAATAATTATTGCTGAAGAATTGTAAATACATGTGTAGTGAAATTAATTGTATGTATTATAAAATGTTAAATTGTTTGTATGAAATAACATTGTTGTTAAATGTTTCAGAGGTTACACGGAGATATTGGTGTGTGTGTGGTGTGTATTTTGTATTCATGTCAATAGGTGGATAATGTATTGTAAGTATAAAGTTCATTATACCAGTCAGACAGAATAAAACGCTTACAGGTGTGAAAAGAGTGTAACAATAATAATAAATGAATTGTGATAATGCTATTAAAGTAATTGTGGTGAATTAAAATATATCTGATCCGAATTGGAATAAAAAATTTAAGAGACAAATATGTTATCTAAAAGATTTATAAAATTTGAAAAGTGTAGTAAGCAGATATGGCAATATATGATGTAACCAGAGTGTTGAGACTATGAATGCTGAAACTGAGAATGTTTATAACTGTTGTTTATGAAAACAAGTCTGGCCCACAACTGTGTTTATGTAAACAGTAAACAGGTGTAGGATGTTGTGATTCAAGCCTGTGGTCATGCTAGATGACCATGACAAAAAATGGTGTAGTCTGCTGAATCAGTATCTTGAGTAAAAGCTTATGGTGATAGAAAAGAATTGAAATTAAATTTTCACAGACAAAATAATAATGAGGTAATTATTGTAACTTATAGTTTGAGAGATTAAACACCATTAAATTAATTTGGTAATCAAATTAATAGAAACAATGATTTTTAACAATGAACTTAAATTTTTTGAATTTTAAGTTTTTGAAAAAAAAAAAAAAGATTTTTCGCCTGCCAGCGAATGAATTTTGAGTAATGACTATTTTATTATGTGTGTATTTAACATGTTTATTTTATTGTTTGATTGTATTGCATTGTATTGCTAGAATCTAAGTATTTACCTGTTAGAGTAAGTATATGTTTTGATTAGGAGAAAGGTGTAAATAATGTATTTTAACTAAAAAACAGAAAAGAAAAAAGAAAAGAAAAAAGAGACATTTTTTGATAAAATATTATTTTTTTTGAATTTTGAATTTTTTTTAATTTTTAATAAATTTTAAAAGAATTTTTTTATTTTTCAATGTGTCATGGCAACATGTAATGTGAGTGTGTGTGAGCCCAGTATCTGCTAAAGGCAGCCCAGCTTGCATAAAAGGGGATTCATATCGGCCGAGGATCTGGCATACTTTGAGCCAGGGATTGAGGATTTTGGGGATAGCATGTTAGAAGGTGAGGTGGGCTGTGGTACTTAGCTGTTCGATTTCTCGGTGTTGGGATCTCTTACGGAGAAGTCCAGTGATCTCGTTCAGATGAGTCCATAGTCGCTGAGCCAGGGGGGTCGTGTACCCATGTGGATTAACAACAAGATGGGGTTTGTTGGCACCAGTTCCTCACCGGTCCTCTTTGGGGTTTATCGATGAGATTTCTTCTGTTGTGAACAGCAGAATTCTCATCGAGGGGGTATTGTAGCGGGTCATTTTTGGGGCATTTTATTTTTTTTACCGTATGTGGGATTTACATTTTTATTTATTTCGTTTTTGTGCGGGAGTCTTATAAAATATTGTGAAATTGTATTATGCGGCAACGTTATTTCGGTTACGAAAGAACACGTGGAGACTGAAACAGTGGTGTAACAAAGCATAGACGCAATTTGCTGTTGAGTAATGCAGCCAGGAATTTGCATCTCCACGAATTTCCAAGAACTAGGCGAGAGTGTGGCAGTGTGCACCTACGCATCCACCACGCATGGGCACCGACCCATGCGCTTGTAAAACCCAAAATGGCTAGAGAGCAAATTTATTCATCATCTCTTCATCGGTCATCCGGAAACGCTGTTAAACCACGCCCACTGCTAGTGATGTCAATAGAGCAGACGCCAATATCGTGCTCTGGTATCCTGAATATAACTCTCATATTCCATGTATAAATGGAATATGCCTCAACAACTGAGCATGAAGGACGACGCAAAGTAGGTGGCCGTGAATACGCTGTTCCTCCCTCTCAGAGAAGTACATTAGCAGTTCGTCACTGATCGTGTCTGCGCAGACACAGAGCCGAGTGGGCTCTACAAAATTTCATAAGTTTTAACATCAAGAGTAAATTCAATTTCAATTAAAATGTGTCAGTGGTAGTAGTGAACATGTGAGAACCCTCAAATCAGTTTTATGTGACGGCGACACAGTTATTTACGGAATAAAACGAGCTCGAATGGTCACCGCGTGCCGGCGGGGGTTATTATTTTAAATGTTAAGGGCATTGTAAAATTTTTTTTTGTGTGTCTGTGAGAGTGTGTAAAAAATTGCAGGCTGGGCCCTGTCTGCGTCAATATTGATATGTAACAAGTAAGGTACGATCATAGGTTAAGTTAACTTGTAGCAGATGACAAAGAGAACAAAGAGAAAAAATGTAATTTAATCTGTAAAACCATGAACAACAAATTTTGGACAAAATTTTAAATGATGCTAAAGAATTAAATTATCAATTCTCTTCATGCAAAAAAGGAGTCGAGTCACTTATTTCACTAACCCATGAAACAGGTTTGTATCTAACGTACATGTGATCGGACCCTTGGACCCTATAGAAGCGATCGTGACGGTAGGTAACAAACAAAATTGATTTGTATTTTGTGTTAATAGATTTTATCATTAACAGAGTAGCACAAAGTGAGCCGCTCTGAACTGCCCCAGCTAAGCTTATGTTAGGGAATTAGGGAACTAAATAAACAAGGGAAATAATTACATAGAGAAGAAATAATTATGATTCAAATAGAAGGAAGTGAAGGGATATATGTAAAAAACATGTGAATCGACATGGAAACGTACAACAATTGATGAATTCTTCAATGAAAAATAAAGACACTGATTCAGAATTAATCAATTCTTATAGGAAGGCATATGTAACGTTACCAAATATGGTAGTTACATAAAATAAACTAATATAACGTCAAGTAACAGAAAAGCATGAAAGTATTTCTAGATAAATAAACCTATGTGAATAAAAGTGTGTATCTACAGATATATTAGTATAAAAATCCAACGATGAGGAAGAAAGTGTTAACATAGCAGCATCAAATACGAAATGAAGAAAGGAAATGACCATGAGCCAAAATAAAATGTTAGTGACCAGGCCCAATAGGATCCAACAGTGAGGGGAAACAACAAAATAAGGACCAATAAAATCCAACAGTGAGGGGAACCAACAAAATAAGGACCAATAAAATCCAACAGTGAGGGGGACCAACAAAATAACTACAAATAAATTCCAACAGTGAGGAGAACAAATGAAGATAGCGACTACAATGAAAATATTGAAGAAGACGTTCAAACCTAAAGAAGAGGGAAAGAAGAAGGACAAGGAAACGTACCATGAAGAGAGAAGAAAATGGATAGACCATGCAAGGACTCATCATTCATCAAGTATACTAGAGACAATAATAGTAACTAGAGGAATAGTGATTATCGACTATGTAGAAACAGTGTTTAACATTTAAGGAACCACAAACAATTACAGTGAGTACTTAATATAGATGTGAAAACCTGTGACCAGTTAACTAATTTTAACCTAATAAACCACACAAACAATTCCAGTGATAAGGTTTATAGTGGAAGAAAATGTGTTACTTTCATAGTGAAACTATCAAGAGTTAAATAGTCAAATATACACAGACAATTAGTGTGACTAATTTAATAAAGATTGTGATCCATGTAGATAATCATAAGACCACCAGAATAATATAAAATCGAACCATTATATTATTGTTCATAGAGAACTGACAATAAAAACCTTTGTTAAATATCAAACAAATGTGACAGGAATTAGATACAACCAATGACAAGAAAGATATTGTCATTAGTACAAAAAGATTTGTATTATTGTTTAAGAAGAAGTAGTGTAAACATGTGTATTAAAACAATTAAAATATTGTAATAAAATACCATACTGAAGTCATGTTAATAGTAGCAAAATGCTGCATTAGAACATGTTGTACATTGTTACATAACCCCATAGGAAAGACACCTATGAAACAAAAAATCATACATGTTAATTTAACCAAATAACCATCAACTATATATCAATCAAGGATTTGTTATAAATAATGATACACCCTAGTAGACAGTGTATTATACTGAAATACAATACAAATAAAACAGATCAAATATGATGGCACAAAGATAGGAAAAATGGAACCTAGTATGCCAAATTAGTTAAACAAAATACAGTATTAAAACAAGTACCAATGTTAATGAAAGTATTACCAGTAGTTAGATGAACATCTGGTACTACTATGAGAACCGATTATAAATATAAGGACAATAGTTTTGTAACCAAAATATTGTAAACTAACTAACTAAGAATACATAGCCAGAAGTAAGCAGAAACAATGTAACCAACTAGTTAAGCAAGATACTTTATTAAAGCTTGACCAAAGATTGATAAGAGTGTTACCAGTAGTAAGAGGGACACCTAATGGTACTTTGAGAACAGACCATGACCATGAGAATAGTCGTTTTATATATAAATTATTAAAAACCAAATGACCATGATGGTGGAATCCAAATGTAAACAAACAATAAGGAGCAAGTTATTTATGCAAAATGCAACATACAAACTGGTTTAAAAGTAGATAAAAATGTTATCAAGGATCAGAAGAATGTCTGATACTACTTTGGAAATCTACATCAAGCGTAGCAATAACAATGTAATTATTGTTTTAACAAAAATAACTGACTACCATGCTATGACATAATGTAAACAAACCCATTACTAGAAATTGAAGGGTTCTCAGATAGCTAAAAGCTAACAAATATATGAAGAGAATTAGGTACTATAAGTATACACTAATTGCATTTATTACATAATATACCTTGTGTAGAAAAAACCATAAGTAAAATGACAATTGTAAGAAAAGAGATAGGAGGGTACTGAAACAATGTTAATAGTATATGAAATACAGCCCTGTACATATACTCAAGTACAAAGTCATGTAAATAGACGCTTCTATTATTATTAGGTTACAATATCAGTGTTATTAGATAAGAAAAATTAGTTTTAAGTACAATTGTGAATAATCAAATATGGACGCCCAAAGACGCCATAACTAGATATTGTTTGGGTAACAATTATTCCCAAATTTTGTATTAAACAAGTTGAGATATAGACTCAGATCGTTTAATTAAAAGTGTTTTAGTGTAAATAATTGAGTTTGGTGTAATAAACTTATTAAATATAAGATGCACCATAAAAATCAATAAAATCGTTATAGTGATTTAAGTAATGGACGGATTATAATCTTGTTTGGACTTTAATTGAAGCCCAGGATGTCCGCAATTTATTAACACTAACCGTTTAGCGATAAGACAAATATTAAGAAAGTTATTACGATTTTAAACTTTCTAATTATTTTTTGTACCAGTGCTGACGTCATATAATCTCCAACGCAAACGCCAAAATTGGTAAAAAATTAAAAATTTTAAGAAAATAAAGTGCTTTGGGTTAGAGAGTTCAAACATTTCAGCCAATCGTATGAATGGAAATCGGCAGACAAGCGGCAGACGTTCCGACGGAACGAGAGAGTCATCTATCAACCATCAAACAGACAGGTCATGTCACTCTCCGGACGAGATATGAAGAAGTTTATTTTTGAATTGTGCGCGACATGTAAACATCAGTAACTGACATACACTAACCTAAATACTACACAAGCATTAACGAGTGCACTGTGCGGAGTGAATAATATTTAAATACGATCAGTGTACAATATCGATCGTATTTGCGGGTGTTGTGCAGAAGATAAAAACAGGGAGTACAATTCTTTTTTATTAATTAACAATGAAACAGAAATAATATTTCTGTAAATACGTAATGTTGATATACTACGCAAGTCAGTAATAGCGAAGTATCATAAATGATGATGGAATTTATCAGAATTAATGAAAGTATTAATTCGCACTTGTTAACATGTTAAATAAATATTTTAATTATTTTTCATAATTAAAAGAATCACGATTAAAGTACTTGTTACAAAATACGAGCAATATAAATAGTCGCTCGATTGACTAACTTTTTTTTTTTGATTTTCTATATTTGAAGATAAATATTTTAACTTTTATGCGAAATAGTATTATATGATACTGATAATGACACATCAGAACTATTATAAATAATATGTATATACTTAGATTAAGAAGAAATAAATATTCAAGATAATTAGCTCTAATAACAATTCACGTTATGAGATAACCTTAAAATCATAACCGTAACTTGCCACCTTCTTTGTCACAAGTCTGTTCTCACGTAATCCAAAACCAGATGAAAACAATAACAAGAGTTTTTTTTTAGTTTTAATAACTTTTTCTCTTGTAAGTAAATAATTCCCACAGTGAATTATTAAAATATAGTAATACATTTCAGTAGTGCAAGCCAACGCACTTGTTGATTGTCAAGTAAATACTGTGAACGGCGTGCGAAATCCCGCGTACGATAATACCATAACTATCTGTTATATGGTACTAATTTTCTATTTTTATATTTGTTTGTTTGTTTTTTAATTATTGTTCATTTAATATCATTATAAATGCCACATCTTGTACCTGGCATCATGCTACTTAAAAGAACCACACGAACATGGTAATTAACTGATATAAGAGGACATAACCTCTCAAATTAAAACTATTGTATAACCAACAGGGTTACCAGCCTTGAGGCTAAGGAGAGTCTTATTTTAAATTTTGTTCATTGTAATTATTATCAGTAAAATTATTAGTAACTGATTGTCAATTTTTAAAAAGATTTTATAACATCATTAACCGTTAATAAACCTCTACATTTTATTACCAGTGGAAAAAGAGTATTATTTCAAACTTAAATTAATTCATTTATTCATAGTCAGTTCTACCAAAAGGTGGCGGAAGAATTCAAATATTTCTAATAACTCAGAACTTTATTTAGCTATTATATCATTTTACTGTGCATGCTAGTCACATTGGATATTCAACCAGAATATCTACTTGTATATATAGTGTGTGTATTACAGCTGAGTCGTCACCGAATAGAACTACAATATCCACGTGTGGTAAGTGGGGGAGGTTACTAACAGAGTGCGAGAAATATTTTAAATTAAAGAAGTGAACCATCGATACCCACATATTTGTCAATTACAATCAAACTAATAATAATAATAATAATTATAATTTGAACACTTTATCAAACAACATTATCGTAGATACTGGTGCGTATCTGCAAGCAACACCATTACACTACTAAATCAACATATCACTAGTATAACAGAATCGTTGTATTACAACGTGGCGCCCAACGTCTGAGCGCGGATTAGGGAAAAACATACTATAACCAATAATTTAATAACCCCAATCCGTCAAGAGACTGCAAGTACATTGCCAGCGACAAGATGTACAACACAAGGAGATCAACATCGAGAAAGAGGGCAACAGAGGCAGAGAGGGAGGCCAGGATGGAAGAGAAGGAGGCGACATCAACGGAAGACGTTGAAGAAAATCTCTTGGAAATAGAGGACAAACCACTTGAACCGGCGGAGGAGGTTCAACAACCAGACGAGGAGGAACCGGAAGTCATACCACAAGAGGCTTTACCGGAAACAAGCCAGCCTGAAAAAACAATGTCAATAGGAGAGTCAGCGTTTCAAGAGTGGATGAAAAGAATGATGGAGTCGTTGAAGGAAGACAACAGATCTAATAAGGAGGAGTTAAGTAATAAGATGGAAATAATGAATAAAAAGATGGACGAAAATAGCCAATCCAACAAGGAGTTAAGCAAGAAGTTAGAGGAAGGCCAGAAATACACAGATCAACAAATAGAGTCACTAAAGGAAGGCCAGAAATCCACGGACCAGAAAATAGAAGAAGGCCAACGGGAGAGCCAGAAAAATATGGAGTTATTGAAGGAAGAATTCAATAACAAGATAAATGAAACCAATAGGAGGATGGAAGACGGGCAAAAGAAAACTGAAGAACTATTAGAGAAGAAAATGGCCATAATGAAGGAAGACTTATCTGCAGAGTTGGGAATCAAAACTGATCAAGCCAACCAGAAAATCGACGAGATAAATAGGAGATTAGACCGAATGAATAAGAGAATGAAGGGAGATGACAAGCAGATCGTGGAGTCGATAAACACGGTAGTGAAGGATGATTACAAGCAATCGGGAAAGGCAATAAAAAGATGTTGTGAAGAGGCAGACGAGAGTGTTAAGAAGATAAGAAGAGAATTAATAGTAGACGATCAAATGGAAGTTGAAGAAGTACCTGAAGATAAAAACATGGAACAGACGAATCCAGAGCCTGAAGAGAATAGGGATAAGAAGATCCAGATCATTCAAGAAACGGAAGAGGTAAAGATGGAAGAAAGAAGAACCGTGCGTCCTAGGAAGGCAAGGGTTACAAAAGAGTTAATTGAAATGACTCGAAACGGTCTGATTAATATGGTCAACTTACCAATCGTCAACCATAAAGAAGGAACCTTCAGGAAGGAGTATCGGCGGAGTATCATGCAGATGGACGAAGAGGAAGATTATGTGACAACGAAGAAGAAAATGACCAACAAAGCATTTCAACCACGGATTTCCAAAAGAAGAGTGAGATATTTTAAGAAAAAGGAAGGCTATCAAGAGAAATGGGACCGGATTATCGAAGGATATGCCAGAGAAATCAGAGAACTGCGGAAGAAGAGGAGCCAATTAACGGAAGTACCCAATCAGAAGATAGATGATGATACCCAAACCAAATTGAGGGAGTTACCAAACATCAGTACTGACAGCCACCAGAAGAACAATGGAAACAAATATATTGAAGAGAGAGAGAGAAAGAAGACAGAAGAAAGGAAGGCAGACACAGCCCTAATAGCATTCAAATCGAAAAACCAAATGATAGCACGATATATGTCAAGAACGGACAGGAGTATGGACACTGGAGAAGTCCGAACGACAAGAAGAGAGGAGAGCGATGATTATGGTTAAAATGAATAAAAATACACTGAATTATGGGACCGACTATTATGATAACCAGTAATGCTGACACAAGCTTCAATGAAACGATATATCGGCGATTAAAATATAAGATTAGAAGTGAAAAAATAGCGATGAGAATTATTTTGTTGTGGATATTATATAAAGGATGAAAATATTTGTTATGGAGATGAAATGAAAGATGAAAATATACTTGTGAATATAACTGTTGACTATGTAAAGATGAAAAATGAAAGGTGGCCATGAAGATTATTGTTTGTTAAAAAGTGAAAAATGAAAGTATAATTATGAAAATAAATGTTGACTAAAGAAGAAAGGATGTAATATTGCTATGAAGATTATTATGTGTTTATATTAAATGAGAAGTAACTGTATAACTATGAAATGAACATTGAATATATTGTAATTTTATAATGTGGAAAAAATATGCTCCCAAAGAAGTCATGTAGAGGATTCAGAACATTGTATTTATAAATAATAAAGTAGTAATAAAAGAGGAGTACCATACGAGACGGACACCCAAGATCTATGGCATAACTATATATAAATATGTAATTCCAAGAGCCAAGTCAACAAGTAAAAGATTAACATCTCACCCGTACTAATAAAAGAGGAGTACCATACGAGAAAGACAACTTACATCCCTGGCACAATTAATTCCAAGAGCCACGTCAACCAGTAAATTTTAACATCATACCCGTACTACAAATGAAGAAAGAAGGAGCAAATAAGAAGTTGGAGGAGCAAAACTAAATAAATACCAGTGATGTAGACAAGCAACCACACACAACCACATTGTTTTCTAGTGTATTTTACTAGAGAAAAGCCAATACCACATGGACTGTATACCAGCTAAAACCATGAGAAAGGAGAAAAAATAAATGTATTTATGAATTATATCTAGAAGAATAAACCCTGAAATGAAGAATATGACGAGATGACGTTTAATGTGATACAAAATGAAGAGATTAATCAATGATGAAGAAGAATGAAAAGTAATATACTAACGAAGATAATCATGAGAGTATACCAGTGATGAAATGTAAAACAAACTATCCCTATAATATGTGAAGAATTTAGTCGAGTTGAATCAAGAAAAAGAGAGTATAACAATGTATAAACCGCAGATGCGTGAGTTAATCCCAAGGATATTTATTATTTGTCGGAAGAACGACCACTATTATTATTTTTTGATTATTTGAGATGAATTGACTGATGAATAATGCCAGCAATCATTTATTATTATTGAAGATGATTTGCCTCCATATTTATTGAAGTTAGTATGGCCAGTGGAGTTGAATAGCCAAAGTTGTAGCGGGTCATTTTTGGGGCATTTTATTTTTTTTACCGTATGTGGGATTTACATTTTTATTTATTTCGTTTTTGTGCGGGAGTCTTATAAAATATTGTGAAATTGTATTATGCGGCAACGTTATTTCGGTTACGAAAGAACACGTGGAGACTGAAACAGTGGTGTAACAAAGCATAGACGCAATTTGCTGTTGAGTAATGCAGCCAGGAATTTGCATCTCCACGAATTTCCAAGAACTAGGCGAGAGTGTGGCAGTGCGCACCTACGCGTCCACCACGCATGGGCACCGACCCATGCGCTTGTAAAACCCAAAATGGCTAGAGAGCAAATTTATTCATCATCTCTTCATCGGTCATCCGGAACGCCGTTAAACCACGCCCACTGCTAGTGACGTCAATAGAGCAGACGCCAATATCGTGCTCTGGTATCCTGAATATAACTCTCATATTCCATGTATAAATGGAATATGCCTCAACAACTGAGCATGAAGGACGACGCAAAGTAGGTGCCCGTGAATGCGCTGTTCCTCCCTCTCAGAGAAGTACATTAGCAGTTCGTCACTGATCGTGTCTGCGCAGACACAGAGCCGAGTGGGCTCTACAAAATTTCATAAGTTTTAACATCAAGAGTAAATTCAATTTCAATTAAAATGTGTCAGTGGTAGTAGTGAACATGTGAGAACCCTCAAATCAGTTTTATGTGACGGCGACACAGTTATTTACGGAATAAAACGAGCTCGAATGGTCACCGCGTGCCGGCGGGGGTTATTATTTTAAATGTTTTAAAATTTTAAATGGCATTGTAAAATTTTTTTTTGTGTGTCTGTGAGAGTGTGTAAAAAATTGCAGGCTGGGCTCTGTCTGTGTCAATATTGATATGTAACAAGTAAGGTACGATCATAGGTTAAGTTAACTTGTAGCAGATTACAAAGAGAACAAAGAAAAAAATGTAATTTAATCTGTAAAACCATGAACAACAAATTTTGGACAAAATTTTAAATGATGCTAAAGAATTAAATTATCAATTCTCTTCATGCAAAAAAGGAGTCGAGCACTTATTTCACTAACCCATGAAACACGTTTGTATCTAACGTACATGTGATCGGACCCTTGGACCCTATAGAAGCGATCGTGACGGTAGGTAACAAACAAAATTGATTTGTATTTTGTGTTAATAGATTTTATCATTAACAGAGTAGCACAAATGGCGCCCGAACAGGGACGAATTATAATTAATTAATTAAATTCCACATCTACAAAGATACAAACATGTTTTAGGTTAGCGTAGCAAAATAACGTTACATTACAAAATTTAATTAATTACATTATTTATTTAATTAATTTCTTTAACTTAATTTAATCAATTATAAAAAAGGCAGATAACGAAAATAACATAAATGAAACGACTAGTGTCGAAAACTATAATGAATCAAATAGTATGAGTGATTTTGAAATCCACTCGACTCCAAACGTGAGTCAGGAAAATAAAACAAAAAAGAATTCAGATGAAACAAATATTACGGAGGACTCGGGGGTACAGTTAACCCCCACCTCAACAAAATGAAATAAATTAGATGATGATATAATGAGTATATTAAGAACCATATCAATGGACATTCATGAACAGAAAAACGAAATCAAAGAAATTAAAAGTAGTTTTGACAGCAAATTAGATGTACAGAATGACAAATTTAACGAATTAAATAGTCGTTTTGATGAAATTAAGACCGAAATTAAAAGCGAATTTAATTACAAATTGGATGAACTTAAAATTTAAATTAATAAAGTACAAACCAATTGTGAGAGTAACTTTATCAAATTGACCAATGAATTAAAAGAAACGTTGAGTCACTCATTGAATAGTAGGAATAACAAAATTGACAAAATAGAGAGTAATGTGGTGGAAAAATTTGATAAACAAAGACAAAAGGTAACTGAAAATTTTGAATGTAAAACAGATGATAATTATAATGATATGTGTAAAAATGTGATAGTAGAGAGTAAGACAACAATGGTTAACAATAATATTGAAAGTGGTAATGTAATTGAAAAGGTGGTATCAGAAAGTGATACGTTGAAAATAGATAGTGAAACAGTGAGTGAGAGAGAGAGAGAGAGAGAGTGATATGTAACGAAGTAATAATTAGTGTTGTTGAATTAGAAAAAGAATGGAAAGAAAGAGTAGATGAATGTGTAGGGCAGAGGGTAAATTTTCCCCTTATTTGTGATGAACCAGAGTGTTCAAAAGTGTTATTTTTGGGCAAGAGACCCTTATTAATGAAAGATTTGAGTTGTTTATTTTTGTTGAATAATTTTGTACCCTTTGCGTGGAATGATAAAAGTGTGATATGGTGTTATGATGATGAAAGATGTTTTGAGAGAGAGTTGTGCATTGATAAAGAAATAGAATTGTATAAACTAATGAGAGACTATAATGAGTTGAAAGAGATGCTAAATGATTTGAAGTACTTACCTGTTAAAATAGAGAGTGAAGATTATTTTGATGATACATGTTTAAAGAATAATAATTTACCTTATGTTGCAATGAATGAGAAAATAATTGACTCGATATTGAATATACTTACTAATGGAGACTTGACAGAAAGAAATAACGTTGACTTGTTGTATGATTATTTTGGTAAAATGAATAAACTGAAATGTTACGGTTACTATACACAAGATAACCGTATACGGAATGTAAATAAAATTGAAAATGGTTATGTGAAACCCCGACTAATTTTTGACAATGGAGGCTGAAATTCATAAATGAACAATTTTAAATATGTTAATATATGGTAATGACCTAGCTGATTTTTGATATTGAAGTGTGACATAACTGAATAATTATTGCTGAAGAATTGTAAATACATGTGTAGTGAAATTAATTGTATGTATTATAAAATGTTAAATTGTTTGTATGAAATAACATTGTTGTTAAATGTTTCAGAGGTTACACGGAGATATTGGTGTGTGTGTGTGGTGTGTATTTTATATTCATGTCAATAGGTGGATAATGTATTGTAAGTATAAAGTTCATTATACCAGTCAGACAGAATAAAACGCTTACGGGTGTGAAAAGAGTGTAACAATAATAATAAATGAATTGTGATAATGCTATTAAAGTAATTGTGGTGAATTAAAATATATCTGATCCGAATTGGAATAAAAAATTTAAGAGACAAATATGTTATCTAAAAGATTTATAAAATTTGAAAAGTGTAGTAAGCAGATATGGCAATATATGATGTAACCAGAGTGTTGAGACTATGAATGCTGAAACTGAGAATGTTTATAACTGTTGTTTATGAAAACAAGTCTGGCCCACAACTGTGTTTATGTAAACAGTAAACAGGTGTAGGATGTTGTGATTCAAGCCTGTGGTCATGCTAGATGACCATGACAAAAAATGGTGTAGTCTGCTGAATCAGTATCTTGAGTAAAAGCTTATGGTGATAGAAAAGAATTGAAATTAAATTTTCACAGACAAAATAATAATGAGGTAATTATTGTAACTTATAGTTTGAGAGATTAAACACCATTAAATTAATTTGGTAATCAAATTAATAGAAACAATGATTTTTAACAATGAACTTAAATTTTTTGAATTTTAAGTTTTTGAAAAAAAAAAGAAAAGATTTTTCGCCTGCCAGCGAATGAATTTTGAGTAATGACTATTTTATTATGTGTGTATTTAACATGTTTATTTTATTGTTTGATTGTATTGCATTGTATTGCTAGAATCTAAGTATTTACCTGTTAGAGTAAGTATATGTTTTGATTAGGAGAAAGGTGTAAATTAATGTATTTTAACTAAAAAAAAGAAAAGAAAAAAGAAGAAGAGACATTTTTTGATAAAATATTATTTTTTTTTGAATTTTGAATTTTTTTTAATTTTTAATAAATTTTAAAAGAATTTTTTTATTTTTCAATGTGTCATGGCAACATGTAATGTGAGTGTGTGTGAGCCCAGTACCTGCTAAAGGCAGCCCAGCTTGCATAAAAGGGGATTCATATCGGCCGAGGATCTGGCATACTTTGAGCCAGGGATTGAGGATTTTGGGGATAGCATGTTAGAAGGTGAGGTGAGCTGTGGTACTTAGCTGTTCGATTTCTCGGTGTTGGGATCTCTTACGGAGAAGTCCAGTGATCTCGTTCAGATGAGTCCATAGTCGCTGAGCCAGGGGGGTCGTGTACCCATGTGGATTAACAACAAGATGGGGTTTGTTGGCACCAGTTCCTCACCGGTCCTCTTTGGGGTTTATCGATGAGATTTCTTCTGTTGTGAACAGCAGAATTCTCATCGAGGGGGTATTGTAGCGGGTCATTTTTGGGGCATTTTATTTTTTTTACCGTATGTGGGATTTACATTTTTATTTATTTCGTTTTTGTGCGGGAGTCTTATAAAATATTGTGAAATTATATTATGCGGCAACGTTATTTCGGTTACGAAAGAACACGTGGAGACTGAAACAGTGGTGTAACAAAGCATAGACGCAATTTGCTGTTGAGTAATGCAGCCAGGAATTTGCATCTCCACGAATTTCCAAGAACTAGGCGAGAGTGTGGCAGTGCGCACCTACGCGTCCACCACGCATGGGCACCGACCCACGCGCTTGTAAAACCCAAAATGGCTAGAGAGCAAATTTATTCATCATCTCTTCATCGGTCATCCGGAAACGCCGTTAAACCACGCCCACTGCTAGTGATGTCAATAGAGCAGACGCCAATATCGTGCTCTGGTATCCTGAATATAACTCTCATATTCCATGTATAAATGGAATATGCCTCAACAACTGAGCATGAAGGACGACGCAAAGTAGGTGGCCGTGAATACGCTGTTCCTCCCTCTCAGAGAAGTACATTAGCAGTTCGTCACTGATCGTGTCTGCGCAGACACAGAGCCGAGTGGGCTCTACAAAATTTCATAAGTTTTAACATCAAGAGTAAATTCAATTTCAATTAAAATGTGTCAGTGGTAGTAGTGAACATGTGAGAACCCTCAAATCAGTTTTATGTGACGGCGACACAGTTATTTACGGAATAAAACGAGCTCGAATGGTCACCGCGTGCCGGCGGGGGTTATTATTTTAAATGTTAAGGGCATTGTAAAATTTTTTTTGTGTGTCTGTGAGAGTGTGTAAAAAATTGCAGGCTGGGCTCTGTCTGTGTCAATATTGATATGTAACAAGTAAGGTACGATCATAGGTTAAGTTAACTTGTAGCAGATGACAAAGAGAACAAAGAGAAAAAATGTAATTTAATCTGTAAAACCATGAACAACAAATTTTGGACAAAATTTTAAATGATGCTAAAGAATTAAATTATCAATTCTCTTCATGCAAAAAAGGAGTCGAGTCACTTATTTCACTAACCCATGAAACAGGTTTGTATCTAACGTACATGTGATCGGACCCTTGGACCCTATAGAAGCGATCGTGACGGTAGGTAACAAACAAAATTGATTTGTATTTTGTGTTAATAGATTTTATCATTAACAGAGTAGCACAAAGTGAGCCGCTCTGAACTGCCCCAGCTAAGCTTATGTTAGGGAATTAGGGAACTAAATAAACAAGGGAAATAATTACATAGAGAAGAAATAATTATGATTCAAATAGAAGGAAGTGAAGGGATATATGTAAAAAACATGTGAATCGACATGGAAACGTACAACAATTGATGAATTCTTCAATGAAAAATAAAGACACTGATTCAGAATTAATCAATTCTTATAGGAAGGCATATGTAACGTTACCAAATATGGTAGTTACATAAAATAAACTAATATAACGTCAAGTAACAGAAAAGCATGAAAGTATTTCTAGATAAATAAACCTATGTGAATAAAAGTGTGTATCTACAGATATATTAGTATAAAAATCCAACGATGAGGAAGAAAGTGTTAACATAGCAGCATCAAATACGAAATGAAGAAAGGAAATGACCATGAGCCAAAATAAAATGTTAGTGACCAGGCCCAATAGGATCCAACAGTGAGGGGAAACAACAAAATAAGGACCAATAAAATCCAACAGTGAGGGGAACCAACAAAATAAGGACCAATAAAATCCAACAGTGAGGGGGACCAACAAAATAACTACAAATAAATTCCAACAGTGAGGAGAACAAATGAAGATAGCGACTACAATGAAAATATTGAAGAAGACGTTCAAACCTAAAGAAGAGGGAAAGAAGAAGGACAAGGAAACGTACCATGAAGAGAGAAGAAAATGGATAGACCATGCAAGGACTCATCATTCATCAAGTATACTAGAGACAATAATAGTAACTAGAGGAATAGTGATTATCGACTATGTAGAAACAGTGTTTAACATTTAAGGAACCACAAACAATTACAGTGAGTACTTAATATAGATGTGAAAACCTGTGACCAGTTAACTAATTTTAACCTAATAAACCACACAAACAATTCCAGTGATAAGGTTTATAGTGGAAGAAAATGTGTTACTTTCATAGTGAAACTATCAAGAGTTAAATAGTCAAATATACACAGACAATTAGTGTGACTAATTTAATAAAGATTGTGATCCATGTAGATAATCATAAGACCACCAGAATAATATAAAATTGAACCATTATATTATTGTTCATAGAGAACTGACAATAAAAACCTTTGTTAAATATCAAACAATGTGACAGGAATTAGATACAACCAATGATAAGAAAGATATTGTCATTAGTACAAAAAGATTTGTATTATTGTTTAAGAAGAAGTAGTGTAAACATGTGTATTAAAACAATTAAAATATTGTAATAAAATACCATACTGAAGTCATGTTAATAGTAGCAAAATGCTGCATTAGAACATGCTGTACATTGTTACATAACCCCATAGGAAAGACACCTATGAAACAAAAAATCATACATGTTAATTTAACCAAATAACCATCAACTATATATCAATCAAGGATTTGTTATAAATAATGATACACCCTAGTAGACAGTGTATTATATTGAAATACAATACAAATAAAACAGATCAAATATGATGGCACAAAGATAGGAAAAATGGAACCTAGTATGCCAAATTAGTTAAACAAAATACAGTATTAAAACAAGTACCAATGTTAATGAAAGTATTACCAGTAGTTAGATGAACATCTGGTACTACTATGAGAACCGATTATAAATATAAGGACAATAGTTTTGTAACCAAAATATTGTAAACTAACTAACTAAGAATACATAGCCAGAAGTAAGCAGAAACAATGTAACCAACTAGTTAAGCAAGATACTTTATTAAAGCTTGACCAAAGATTGATAAGAGTGTTACCAGTAGTAAGAGGGACACCTAATGCTACTTTGAGAACAGACCATGACCATGAGAATAGTCATTTTATATATAAATTATTAAAAACCAAATGACCATGATGGTGGAATCCAAATGTAAACAAACAATAAGGAGCAAGTTATTTATGCAAAATGCAACATACAAACTGGTTTAAAAGTAGATAAAAATGTTATCAAGGATCAGAAGAATGTCTGATACTACTTTGGAAATCTACATCAAGTGTAGCAATAACAATGTAATTATTGTTTTAACAAAAATAACTGACTACCATGCTATGACATAATGTAAACAAACCCATTACTAGAAATTGAAGGGTTCTCAGATAGCTAAAAGCTAACAAATATATGAAGAGAATTAGGTACTATAAGTGTACACTAATTGCATTTATTACATAATATACCTTGTGTAGAAAAAACCATAAGTAAAATGACAATTGTAAGAAAAGAGATAGGAGGGTACTGAAACAATGTTAATAGTATATGAAATACAGCCCTGTACATATACTCAAGTACAAAGTCATGTAAATAGACGCTTCTATTATTATTAGGTTACAATATCAGTGTTATTAGATAAGAAAAATTAGTTTTAAGTACAATTGTGAATAATCAAATATGGACGCCCAAAGACGCCATAACTAGATATTGTTTGGGTAACAATTATTCCCAAATTTTGTATTAAACAAGTTGAGATATAGACTCAGATCGTTTAATTAAAAGTGTTTTAGTGTAAATAATTGAGTTTGGTGTAATAAACTTATTAAATATAAGATGCACCATAAAAATCAATAAAATCGTTATAGTGATTTAAGTAATGGACGGATTATAATCTTGTTTGGACTTTAATTGAAGCCCAGGATATCCGCAATTTATTAACACTAACCGTTTAGCGATAAGACAAATATTAAGAAAGTTATTACGATTTTAAACTTTCTAATTATTTTTTGTACCAGTGCTGACGTCATATAATTTCCAACGCAAACGCCAAAATTGGTAAAAAATTAAAAATTTTAAGAAAATAAAGTGCTTTGGGTTAGAGAGTTCAAACGTTTCAGCCAATCGTATGAATGGAAATCGGCAGACGTTCCGACGGAACGAGAGAGTCATCTATCAACCATCAAACAGACAGGTCATGTCACTCTCCGGACAAGATATGAAGAAGTTTATTTTTGAATTGTGCGCGACATGTAAACATCAGTAACTGACATACACTAACCTAAATACTACACAAGCATTAACGAGTGCACTGTGCGGAGTGAATAATATTTAAATACGATCAGTGTACAATATCGATCGTATTTGCGGGTGTTGTGCAGAAGATAAAAACAGGGAGTACAATTCTTTTTTATTAATTAACAATGAAACAGAAATAATATTTCTGTAAATACGTAATGTTGATATACTACGCAAGTCAGTAATAGCGAAGTATCATAAATGATGATGGAATTTATCAGAATTAATGAAAGTATTAATTCGCACTTGTTAACATGTTAAATAAATATTTTAATTATTTTTCATAATTAAAAGAATCACGATTAAAGTACTTGTTACAAAATACGAGCAATATAGTCGCTCGATTGACTAACGTTTTTTTTTTGATTTTCTATATTTGAAGATAAATATTTTAACTTTTATGCGAAAGAGTATTATATGATACTGATAATGACACATCAGAACTATTATAAATAATATGTATATACTTAGATTAAGAAGAAATAAATATTCAAGATAATTAGCTCTAATAACAATTCACGTTATGAGATAACCTTAAAATCATAACCGTAACTTGCCACCTTCTTTGTCACAAGTCTGTTCTCATGTAATCCAAAACCAGATGAAAACAATAACAAGAGTTTTTTTTTAGTTTTAATAACTTTTTCTCTTGTAAGTAAATAATTCCCACAGTGAATTATTAAAATATAGTAATACATTTCAGTAGTGCAAGCCAACGCACTTGTTGATTGTCAAGTAAATACTGTGAACGGCGTGCGAAATCCCGCGTACGATAATACCATAACTATCTGTTATATGGTACTAATTTTCTATTTTTATATTTGTTTGTTTGTTTTTTAATTATTGTTCATTTAATATCATTATAAATGCCACATCTTGTACCTGGCATCATGCTACTTAAAAGAACCACACGAACATGGTAATTAACTGATATAAGAGGACATAACCTCTCAAATTAAAACTATTGTATAACCAACAGGGTTACCAGCCTTGAGGCTAAGGAGAGTCTTATTTTAAATTTTGTTCATTGTAATTATTATCAGTAAAATTATTAGTAACTGATTGTCAATTTTTAAAAAGATTTTATAACATCATTAACCGTTAATAAACCTCTACATTTTATTACCAGTGGAAAAAGAGTATTATTTCAAACTTAAATTAATTCATTTATTCATAGTCAGTTCTACCAAAAGGTGGCGGAAGAATTCAAATATTTCTAATAACTCAGAACTTTATTTAGCTATTATATCATTTTACTGTGCATGCTAGTCACATTGGATATTCAACCAGAATATCTACTTGTATATATAGTGTGTGTATTACAGCTGAGTCGTCACTGAATAGAACTACAATATCCACGTGTGGTAAGTGGGGGAGGTTACTAACGGAGTGCGAGAAATATTTTAAATTAAAGAAGTGAACCATCGATACCCACATATTTGTCAATTACAATCAAACTAATAATAATAATAATTATAATTTGAACACTTTATCAAACAACATTATCGTAGATACCGGTGCGTATCTGCAAGCAACAACATTACACTACTACATCAACATATCACTAGTATAACAGAATCGTTGTATTACAATATTAATAGTGTTATTGGATTATATTGTTTAGGATATGTGTATAATCAAATGTTAGGATAAGGCAGTCCATGTTTTAATTAAATATTCAATTTATTTGTTTTTTATCAGTAATAATAACAAAGAGAATTAATCTATTCAGATAAGAGATTTTTTGTTTTGATACAATCTGATTTTGAACTTATAAGAATAGTGAATTTAAAGATGAATATTTTGTGATTTTAAATGATGAGTTTGTTTAGAAAATATTATAGGTGTATGTATGTGCCCAGTACTTGCCAAAGGCGACCCAGTTTGCATACAAGGGGAAACATATCGGTTGAGGATCTGGCATGATCTAAGCCAGGGATGTAGGATTTCTGGGATAGCATGATAGAAGGTGAGGTGCGCTGTGGTGCGTATCTGTTCGATTTTTCGGTGTTGGGATCTCGTACAGAGAAGTCCAGTGATCTCGTGCAGATGCGTCCATAGTCGCCGAGCCAGGGGGGTTGTTTACCAATGAGGTATAAGAACAAATGGGGGGTTGTTGGCACCATATCCTCACCGGTCCTCTTAGGGGTTTAGCAATGAGATTTCTTCTGTTTCGACAGAAGATTTCTCATTGGGGGGGGTATTGTAATGGGGCAAATTAGGTTTTTTATTTGTTATTAATTTTGGTTCTGATCTTATTAAAATTGCACAATTCATTTCATATATGTGTCCAGTCCTTGGCTGAATCTAACTCGCAGTCTAAACAATGCAAAGGTACGCTGTAACTGTGTTGTGAAAAGAATGCGTTGTCAACTGTAGCACACTTCCGAGAACTTTGCGATTGTGTGATGTCCACTCACAAATGCACAAGTACACTCATCTGCGGAGCGCCTAACTTTACATAAACGAAAGTAAAGGCCGTGGAATATCGTCGACTTACAGCACACGTAAATCCTGTGTGCCAGGTGTACAGCTACTAAAAACTTGGACAACTAAGGCTGTGTACGGCGATGAAATCTGTTCGCCGGCAAGGCAGTGATGCCCGCCCGGATGTAACATCATCAGATAAAGCTCTCTCCCCAGTCAACTAACCTCCGTGGTCACAGCCGGATGAATACAGCCGGCTGTGGGGCCCGAAATTATAACCGACTAATCGAGATTATATCGGAGTTGTAAAGCAGTTTAAAAAAGTGCGATGGACATTTAACGCCATAAAATCGAGTGAGTTCGGAGTAAAAAAATGAACTAATAACAGTTTGGACATAGTGCAAGTAAATTATAGGACGCGCCATGTGGTCAACAGTGACGCTGTTTAGGAAAGTAACACTATTCTTTTACATATATTCTTATGTTCTCTAAAAAAGGGGGTTTTAAAGGTCTGAATGTGAGAGTGTGGCAAGCTGGGTTCGCCTTGATTAATTAAAAGCCTATTAGAATAAGAAAAATGTTTAAATAAATGTGCATGTTGTATCTGTCTTAAAAGGAGAGAAAGTTGAGTTCTCATTGAAATTTTATTTAAAAGGAAATAATTAGATAATTAAATAATTAGATAATAACATTTTTTTATTCCATCAAACAAATGAGTGTAGCGTACGTTTGTTGGGTAACCTGATAATCATACTTGCATATTAACGTTCGTGTTGCGGACTCTGGTAGAAGACGAAACAAGGTAGGTGGAAGATCAAATAATTTTATGTATTTCTATTTGTATTAAAATATAATTAACGTTACAAATTGCGCCCGAAATAACAGGGACATAACGTTACAACATTTTACCATACTGTGTTTAGTTCATACTTCAATATTAATCGTGTTTGTGATCACCATGTATTCATTATTTACTATGTTAATTAGGCATTTAAACATCAATATTGTAACGTACCAAATTTGGCAGTTACATAGAGTAACTAATTATTACGTCAAGTGACGGGAGATCATGAAAATATTTCAAAGTACAGAAAATAATGTAAACAAAAAGTGTGTATCTACAAAAATGTATTATTGAAAAAATCCAACAAAGAAGAAGGAAGAGTAATATAGCATCATCGAGTACAAAAGGAGAAAGAAAATGACAACGAGCCAATATAAAATGTTAGAAACCACGCCCAATAGATTCCAAACAGTGAGGGGAAACAAAAAAAAATTATAACCATTAAAATGAAGAGAAGACAACAGTTCCCAAACAGTGAGGGGAAACAACAAAAATCATAACTATTAAAATGAAGAGAAGACGACAGAGTCCAAACAGTGAGGGGAAACAACAAAAATCATAACCATTAAAATGAAGGAAAGACAACTCAAGAACAACCACAATGATGGCAAAACAACCAATTTATTTATTAATATAAATACTATGGAACAATGACTACCACAAATGGAAATATCGAAAAAGATGACAAGAATAAGGGAACATTGACTATCACAAGCAATGCACAACCCAGGAGAACACCGATAGTGAACAACAATTAAACAGGAGAAGAAAGGAAGAAGAAGAGCAAAGGAAACATAACATGAAGAATGAAGATAATATATGGATAATACGAGAAATCACCATTCACCAAGTATACAAGGAACTATACAAGTGACCGGAAAAAGTATAACGATTATCAACTATGAAGAAACCAGGGTTTAGCATAATTAAGCAATCACAAACAGTAACAGTGAAAACTTAAGGTAAGTGTGAGAACCTGTAACAAGTTAACCATTTTTAACCCAAATAAACCCCACAGACAATACAAGTGAGAAGGTTTATAACAGAGGAAAATGCGTTACCATTACAGTGGAAGAATCAAAGATTAAATAGTTAAAATGCACAGACAATTAGTGTGACCAGTTTAATCAAGATTGTAACCCAAAATAGGTAATCATAAGACCACCAAGAGAAATGTGAGATAGAACAGTAAAATAATTGTTCATAGGAACTGATAATAAAAGTTTTGTAAACCTTAAAA
Organism: Magicicada septendecula; assembly: GCA_034769895.1. Taxonomy (NCBI): domain Eukaryota; kingdom Metazoa; phylum Arthropoda; class Insecta; order Hemiptera; family Cicadidae; genus Magicicada; species Magicicada septendecula. The sequence continues at coordinate 383,007,304 of CM068373.1, forward strand.
TGAGATATAACTGAATGCCACGGCAAGATAGACTAAAATATAAAGAAAGTCCAGAACAAATAGTAGCAAATAAGCTAGTTTGTTAGGTATCAAACAACCAATGTACCAAAAACTAGGTACAACACAACAAGAAAGGTAATACTATTAGATTAAGAATACTTGTGTTATTGTTTAGAAAAAATAGTGTAAACATGTGTATTACTCAACAATTGAACCATTGTAATAGAATACCATAATGAAATCATAATAGTAGAATCAAATACTGCATAAGAATATGTTGCACAATTGTGACCAGATAACATGATACATAACCTCATAGAAAGTGCACCTATAACATAAAATCATATATATTAATTAAACCAAGCAACTATCAACAATTGTTTCAATCAAAGACTAATTATAAATAGTAATGCAAACTAATAAATAATATTTGTAGTGAAATACACAGCACATAAAGGAGATTAAATATGATAGCATAAAGCCAGAAGAACAGATACCCAATGTGACAAGTTAGTTAAGCAAAATACACTATTAAAACTTGTTAAAGGATTACTGAAAATGTTACCAGTAGTTAGAAAAATATCTAATACTACTATGAGAACGTATCACAATTATAATAATAGTAGTTTTATAATCAAATTATTGGAAACTAACTGACTATAATTGTAGAACCAAATGTAAACAGACACTCTGTGACAAGATAGTTAAGCAAAATGCACTATCAAAACTTGTTGAAGAATTACTAAAAATGTTACCAGTAGTTAGAAAGATATCTGATACTACTATGAGAACACATATCAAATGTAATAATAGTAATTTAGTAGTTAATTTATTAGAAACTAACTGACTGTCATTGCAAAACCTGATGTAAACAAACCCAATACTAAGAATTGGAAAGCTTTCTGATAACGCAAGACTGATAAATACATTAAATAAACAAGGTACTATAGTTGTACACTATTTTAATTTGTAACATTATATACCTTATGTGGTAAAATAATTGAAAAAGTGACAAATTCAAGAAATAAGAACAGAAGGTTTTTTTTGATAAGACTATTAATATATGAAAAACAACATTTTTCATAGAACAAAATGTGAACAGATGTAAATAAATGTATATATTATTGTTAGAATGCCAAACAAATGTAATTAGGTAAGAAATAATAGTGTTATAACCGATTATAAATAATCGAATATGGTCATTGAGGACGCCATTATCAAATATTGTTTGAATGGTAATTAGAACTATTTCCTGTATGAAAACGAAAGAGAAATGGACTCGAGACGTTTAATAATGAGTGTTATAGTGTAACTGGAGCAAAATATGGTGAAATAAACTTATTCATATTAAGAATCACCATATGAATTTGTGACATGGCTTAGTGAGTTAATAATGGACGGATTTCATCTTTGTTTAGACTTAAATTAAAGCCGCAAGTGTCCGCAATCTATTGCCACTAACCATTTAACGATACGATGATTAACAAAAAAGTTATAGCAATTATAAACTTTTCATTCATTTTGTGTATCAACGCTTACGTCACATATAATCTCTAACCCAGACAAAAATTTGTAAAAAAATTAAAAGTTTTATTTAACTAAGGTGTTTTGGGGTAGAGAGTTCGACAATTTAAACCAATCAAATGGCTTAAAATAACGAAACGAGCAAGAGACGCTTAGATGAAACATTCAGTCGTTCCACATCATTCAACGAGCAAAGTTGACGAAGAAAATTGTTAAGTTTTTATTTAAACAGTGCGCGTCACATACAGAAGTTACGCTACATACATAACCTGTACACTACAGAACAATAACGAGTGTCCAGTGCTAAGTAAATTAAAATAATAAACTGGCCAGTGTATAATAAAGGTCGTGTTTTCGTGTTTTGTGTTTTGTAAAAAACAGGGAGTACTCTATTTTTATTATTTAACGAATTGAATTGAATTAATAATTTTCGTTAGTGAACGAAGAATTATTGTTTTGGGACTGCACTAGTCATAAATACCGAAGTGCAGAACCAATGATGAAAATTATCAGAATTGAAAAAATGAATTACATTCCAATCATTAATTTAAGGAATAAATATATTGTAACTTTTATCCTTTTGGTATTTTATTTATTCAAATTAAAACTCCCACTTACCTTTCATCTTTGATCTGGCCGGATCGCGTAGTGTGGACGAACCCATTTCGTTCGACGAACTCTGACAGTACATAAAACGAAATAAGGCCTTGAAAGAATTTAACTCTCAATTTTATGGAAGAGAAATTATTTTTCTTTTATTGATCGGAAATATTGAATTTATAGATCTTTGTTTTACATGTTGTGCAACTCTTGCACCTTGCTTATAACTGAACTTACTGACTATGGCTTACCTTATCCTTTATAAAGACACAAACACAATTATACACACCAACAGCCCAGCATTGCTCACTCCCTCATCCACACAGAAAATTTATTTATCCCTTAACATTTTACTAATAATGATAAATTTCCCCCCACGCCGGTCACGCGGTCTTCATGAGCACTCATTGTTCAGTAATACTTCTTTTATTGTCCGAAAGAAAAAAAAACTCTTGATTAAGGTCCCCTCGATGGATTGACCGCGGTCACATGAAAAGTTGCTGTAGTTACACCTTTTTTACTGTTAAATTAAAAATTTTTATGACGAGCCTACTTTGGCCGTCCCGGCGCCGGTGGGTTCAGTTAGTAGACTGGGGACGAAAGCGTAGCAGGTATGGCTGATGTGATCTCATACTTGGTACGGAAATCACTGCCTTGATCTTCGTCGCCGAAGCTTAGTCCTATGCGTTGCATGTAGTTTTGGAAGTTAAGATAGCGAACGATTTCAGCTAGGCAGTGGCTGACGTCATTAAAGTGGGCAGTCCTTAGCAGCATTTCCTGAGGGTCGCTAAGGGAACGATGAATAATTTTGTTCTCTAGCCATCTTGGTTTTCGGACTGGTCGCGTCCCCCGAGCGCCTGCTTGAGTAGTTGCGCTCGTGTGTTGCTACACATATACAGAGTTCTGAGAAATTCGAAGGGGGTACAGATTCCTTTGTCGACTTACACAACACAAACTGCGTCTCTGCTTTGTTACACCACTGTTTCTCAACACGTGTTCTGTTGTAATGGAATAAAATTTGTCGTACTATAAAGCTTTCACAATAATTTTTAGAAAAGCCCGCACAAAATGAAATAAATGAAATGTAAATACCCCATACGGTAAAAAATAAAATGACCCAAAATTGACACGTTACAATACCCCCTCGAAGAGAATTCTGCTGTCTACAACAGAAGAAATCTCATCGATAAACCCCGAAGAGGACCGGTGAGGAACTGGTGCCAACAACCCCCTTGTTCTTAATCCGCATGGGTACACGACCCCCCTGGCTCAGTGACTATGGACTCATCTGAACAAGATCACTGGACTTCTCTGTAAGAGATCCCAACACCGAGAAATCGAACAGCTAAGTACCACAGCACACCTCGCCTTTTAACATGCTACCCCCAAAAATCCTCAATCCCTGGCTCAGATTATGCCAGATCCTCAGCCGATATGGATCCCCTTTTACGCAAGCTGGGCTGCCTTTAGCAGATACTGGGCTCACACACACTCACATTACATATTACACCTTGACAAATTCTGTAAAATTTACGAAAATTAAAAAAAAATTCAAAATTCATAATAATATACTCAAAAAATTCTCTTCCTGGTTTTCTGTTTTCTTTAAAATGACTTAAGTTAAACATTTCAAAGCACATCCTTAATCTAACTGGTGAATACTTAGAGTCTAACAATACAATGCAATACAAAATAAATCAATAAAATAAACATGGTTAACACACAAATAATAAAATAATCAACACTTAAAATATTCATCCGCTGGCAGGCGAAAAATCAAGATTTTTTTTTCCTTCAAAAAAAATTCAAAATTTCCAAAAAAATATTTTCCAACAAAATTTAAAAATTAAAAAAAAAATTTAATTTTATTTAAATGTTTCCTTTATCTGTAGAAATTATTTAAAACTTGGTTTAAATTGATTAAATAAACAAATTGAATTGGCTCCCTACTGCACAAGCTTAGTGTGTCTATGACCTCATCAGCTGATCGAAACTAGGTCAAGTCCAAAACCCTTGACCTACATGTGTTATGTATAAGTTCTATCTGACGATACATTTAACATCTGTAATATCCCAACTTGAAACACAAAACATAATAAAATAAAACATTTAAAATTAACAAAATATTATTATAAATAATAAGAAATTTGACATTTAAATTACTCAAAATAAACAATTCTTGATTTTACTTTATCTCCACATTCTATCAAAATTTTGTCACTGGTTTTAAAAAATGAAAATTTTATATGTTCAACTATAACTTTCTTCATTCTATTTATTTATTTAAATTGTAAAATATTTATATTATTCTTACAACAATCATCATGCGTACACACATTATTTACTTAACATTCCACGATGCACACAAATAAATTCACTACATTATTATTTACAAACTTTAGTTAATAACTGTTCAGTTTTTTCACACTTCATTGTCCAAATTTGGCATGTCCAAAACCCATAAAATATAATGTTTATAGCTGTCTTTTATTGTTTTACAGTTTAACCTCCATCGTCCCAGATAAGTCTTGGTTTTATGTAGCATTGTTCACTTTTATCACCACACAAATGACTGTTTTGTGTGTTGTAACCATACAAACTAAACTCATTCAATTTATTCAAATACTCATTAAACCTGTCTACATTAGGTATTTTTGTTAAGTCTCCGTCATTAAATTCACTCACTATCGGGTTAATTATTTTTATTAAATCATTGTTATCATTGTTATTCAAATATACTTTTAAACTTTCCTTCCATTCACCATACTTTCTATTTAAGTTATATAATTCTGTTACTTTCTCCACATACACTTCTCTGTTTAACTCTCTCTCATCACAATACCAAATCATACTTTCAACATCATTATTAGAAACAGAGGGTACAAATTCAATTAAACCTTTCCTGACTTCTCCAGGAAAAACAAAAAACTTCAAAAAACAATTATTTGTAGCACACTTGTCTACACAATATATACGTGAAGGTCTTCCTTCACCCCCCATTCTACCTCGTAAACAATTTACCCTCTGTTTCATACCTATAATATAACTCTCTTTCCACTCTCTCTCTAACTCATTAACACACATTAACATCTCATAATCACATTCTACAAACTCCTCAGTACTCTCAGATATTACATTTTCAATGACATTATTATTCTCATTATTTTCAACAACCTCATTATTATTTATTAATTCTTTATCTAGTACAATCTTGCCATTACAACTTTCATTTGTATAACTCGTACTCGGTTCTACTTTATTCAAATTATTTCTTATCATTTCATTGGCGTTTTCAAGACATTTATTCTTTTCTTGTATATCATTTATTAGACCATCAAATTTTACATTTATATTCTGCTGCAATTGAATATTCTGTTGTTCACATTTGATTCTCTGTTCATCTAATTTATTATTAAAGTCACTTTTCATCTTGGTTTTCGGACTGGTCGCGTCCCCCGAGCGCCTGCTTGAGTAGTTGCGCTCGTGCGTTGCTACACATATACAGAGTTCTGAGAAATTCGAAGGGGGTACAGATTCCTTTGTCGACTTACACAACACAAACTGCGTCTCTGCTTTGTTACACCACTGTTTCTCAACACGTGTTCTGTTGTAATGGAATAAAATTTGTCGTACTATAAAGCTTTCACAATAATTTTTAGAAAAGCCCGCACAAAATGAATTATATTACGATTTTATCGTGATTAAAGAAATCGGTATTAATTTAAATACCGAAAATACGAGCGTAATGAATAGTCGCTCATTTGACTCATTTCGTTTGAATTGACGAATAACTAGTTTATTGCGAAAAATATTCTAATCAACTGATAATTATCCATCAGATACAATCTGAATAAAATATATGTGTTTAGATTATTAAGAATTTAATGAATAATTTACTTATTCAAAATAACTACTTACTTTTGTTAACTAACCTAGAAATAACAACGACAACTTTGTCACCAAGTAATGATTCTGTTCTCAAATAATTTAAATCCAATGAAAGCTATCACAAGAGTTTTTTTATTATAGATTTTTTCTCTTGCCAATAAATGATTTTTATAACTAACGAATAAATAATAATAGTAATTTTTTAACAGTGCAGTACAAAGCACATGTTATCAAAACAACTGCTGTATCCAGTCTACTCACCGTACGATAGTACGAAATATATCGGTTTATGGTACCGACTTTTAATTTTAATATTTGTTTGTTTTTTTTTTTGTAGTAATTCATTATTAAATATTGTTAATAAGATAACATCTTGTATCTGGTATCATGCAACTTCCAAGAACACACGAATTTGGTAATGCAACTGAGTAAAGAGGACATAACCTCGTTAACTAAAATTATTGTACCAGACCCCAGTGTTACCAGCCTGGAGGTTAAAAGAGCTCAAGAATCGTTTATAGTAATTATTATTTTGTAAAGACATTATTGATTGATTGTTTTTTAAAAGAGTTAATGGCATTTTGGAATTGTTAATAAATCTCAATTTATTTACCAGTGGAAAGAGTTTTTGATTTTAAAATTAAAATAGTTTAATTTTTATGATCCGTTCTATCAGAAGGTGGCGGTAGGATTTGAATATTTAATACAATTCAAATTACAGTTAAATCATTATTCTACTTTATTGTACATGTGCATTGTTTAGGATATTCAAATAGAATATCCGTATATGTGTATAAAGTGTATGTTGCAGCAGAAGAAGTCACCAAACAGAACATTGATAACATCCACATATGGTAAGTGGGGAGGTCAACAGTGAAGTGCTAAATACTCTTTTAAACTAAAAAAATTAAACGAGTACACCCACAACAACGATATTAATAATCATACTAATAATAATCAATTCAAATATTTTATCGTTGCAACAGGTAGATACGTTACAATATGTATAAAGTAATTTGATAACATGTACCATGTGTCAAAAGGACATTATGATACTATGATACAGGACACTAAAGACATTAATCATTGTGAATAATAATAACTTGTTAAAATGTAGTGAATCGAGTAATTTGTTTATGCAATTAATAATTTAAATATGAACAATCGTTTTGTAACTTTAGGAATAAGCGTTTAGATATACATCATGAGGTATGATGAATCCTTAATTGTTTAATTAATATGCATATTTCATCTATTAATGTAATCGTTTATAATACGTCACAAGTTAATCCTACGTATATTGTAACATCACAAGATGTCACCTAACCTAAGTGTATGTTATTAGATTTCATAAAACAGAATAACCATGTAAATAGGTATAGAATAGTCAAAATAAACAAGAAAGAAGAAACCAAGAGAGAAGAATAAAGCAGAAGTGCCATGGGAAACAGTAACCCAATAGCTGTTTGACACTACAACTAGACTGAGACTAAAACGAACTAATGGACAGAATAGATTTAAATTCAACTGTCAATTCAGTAAATGGTTAATGTAAGCCGAATGTCATTTATAAACAAAAAACAAACGAATTAGCAGTTAAATACTGTGAAAGCAAAATCAGCATTTTTCTGATAATAAATGTGACTATGAACAGTAGATAATGAATGCCAAAACCAATGTTAACAATGGCAATATTGTAGGAACTAAGATGTATTTCTGCATCAAATATACCTGTCAGAAAAGAGAGCTAACTATATAAGAGAATCTTATACCAATAAGATGTCTCTGCAATTTACCGAATTGAGAACCCATAGGCATTATAAAGGCCAAATTTCAGTGTAGGCGATATTCTACACTTAACAAACTTAGACCAAACATTAGTCAATAATATGACTATCAATAATTATCACCAGTGCAAAATAAAATGCACCAGAACAATGGTTATGCATTAACATAACGAAAAATGATATTAAAACGATAGGTTTAGCCACGATTTTATTTGTAAATAGTAGCTCAAAACTAACTAACAGTAAACAAAATGTCATTAGTCAGTAGGATCATTTATGACTATGTATAGAATTAAGGTGTAAAAGTAAAGTTCAGTGAAAAAAACGTCAGTACAGTATTAATGGAGTCCACACATAAACATTTGTTTAATAAAATGTTATGTGGAAACGAGAAAGGTTAACTAAAAAGTGTTAAAATCGGCGACTCATAAAGAGCAGACGACAGTAAGAATAGTGTACCCGAACATTGATTTTCTAACAATGTCGGTTAAGGTGAAGATAATCCGAGATCGAGTGATATCAATTTAAAGGAAATAAAACAATCTTTAATTTGATAATAATATCAACTCAATCGTGACGGTATTAAGTGTATGACAACTGTTAGCATCATTTTATAAATGCATATCAGGAATCTGTGTACCAATAATAATAACAATGACAGCAGAAGCGACCTGTCAATCATCTCAACATTCGACGGTTAGAAAAACCGTTACCAACCGCCAAAAAGTGATACGTCATCTTCATCTCACCTGTCTGGACCAATAGGAAAATTAGTTATAAAATGATAATTTTACCTAAGCCCAATCCAAAAGGTGGGTATAAAAAGACAGACCGGCGAATTTTGAGAGGAGACCTTTATCATCTAACGAGCTGAACAGACGTACGCTCGTCTCCGTCACGTTTCATCTTATAACACATAGCGTCAGTTACCTTGTACTCAGGAACCAATAGTTAACAACGAGAAACTTTACTTCAAGTGCATCATCAATCAACTACAGTGTTCTAGTGCAGTTTATTTTAATATTGTGCGGGAATAACGAACAGAAAATAATTTATTGTCAGTATTCATGATCCATTTTTATCAGAAGAGGATCGAATTTCTGTTCTTGTGCGAATTAGTGTTGAAAGAAAGTAATCTCTATAATCCGATTACTTAAGTGATAAAAGGTTTTAATTAAAATAATTAAAACCACGAAGGTAAAAGTGCAATTATTATTATTCTTGATCTGAGCGCAATAACTTGTATTTTGCTACCATAACCTGTACTGACGCAAAACACAAAAACAGTATTTACGATTACACCACGTTTCGATTTATTATTCAAATTTGTTATTAGTAAGTAAGCTATATGTTAGTTGTAAGGGTCCTCAATTGAATAATATTGTCATTAGAAAAGCAAGCGTTAATGAAACGTACGATCTTACAATAGATCGTTTTTTTTATTTTAATTACTTGGTCATAGTAACTTCAAATTTTTTGATCAATTGTATCATTGGATACTGTGTAGGCATAATTGTTTTCTTTCGTGTCTCAAAGAATTCACAACTGAGATAATAATAACGATAATAATAACAATAATACTAATAGTAATAATTGTAATAATTTTATATTACAATAAATAGTATCTGGACTTAACCAGATTTATAACTCATGTTCTGAGCAAGCCGTATGAGGCATATAATAATTAAGTTTTCATTGTACAACTTTATATGTTACATTATGTGTATTTTTTGAATTCTCTAGAAGGGTGCAAATAAACCCATTATTAACAGCATCACCTGATTTGATTTATTTTATTTTTTCTGAATAATTAAATAGTTTCTTTTATTAAACTTAAACAACCTTCTGTTGTGTTTGACATATTGGAATAGCATTGCCAAAAAGTGGTATTCAACTATTTTAAATTTTCAATTCATCTATTAGTTTTTATGAACGGGTTTTACACGGGATTTTCCCTGAATAAATCCGTGTGGCGCCCATTAATTTAATAAACAAGGTGACATAACCTTGCAACTAAAGGGAGTTGATGAATGTAAGCTGAGTTGACAGTTTAGTGAGCTTCAAGTAAACGCAATCAGGTACGTAAAAGTATATGTTTGTTTATGATATTGTCCAGACTTTACAGGACTTGACTTACTCAGACTACCTGCAATCAGAAGAAGTTTCTACAACCAGTTTCAACCAGACGAGATCTACTATCAAGCAATCAACTGTCATACTTCATATTTTAATTTAAGATAATCTAACATTTAAATATAATCAACTTTATTATTTTTTGTTTAATACAAGGGAATTCTTTAAAAACAAGAGTATTTAAACCATTGTAAACACTGTGAGTAACTTGAATGTTGTATGGTAAAATACTTTACTACATTGGTCACCTTCAAGTAGAAACAACCATTCTCAACATTGAGTTATCTCCAAGGAACACTTCACCCATAGATGAATTTTGTTTTAACGAGACTTTTAATACTTTAACCACAAATTAAAATTTAAACAACAACCACTCTTTTATTTATTTATTTTGTTTCAAGTTAATTTAAACGTAAAGTAAATTCGATTATAATAATAAACAGAATAATTTTAAATAAGATAACCCCGAATCGCGGTTTCTTACAAATTGGCGCCCAACGTGGGGCTTAAAAAAATATTAAATAAATATATTACATATTAAATAAATATTTTTTTATATTTTATATTAGCCCGGTAGACACGAAAAAATTAACATGCCGCACACCCATCAGTACGATACAAGATATAAGGACAGTAGGGTAGGAGAGATGCAACGGGAGGTAGGTACATACGAAGAGCAACCCACAGACGAGATGGGAGTTATTACAATCAACAATATCGAGACTAGTACCGACGAAACACATCACGTAGAACCAGAGATAGAAGTGACTGTTGACAACCAACCCAGACGGTCTGAAGAACTCCCACAACCAAACAGACCATCCGAAGAGGCAAAATGGGATCACATGATGAGAATGATGATGGAACAATTCGGACAGGTTAACAACAATTTCACAAAAATTAACGAAAATTCCAAAAGGGACATAGAATCAATAAATAAAAATATGGAAACCTCCCGGGAAGAGAACCAAAGAAATATTGAGTTACTGAAAGAAGATGGCAGGAAATCCAGGGAAGAGAACCAAAGAAATATTGAACTATTAAATAGAAATATAGAGTCGATAAGGGAGGACCATCGGGACTTAAATAGAAATCTGGAATCGCTTAGTAAAAATGTGGAATCGCTGAAGGAGGACCTAAATAAAAGGATAGACGATACCCATAAGTCCATGGACGCGCTGAACGATAAAATCGACGATAACAGCCAGGCCTTTAGAGAAGAATTGAACACTACCTTGATCGAAATTAGCAGGAGGATGGAAGAAGGCAGTGATAAAATAAACACTAGAATCGACGGGGAGATTGCCGTTGTGAGGGAGGAAATTGTCGAAGTAAATAAAAGGTGTGAACAGCACGACCAGGACTTGCAGCGAGCCAGAGAAGAGGTCGACGGAAGATTTAATACCATGGAGGAGGTGACCGAAACTAGGATAGAATCTTTAAAAAGGGCAAACCAAGATGAAATTAAACGAGTAAGGTTAGACATAGGTGAGCGCTGCGAAGAAATGAGTATATCTGTGGATGCAGTGAGGAATTTAACGGTCGCAAATCGAGAGAGGATCGAAGAACTTAAACAACAAGAAATAGTACAAATACGGGAGGAGATCGAGATTATCCGCAACCGTCCGATACCAGGTCAGTACTTAATATCGAATGATAACCGCGACGCTATCAATTTTAGAAACTATCGTCGTAATCCCATTGAATTTTTAGCACGTGTAGAGGAACACTTGGCGCGGATTAGAGAAACTAGATGGAATAACATAAAGAATTTAATCGATGAATACTTTAAAGAAATCTACGACAATTGGTGGACCGCAACACGCACGAGGTTCACAGCTATGATGAATTTAAAACTCAATTCCGCGCGAAATACTGGTCCGAGGCGACGCAAAATATCGTACGAGACCATATATGCCACGGAAGATATGATGCGAACCGAGGAGGGACCATGACTTCGTATTTCTTAGGTCAAGTATGTCTTGCAAGGAATCTAGAAACAAAGATACCGGAGGAATGTCTTGTCACAAAATTGTCCTATCACTTTGAAGAGGGTGTCGCAAAAGCACGTCAGTGGGGACAGATTAAGACAATAGCAGCTATGTCAGCGCTGCTCGAAGATCAGGAACACGAGGGGTATTACCGGAGGAGTCGTCGACGAAATGACCAGTTTAATACCACAGGCGGCAATGCGAATAATAATAATAATAACTACCCTCGAAGTTCTCGAAATAATTTTAATAATAACAACGGTCCGATAAACCAAAATTATAATAACGCCAATAACAACAACCAAAATAATAGGCCAAATAACTCGAATAACAATAATAATAATAACAATAACCGGCGACCCAATTTTAATAACAACAATAATCGACCACCAAACCAAGGCGGGAATAACCAACCGTCGCAACATCGACGAGCAAATTACGTACATGCTAATTACAACCCCGATCGAAGGCGACGATACCCACGTAGAGACAGTCACAGTGGAGAAAGAGGAAGCATGAGAGGAGGACGATGGAGGAGTAGTAGTATTGAGGGTGACAACCGCAATAGCGACTACAGGCCACAAGTGAATTTTGTACAAGCCGATGACCAGTCCGACCCAGGGAGACCTGATACCCGACCACCGCCAAACACCACAAATAATGATGACGAAGGAGATTGGGTACCAGTCTGCGAGAGGCCTGGCTTTACAATAATGCACAACCGCGCAGGCAACTCTAGAGAGTTCAGACCCGGAGATGGCAGCCGACCCAGCACCTCCCAAGACGCCAGAATACAATACCAATTATAGACCCAATAGAGTGGAAGAGCACAAATAACCCCATGAATATCGACGAATAAGAAATGATGAATATTAAGGAGAAATAATATGTAATAGGAAGCAACATTCCTCACCCAAACGTTTATGTTATAAAAAAGTAAAATATCTATATTGGAAAAAACCACTACTATAAACAAACTCATTTGTTGTTAAATTACCAAAAATATTGAAGGTAACCAATTAGCTATAACTAGTCAATCTACCTTACCAAGTTACAAAAGTGTGTAGATTTAAGATGTAAACTAAACCATTTGTTAATGATGAAAATGTACCAGACCTATTACCCCAGGGGATAGAATATTAGATAAGGTCAATCAAATGATTTAATAAGATAATGCAATTACTGTACTATACCTAGAGAAAAATATGTATCCAGATGAATATTCTATATGACATAATGTTTATAAAATGATTATAGTATACCTCTCATAAAACTCAAATGTTAAATTAAAATCGTCCAGAATAAAGGTTCACCCAACTAACCTTTGAAGGAGTAGAGAGGCAGTATAACAAAGTGTGTAAAATAAAAAGAAGGACATTATTATGGAATGTAAGGAAAGAAAAATTAATATTTGTGAAACAAACCATGAAAACCCCAAGAATGTCTATGAAATAGATATTAGTATATTGTTAAATGAAATTGTAATTATAGTATAGTATATAGTATATAAAATCGTCCAGAATAAAGGTTCACCCAACTAACCTTTGAAGGAGTAGAGAGGCAGTATAACAAAGTGTGTAAAATAAAAAGAAGGACATTATTATGGAATGTAAGGAAAGAAAAATTAATATTTGTGAAACAAACCATGAAAACCCCAAGAATGTCTATGAAATTAGATATTAGTATATTGTTAAATGAAATTGTAATTACAGCATAGTATATAGTGTATAAAATCGTCCAGAATAAAGGTTCACCCAACTAACCTTTGAAGGAGTAGAGAGGCAGTATAACAAAGTGTGTAAAATAAAAAGAAGGACATTATTATGGAATGTAAGGAAAGAAAAATTAATATTTGTGAAACAAACCATGAAAACCCCAAGCATGTCTATGAAATTAGATATTAGATATTAGTATATTGTTAAATGAAATTGTAATTACAGTATAGTATATAGTGTATAAGATCATCCAGAATAAGTGAAAACCACCATCACTTGAAGGAGTAGAGAAGAAAAATAACAAAGAGTATTAATTGTAAGAATAACTATTGTTATAATGAAATGAAAGGAAAGAACAATGTTTGTCAATTATCAAATATGATACATCATAAGAATATGTCAGAGAACATCAGAAAAAAAAAAGAAAAAACCATTTAGTATACAAACAATGTAAGCCTGATAATTCAGGAGGAATATAACTCGTTAAGAAAGATTTAGTAGACTGTAGTGAAAACAGAAATATATTGTGAACTCTAGATAGAACAAACAAGTGCATAAGTATTATAAGCATCTAAACAAGTGTATAATCTTAAAAAATATTTAAATGAACCATAACAAATTGTTAACTAGTAAATAAGTAACTATATAGCTGATAAAAGCATAACTAAAAAACACCAAGTCTAAAGTAAGTAATTACCTGTAAGAAAGAAAGTATGTTAGCAAGTATAAAGATAGAAATGTGATCTAAATGAAAACCTCTGATACCTTGTATATTATAGGGAATATATTATATTATTGAATACGAATGATATGTGATATTTTTTTGAGTTGTGATAGTGCAACTATTGCCAGGTGCAATGTTTATTTTTACTCAGACAGAGAAGAGTAATGCCTCTGAATCTGAGAATGTGTAGGGAGGAACGGCAGAGGATGTTAGCCATAGTGAGCCACCCTGATTCCAGAACCTCTACTACAGTTAGGGAATTATATTGTTTTATTATATCAAGGAATATTATGAAAGAATCTGTGAGGTATAACTTATTATAACCATCAAATGATCACGAATGCAAAGATATGTAGTGAGAAAGTAGAATGTAAATAAAACAGGGAATAATTAACTTGAGAAACAAGATCCATTATAGTTAAATGATTTAGAGAGTAAGCAGCTTGAAATTACTAGTAAATTAAGAATTGTACTATTGTATAAAAAGCCAACCTAGAGTAATACACCAATAATATGTTTAAAAAAATCTAGGAATACAAGAGAAAATATCTGTATTGAAGTATACTAAGAAACTGACATGAATTGATAATTTTACAAAATACAAACTTTTCAAATGATCAATTTTAAAGAGGGTGTATTATGTAACATCACAAGATGTCACCTAACCTAAGTGTATGTTATTAGATTTCATAAAACAGAATAACCATGTAAATAGGTATAGAATAGTCAAAATAAACAAGAAAGAAGAAACCAAGAGAGAAGAATAAAGCAGAAGTGCCATGGGAAACAGTAACCCAATAGCTGTTTGACACTACAACTAGACTGAGACTAAAACGAACTAATGGACAGAATAGATTTAAATTCAACTGTCAATTCAGTAAATGGTTAATGTAAGCCGAATGTCATTTATAAACAAAAAACAAACGAATTAGCAGTTAAATACTGTGAAAGCAAAATCAGCATTTTTCTGATAATAAATGTGACTATGAACAGTAGATAATGAATGCCAAAACCAATGTTAACAATGGCAATATTGTAGGAACTAAGATGTATTTCTGCATCAAATATACCTGTCAGAAAAGAGAGCTAACTATATAAGAGAATCTTATACCAATAAGATGTCTCTGCAATTTACCGAATTGAGAACCCATAGGCATTATAAAGGCCAAATTTCAGTGTAGGCGATATTCTACACTTAACAAACTTAGACCAAACATTAGTCAATAATATGACTATCAATAATTATCACCAGTGCAAAATAAAATGCACCAGAACAATGGTTATGCATTAACATAACGAAAAATGATATTAAAACGATAGGTTTAGCCACGATTTTATTTGTAAATAGTAGCTCAAAACTAACTAACAGTAAACAAAATGTCATTAGTCAGTAGGATCATTTATGACTATGTATAGAATTAAGGTGTAAAAGTAAAGTTCAGTGAAAAAAACGTCAGTACAGTATTAATGGAGTCCACACATAAACATTTGTTTAATAAAATGTTATGTGGAAACGAGAAAGGTTAACTAAAAAGTGTTAAAATCGGCGACTCATAAAGAGCAGACGACAGTAAGAATAGTGTACCCGAACATTGATTTTCTAACAATGTCGGTTAAGGTGAAGATAATCCGAGATCGAGTGATATCAATTTAAAGGAAATAAAACAATCTTTAATTTGATAATAATATCAACTCAATCGTGACGGTATTAAGTGTATGACAACTGTTAGCATCATTTTATAAATGCATATCAGGAATCTGTGTACCAATAATAATAACAATGACAGCAGAAGCGACCTGTCAATCATCTCAACATTCGACGGTTAGAAAAACCGTTACCAACCGCCAAAAAGTGATACGTCATCTTCGTCTCACCTGTCTGGACCAATAGGAAAATTAGTTATAAAATGATAATTTTACCTAAGCCCAATCCAAAAGGTGGGTATAAAAAGACAGACCGGCGAATTTTGAGAGGAGACCTTTATCATCTAACGAGCTGAACAGACGTACGCTCGTCTCCGTCACGTTTCATCTTATAACACATAGCGTCAGTTACCTTGTACTCAGGAACCAATAGTTAACAACGAGAAACTTTACTTCAAGTGCATCATCAATCAACTACAGTGTTCTAGTGCAGTTTATTTTAATATTGTGCGGGAATAACGAACAGAAAATAATTTATTGTCAGTATTCATGATCCATTTTTATCAGAAGAGGATCGAATTTCTGTTCTTGTGCGAATTAGTGTTGAAAGAAAGTAATCTCTATAATCCGATTACTTAAGTGATAAAAGGTTTTAATTAAAATAATTAAAACCACGAAGGTAAAAGTGCAATTATTATTATTCTTGATCTGAGCGCAATAACTTGTATTTTGCTACCATAACCTGTACTGACGCAAAACACAAAAACAGTATTTACGATTACACCACGTTTCGATTTATTATTCAAATTTGTTATTAGTAAGTAAGCTATATGTTAGTTGTAAGGGTCCTCAATTGAATAATATTGTCATTAGAAAAGCAAGCGTTAATGAAACGTACGATCTTACAATAGATCGTTTTTTTTATTTTAATTACTTGGTCATAGTAACTTCAAATTTTTTGATCAATTGTATCATTGGATACTGTGTAGGCATAATTGTTTTCTTTCGTGTCTCAAAGAATTCACAACTGAGATAATAATAACGATAATAATAACAATAATACTAATAGTAATAATTGTGATAATTTTATATTACAATAAATAGTATCTGGACTTAACCAGATTTATAACTCATGTTCTGAGCAAGCCGTATGAGGCATATAATAATTAAGTTTTCATTGTACAACTTTATATGTTACATTATGTGTATTTTTTGAATTCTATAGAAGGGTGCAAATAAACCCATTATTAACAGCATCACCTGATTTGATTTATTTTATTTTTTCTGAATAATTAAATAGTTTCTTTTATTAAACTTAAACAACCTTCTGTTGTGTTTGACATATTGGAATAGCATTGCCAAAAAGTGGTATTCAACTATTTTAAATTTTCAATTCATCTATTAGTTTTTATGAACGGGTTTTACACGGGATTTTCCCTGAATAAATCCGTGTGGCGCCCATTAATTTAATAAACAAGGTGACATAACCTTGCAACTAAAGGGAGTTGATGAATGTAAGCTGAGTTGACAGTTTAGTGAGCTTCAAGTAAACGCAATCAGGTACGTAAAAGTATATGTTTGTTTATGATATTGTCCAGACTTTACAGGACTTGACTTACTCAGACTACCTGTAATCAGAAGAAGTTTCTACAACCAGTTTCAACCAGACGAGATCTACTATCAAGCAATCAACTGTCATACTTCATATTTTAATTTAAGATAATCTAACATTTAAATATAATCAACTTTATTACTTTTTGTTTAATACAAGGGAATTCTTTAAAAACAAGAGTATTTAAACCATTGTAAACACTGTGAGTAACTTGAATGTTGTATGGTAAAATACTTTACTACATTGGTCACCTTCAAGTAGAAACAACCATTCTCAACATTGAGTTATCTCCAAGAACACTTCACCCATAGATGAATTTTGTTTTAACGAGACTTTTAATACTTTAACCACAAATTTAAATTTAAACAACAACCACTCTTTTATTTATTTTGTTTCAAGTTAATTTAAACGTAAAGTAAATTCGATTATAATAATAAACAGAATAATTTTAAATAAGATAACCCCGAATCGCGGTTTCTTACAATATATTTATTTGTTAGCAACTATAGTCATGAGATACTAATAAAGAATTAAAAATATTTTGTTGCTATATGAGTCATCGATATATGATCGATTAATTTAATTGCTAGCTAATCTTCAGCTTATTTATTACGTTATATATGTAGAACGAAAGAATGTAGACGATGACAAAACAAACTGTCTAATGGGCAGATGTATATATCTTAGTTCAATCATTTACATGAAATGATATTGTGTAATCCGCATATAAACGGATAGAATGTAGAAAATGCGTTCATTTCACTCAGATGGGCGGCAATAAATTCATATGATCATGTAAGACACCAAGATAGAGAATAACTATTAATTGCTCCATATGAGAGATATATGTCATTCAACCATGTCCATTCCAAAGCAGACGTCCATGACTGGGACAGAGCGCAGAAATTGGATCAGATGTCTCCTGTTAATCCAACATCCAATCCAATTTGGGGACAATATAGTGATCAAAATTTAAAAAATTTTTAATTTCTCGATCAAGTGGCACGCTCACACACTCGAGTTGATGGACACAAGCCCGGGTCATAAATAAAGACGAATTGGGGACACGTCAGACCCGACGCCAGTGCGAAGACAATGATAAAAACGGCTGTGTACACGCTACAATAAGAATCTAAGGAACGTCATTGACAGCTCAAAGTTTGTTACAATTTACAGCACCTAGCGAACGAAACAAAGGTTTAGTCCAGCTGCCTGGTTACGCAGAAATGAAATGGAACACATGCTGTGGGGGTGAGTTGTAACGAGCACACATAAGAAAGGCTACACCCAGCAACAAAGGGGTACAGAGAAATCTCGACAAATAGGTAAACAATAGAACGGACATTCAGTGAATACTGGAAGTACGCGCAGCCCAGCATGAAAACAAACCCTGACAGCTAGCTAAATTTACAACTAGAAAGCGTGGGATTCGTTCGAGATGTCACCAACGAAGAGTTGATAATCGGCGGAACGAGCGAAGGGTAAATTGAACAATTGACCAAGACACTACAGACTCTTAACAAAAGCTAAGTCAGAGTGCCTCAACAACGTCGAAACAAAGGTTGACAGACAGGCGAGAGAATTGCTCTAGTTTCTGAGAATTTAGCACAACGTTCATCGCTGGAATATTCCGGGGATGTCGGCGACCAACCAGCGTTGGGCATCTTCCTAAAGAACTCGTGGAGAGAGTAAGAAGGGCTCGAACGACGAATCGGGAAACCGATAACAAGATCTACAGGGTAGTAGGAATTTAAAGGAACCTATCACCAATCCGAAAGGGCGTGGAAATATAGAATTTTGCCTTCTGGGTAGTATGTTTGATAAAAACTGTTTGCGAGGATGCGGAGCGGCAGTCAGTCAGTAAGTAAGTAAGGCAGTAAGTTAGTAAGACAGTTAGTAATAAAGTAGTTATGGCAGTAATACGGTAGAAGACGAGTAATAGTTGTTACAGTATGTTTAAAAGGAATAAATTCCAAATGTTTAGTACCAAGCCACATGTTGTTCAATCAAATATATTGGAACTTACCGTCTGCGGCTTTTAGAAACAGCGTCTTTACAAAATTGACATGTTTCGGGACACTTGTCCCATCATCAGAATTTAAAACAATCGCGTATCATTTAAAGTTGATACACTTGTCAATCACTTAAAACATTAAAATCCAATATAAAACAAATAACTTAAAATAATATGATACTAAAATATTTACAGCGAGTGGTGTGACTTGCTAATCAATCACATTTATTATTATAATGAAATGTCAATTAAATTGTTACTTACCGTTACGATAATTCTTACGGGGTCACAGGGTTCGGTCACATGTACCTAGATACAAGCATGGTCTATAGGTTATGCAAAGCACTGACACAACTCATTTTGGAAGAGAAATTAGATTTTTTAATTATTCAGAATCATATTTAAATTTTGTTCAAAAACTCTTGATCATTGTTTTACAGATTAAGTTACATGTTTCTTTGTTCTGTTGGCATCTTCTACAGACTAACTTACTCAACTATCTTACCTTAGTGATCACTATATAAAAGACATACAGATAGAGCCCAGCCTGCAAATTTTCACTCTCACACATACATGAAATTTATTAATTGCAACCCCAAAACATTTTTAACACCCCATAACCCTTTATAACAAAGCCCCAGCCCCTACTGAAAAACCGCCGACAACGTGGTTCGTGCGCGCACTCATCTTCTGCTAATTTCTTGTTGTTTATTTTCCGAAAATTATACAGTTACATTCTTTAATCTTTTTAAACTCGACCGCGGTCACATAAACTTCTCCTATTAAACTTTTTACTGTTAAAATATATAAATTTGTGACGAGCCCGGTTGACGGGCGGCCTGCGCAGGCTGGAGTCGACAACGAACTGCTGACGTCTCTCCGTTCCCCACTCCGGGAGCATTTTAGTCAAGACGACGGACATCAATGCCTTCCAGTTAGTCGTCCCAGTTTCGAATCATACTAGTCACGTAGTTGTTGGAGTGACGATAGCAGCCGATTTCAAATAGGCACTGGCTAATGTCATAAAAGTGGGTGGGACTTAAAACAGCATTTCCGTAGTGAAACCAAATGAATGCTGAAAATTTCCCTCTCTGGCCATCTTAGTTTTTTGCCAGAGCGTCACTTGGAGCGTGATTGAGCAGTTGCGTATGTGCGCTGCCACACACAGGTACAAAGTTCTCAGAATTTTGTGGAGGTAAACTCTTCAGCCGCATTCCTCAACAACAACTGCGTCTTATAGCGTTGTTTCACTGTTCTGTTACATTGACTGTTATACTGACAAATACGTTGCACAATGATAATCCGCCCAGAATGAAATAAATAAAAATATAAATAATGTCCCAAACGGTTAAAATAAAACACCCAAAATTTGACCCGCTACAATACCCCCTCGATGAGAATTCTGCTGTCCACGACAGAAGAAATCTCATCGATAACCCCGAAGAGGATCGGTAAGGAACTGGTGCCACAACCCCCTTGTTCTTAATCTCATGGGTACACGACCCCCCTGGCTCAGCGACCATGGACTCATCTGAACGAGATCACTGGACTTCTCCGTAAGAGATCCCAACACCGAGAAATTGATCAGACTCGCACCACGACACACCTCGCCTTCTAACATGCTACCCCCAAAATCCTCAATCCCTGGCTAAAATTACTCCAGCTCCTCCGCCGATATGGATCCCCTTTTTTGCAAGCTGGGCTGCCTTTAGCAGATACTGGGCTCACACACATTAACATTACATTAAAATAAAAACTTCCTTTTAAAATTTATTATAAATTCAAAAAATTCAATATTCAAAAAAATCTTTTATCAAAAAATTCTCTTCCTCTTTTTTCTGATTTTTGTTTCAATGATTTAACCTAAACATTCCTATTAATACAAGTACATCCTTACTCTAGCATGAGAACAATTTATAGCCTACCAATACAAAGCAATACAACAAAAGGAACATCATTAATACATACACAATAAAATAATCATTACTCAACATATTCACTCGCTGGCAGGCGACAAATCAAGTTTTTTTTTTTTTTTTTTTTTTTTTTTTTTTTTCAAAAAAATTTAAAATTTTCAAAATTTTAAAATTCAAAAAAATTATTCATTAAATATTTATTAAATTTATTTATTAAATAACATTTATTAAAATTATTCAAAGATTAGTTTGAATTAATCAAACAAACAAATTAAAATTGAATTCCTACTCTACAAGCTTAGTAGGTGTATGAACTCATCAGCTGATCAAAACTAGGTCAAGTACAAAACCCTTGACCTACATATGTTATGTATAATTTCTGAAAACACTTTAAATATCTGTAATATCCTGACTTGAAATACAAAACATAATAACATAAAATATTTAAAATAAACAAAATATTAATACAAATAATAAACAGATTGACATTTACATTATTTAAAACAAACAATTCCTGAATTTACATTATTTTCACTTCTATCAAAATTCTGTCACTGGTTGAAAAAACAATTGTACATTCTTTATTATAAATTCCTCTCCTTAGTTAACAGTTAATTCTACCTTACTGGGGGTGATGTAAATTATTTATTCTCATTTATTCTGTCTACATATATAATCTTTACCCCTTTGACTCTAATATTTATCAACTGCAACTCCCAAGACACCCAACTCTATCAAAATCTCTACTAATCAGAACACTCTAAACCCCAACTTACCATTAAACACAATTCGCCGCCTTCTCCCCATATATGAAAAAATACTCTCTAACCCTTTGTACATAGGATACGTGTTTCCTTCCCAAAACTCATTCCCTTATGTTGGTTCCTGGACCCTCCCTAGGTAACCCTTTCCGGCGCCAATCGGTCCCTATCCCGTCCCAACCCTTGTTGCGGACTCCCCAAATACACTACCCCCTAATACAAAATTGCCATCCCCAAAAAATCTCAATCTCATTACATTACTTCAAATACATAAAATAACCTCATTAACTATAAACATAGATATAGATCATTCAAAACTCTACATAAATTCTCCACAACTACCGTGTCAACATCAATATTTCACCAAGATTCTATTACATTACATTAACTCAAAAACAACATTACATCATATTCATTATTTCAACCTCACTTGGAATTCAACTTGGACAGGTCTGCATGTCCCATAAAACATTTATCACCCATGAATTATCTTTTATTAATTTGCATAAATTATTGTTATTTTATTTCTCATATTCCTTTTATCTTTACTTCAAAATATCTGTAGTACACCAAACATTAATTACTTGTAACATTTACAAACCAATACACCAGTGACATTATTGCTGATCAGCTGATATCCTAACATAATTAAAACACCATGAATACCTTTCAAAATTGAACAATTACATGTAATACATTATCAACACTTACTTCTATTATGTTGATTGCCTGCCAGGCGTCTAATGATTGGCTTAGAAAAAAAATTACACACATAATGAAAATACATTTTATCAACAACTATATCTAACACACAACAATAAAATGATACCTTTAAAATTATAGTATGAACACCTTAATTTACGAGTCTGAGCATATAATTATGTGGACAAAGCACAAGCATTTTTGATTGGATTACACCTTGAATAAGCAAAACTTTTACGTCATAAGATTTTAAAATTCGTGACTCCTTTGCGTCACCTCCCAGCCACACACACTATTTAAGATTATGGAGGACTGTTTCGCCCTTTCGCTTCCACAGAGACTGTATATTTTGGAGCAGGGTTTTACCTCTCCGTGTCTCTGCTTCCGCTGTTAAGTTTAAATTGGTGAACATCATCATGTTCTCGTTAATAATCATGCACCCTTAAACGGATCTACCACCTGGCTCTGCTGTTCCTTCTCGAACAGAGTGGCAGCCGCTGTTCCATAGTTTGGTGATTCCCCTTTTTATTACCCCCCATCAATTTCAAAATACACCTTTACAACGATAACAGCTATGGCCAGTTATGGTCAGCGCGTAATCGTAATGTGCCCCAACCATAGCTGTTAAAGCTAAACCAATTCCACGGTCAGGGTTCGGTGAGGCCGTGACCGCCCGAAAATTTGGGGAATCACAAGTAAAATATCTTTCGTAATATTAAATTAAAATTTAAATGACAATATTAATTTAGATGGGGTTTTAACCCACTCTATATGGAAGCTTAACCATTAGTAACATAAAATAATTAGTACAAAATCTACAACCTTCCCCCATAGCAGTTCCACACTACACTGTTATAATACATCACATAACACAATACACAAATAGCAATAAACCTGGATTATTAGCATACATCAAACAAACAATTCTCTTTTAAATAATTTATATAAAAATTTATAAACATTATTATTTAAAATTTTTCATTAACTCTTTTTATTTATCATCGTGATGAATTTATCCTGGGTTGTAATCAGATTTTCAAAAATTCTAAATTTATTATTAATACATATTTTTAATCATTATGTTCCACAAAATAAACCATTTAACATTTATTTACTTATTAATTATTATTAAATCAAAATCTCACCAAACAATTTAATTACCTTATAAAATTCAAACACATAATATTCACTCACACTATCTACACATCTCCACTTATTTGATTCAATTTATTATTAAAATAACATATTTCAATTATTATCAACATTCTACAAATCATTAACTATTGTCTTCGTAATTATTTTGTTATTTAATTAGAGTGCAAAAATATTAATAATATTATTATTATTAATACAATATTTTCTAAAACATATACACATTACATTTCACACTACACACAAATGAATTCACTATTATTTACAAAATATACGTCAAAACTGTTCAAGTGTATCTCACTTCATGTCCAAATCTGCCATGTCAAACAACCATAAAACAAAATGTTTAATTGTCTTTTATTGTCTTACAGTCTACCCTCCATCGTCCCAAATCAACCTTGGTTTTATATAACACTGTTGCTTTTTATTTACAAACAAATGGTTACTTTGTGTGTCATAACCAGAACAACCAAATTCACTCATTTTACCAGAATACTCATTAAACCAGTCTACGTTAGGTATTTTTGTTAAGTCTCCGTCATTACATTCCTTCACTATTGGTCTAATTATTTTTATCAAATCATTGTAATCATTATTATTCAAATATATTTCCAAGCCTTCTTTCCATTCATCATACTTTCTATTCAAATTATACAATTCTGTTACATACCATTCTCTATTTACCTCTCTCTCTTCATAACACCACATCACACTCTCACAATTATTCCGGACAGAGGGTACACAATTACTCCACAAAAATAAACACCTCAATTCATCTACCAATACGGGACTCTTGCCCTTCAACCACAACACTTGTGGACTCAATAAATCATCATAAACATCATAAATAATAAAGGGAAAATTTGCCCTCTGTCCCCACTCTACCACAACATTATTTCTCCACTCTCTCTCTAACTCACTGACACACATTAACATTTCATTATCAACTTCTACTCTTTCTACCATTACGTTATCACTCTCAACATCTACACCATCATTTTCTAACACCACATTTTTATTTGTATTATCATTGTTATTACTTGTCAACTCATTATCTGGCATTGCATTCATCACCTGTACTCCCATTCGCTCTACACTCTGTTCTAATTTATTCAAACTGGATCTTATCGTTTCATTAGTACTTTCTACACATTTACTCATTTCTTGTATTTCATTTTTTAACTCCTTATTCAGATTTTTTAGTTCATTAAATTTAGCGTCAGAATCATTCTTCAGTTCATTATTTTGTTCTAAAAGTAATTGTAACATACTCATTACCTCACTATTAAATTGTGCGTTACATTTTGTTGAAGTCGGGGTTAATTGCACACCCGAATCTTCAGTTACATTACTCTGGTCACTCAAATTTATCTCTGCTTTCTCTTGACTCGCACTGGGAGTCGAATGTATTTCAAAGTTACTAATGTCTGAGTCGTCGAAATTTTCGACGCTATTTTCATTTATTTTATTCTCGTTCTCTGACATTTTGTATTGTTAATGTAAATTAAATTATATAAATTGCTTAAACCAGAATAATTAATTAAATAAATACAGTAATTATTTAAATTTTGTAATCTACTGTTAGGTTACTAAGCTAACCCAGAACATGCTTGTATCCATGTCGATGCGGAATCCAATTAATTAATTATAATTAATTCAATTCGTCCCTGTTCGGGCGCCATTGTGACTTGCTAATCAATCACATTTATTATTATAATGAAATGTCAATTAAATTGTTACTTACCGTTACGATAATTCTTACGGGGTCACAGGGTTCGGTCACATGTACCTAGATACAAGCATGGTCTATAGGTTATGCAAAGCACTGACACAACTCATTTTGGAAGAGAAATTAGATTTTTTAATTATTCAGAATCATATTTAAATTTTGTTCAAAAACTCTTGATCATTGTTTTACAGATTAAGTTACATGTTTCTTTGTTCTGTTGGCATCTTCTACAGACTAACTTACTCAACTATCTTACCTTAGTGATCACTATATAAAAGACATACAGATAGAGCCCAGCCTGCAAATTTTCACTCTCACACATACATGAAATTTATTAATTGCAACCCCAAAACATTTTTAACACCCCATAACCCTTTATAACAAAGCCCCAGCCCCTACTGAAAAACCGCCGACAACGTGGTTCGTGCGCGCACTCATCTTCTGCTAATTTCTTGTTGTTTATTTTCCGAAAATTATACAGTTACATTCTTTAATCTTTTTAAACTCGACCGCGGTCACATAAACTTCTCCTATTAAACTTTTTACTGTTAAAATATATAAATTTGTGACGAGCCCGGTTGACGGGCGGCCTGCGCAGGCTGGAGTCGACAACGAACTGCTGACGTCTCTCCGTTCCCCACTCCGGGAGCATTTTAGTCAAGACGACGGACATCAATGCCTTCCAGTTAGTCGTCCCAGTTTCGAATCATACTAGTCACGTAGTTGTTGGAGTGACGATAGCAGCCGATTTCAAATAGGCACTGGCTAATGTCATAAAAGTGGGTGGGACTTAAAACAGCATTTCCGTAGTGAAACCAAATGAATGCTGAAAATTTCCCTCTCTGGCCATCTTAGTTTTTTGCCAGAGCGTCACTTGGAGCGTGATTGAGCAGTTGCGTATGTGCGCTGCCACACACAGGTACAAAGTTCTCAGAATTTTGTGGAGGTAAACTCTTCAGCCGCATTCCTCAACAACAACTGCGTCTTATAGCGTTGTTTCACTGTTCTGTTACATTGACTGTTATACTGACAAATACGTTGCACAATGATAATCCGCCCAGAATGAAATAAATAAAAATATAAATAATGTCCCAAACGGTTAAAATAAAACACCCAAAATTTGACCCGCTACAGTGGGAAGGTTTACCGATGTACATCGTATGGAGTATAAAATATTTTAGTATCATATTATTTTAAGTTATTTGTTTTATATTGGATTTTAATGTTTTAAGTGATTGACAAGTGTATCAACTTTAAATGATACGCGATTGTTTTAAATTCTGATGATGGGACAAGTGTCCCGAAACATGTCAATTTTGTAAACACGCTGTTTCTAAAAGCCGCAGACGGTAAGTTCCAATATATTTGATTGTTACAGTAGTTATGTAGCAAGACGGAATAATATAATAGTAGTTGGAGCGGTAATAACGGTAGTAATTGAAATAGTCTACGCGACTTACTGAACTTTTAACTCAGTGAAATCGTAACGAAGTCGCGGTCATAAGTGAACTTAGACATTCAATACAATCTCAATTACACACAAGTCTGTTCGACAGTTATATGAGTTCCGATAATCAACAGTGCGTATAGACATAACTATCATTAAATATCAATGCGTATGTGACATTGAACTACGACCTACATGCAACATAATAATACAAGTGAGTAACATTCTGAGAATATAACAGTGGGTGACAATTCAAACACTATTCCACCATAATGATTCGCTATACTGAACATTTGAACTGAATGAACCAAACCAAACACTATTACGCACATAGCATACACTACGTCCAAGATAGATGAAATAGTTAATTATGAACACGCACACAGCAAACTCTAAGAGTAATTCATCTTAATGACAATATTGACATCTTAACACTTGAACTCAAAACACTTGACACCAGCGGGGAGTCCAACACCACACTACACATAACGAGAGTGGAAATCAGTGAAGTGAAGTGAAGTGTTCTTCAATTAACAGTGACTAGGATGTACAAGGAACCTACCAGCGGATGTCAGCTTACACCGATGGAATTTTGGATAAACCCTTTTGCAAGATAAGCCTTTATGTTTATTAAATCCTAGTGATACACATACTACTGCACTGTCTCATCTTTTCAAAGAGCTACTCCCGAGAGATTTTATAAAGTTATATAAATCATAAATCTTATAAAGTTAATATTAAAGTAATTCATCTGAGCATAATGAACGTATTTAGCTAGGGATAAAATATATTTGATTGTTTATTGTTTGTATATGTATATTATTGCGTTGTATTTGAATGTACTGTATGTCTTGTTTTCAGGAAACAACGAACGAATATTATTGTATTTTGTTATTATGTGTTTTAATTATGTATTTGCAGGACACAGTAATTTACTTGACCAACAATATAATAAATAAGTAATTATTATTTATATACTTAAATCTTGCGTTCATTATTGCAAATTAACCTTGACAATTAATTTATCACATTCCAAGCATTTTCATACAGAGTCTCAGAGTTATGCTAATTATCAATGGACACAACCAAATCGACCATTGAAATGTCCGATTAACAGGCTCATACAATCATATTGATTTGATAACTATGTTGAGTCTAATCCGACAAATATAAGTTACTTTCATATGTGTATTAATATTAATGTCAATTACAACTCTGTTTGAGTACATATAATTAGTATACGAAGTTAATTAGACCCAATTTTCCAATTTATAATTGGATAATTCGATAATAATAATAATTAGCATAATTACACTAAATATAAATGGCACGGCAAACATTATTAGTCACTTAATTGCCAACTTCGTTTATATACACTAAATATAAATGGCTCCCAAAGAACGTGGGGCATAACAAATTTAATTAGAGTCAAATTTGTTAAAGGTTGGTGTCACACTATGAAATTTCCAATCAATGGCTTAATGCAGTGCAAGTACAGGTTTTTTTATTTTACTACTTGGCCAACTGTGCAAGATCAAGATAAATTCTTCAACAATGCTTCATAAAGTTGCTCACAAGTTCTTCCACGCATTCAATTCATGTCACAGATAACTTATTAGAGTTCTATCGACCATTCAGAATTCAAAGTTAACTAAGAACAACACTTTGATATTTTGCTCTTTTTAGTTAATTGATGCTTATGACCTTGTTTTTGTTTGTTATCAACACAAATATTCGTATATGATTTAACAGGAAAAAAACAATACCGGTACTAAAACATTTTTTAGAGTTACTGTATTATGTGAAAATAACAAAAAAATTAAAGATAGGTTAACATATTTTCTACTCACCTGCCTATTTCACATATTCATTACCTCCTGGTACCAATCACCGACAGTTACCGAAATTTTACTGTATTATATTGTGTTAGTCATATAAAACAATAAAACCTAGTGTACATATGACCTATCTCTGTGAAATTTGAATTATGATCACCATAATTACCTTGATTCATTATCACCTTCACCATTAACTTCATCTTTTTTCTGTTTAACTCTTCCCCAAGCGCAACTCCATATACTGTCTTCATGAGCTTCCTCTTTCCGATATAACAAGGAATACTAAAACAGAAAAAAAACATTTTATTTATCCATCACCAATGCATCTTCAATTAATCCATCCATGAAAATTGACCTAACTTATTTATACTATGGTAACCGCAATCCTCTCTCCACAACCGGTAACTGCAGTATAAGTTTTTAAACTGTTTAGTTTTTGTAGGAGATGTTAAATTTACACTAATGATGGTCAAATGGTATTGCTTCACAAGAAAATGATAAAATAAGAAAGTACTTATGCTATTTTTTAACTGAAATATAATAGTCTACTATAATATCTCTGAAATATAATCAGTATGGTGGACAATGCTTCTACTGCTACCTTATCTAGTTCAGATAAACAGTAAAGCTGTACAACTGATGCTGGTGGTCTAGTGACTAGCGCGGGCGCTTGATGCGCTCGTGGTCCCGGGTTCAATTCCCTGCGGAGGCTCCGTATGGCGTGCACTCAGCGTCGTGAGGCCGAACTGAGTAGGCGCTGAGATAACAGCGCCATCTCCTGGCTGTGAATACCGCAACTAGCGGCTGGTGGTGTGTTGTACTAGCCATGCAACCGTCACATTGCACACAACAGCCGCGCGGTACGCCTTGGTCCTTTCAGGGACTGTTTGTGCGGGGAGGTTTTTTGTACAACTGACGATTAATATGTGCTATTAATTTTTTATACGTGTAGAACCTCTAGGATAAGCGGATAATATAATAAAAATCACTTTACTCCATCAAAAGTGGATTGTATAAAAGCATAATATAATAAAAATAGTTAAATAATACAGCACAAAGCACATAATACAGCAATCATACAAAGGCACATTTAATTTATTTATGCAGTTATAACCTAAAAACATACCTTACATACAATTAATATACTAAACATTCTTGAATTGTTCGCTGTCTCCTTTCTCAGTTTTATTACTTTATAAATGCAATGTGATGCATACAAGCAATGTCATTCATCAATCAGCAGACAGAGCTTAAAAGAATGAGCGAAACACTAATGGTTAAGGGGGTTTGGAAGCAAGAACGCTAGGAAAGAAATACAAGAGGACGACTAATGGACCATGAGGTACGTCAGTAAAATTCTAAAGAAAAAGGACAACACACTGCTTCCCTCGGCAAAGAAGTCTCGACGAGTTTACAAAAAACCGAAATAGGCTTAAACAGACTCATACACCCTATACATACAAAGTGAACTGATGATATGATTATCTAACATTCCCATTAGCGTCCTAATAAATATAACAGAATTCAATATTTTTCGTCAGTCATACTGAAAACCCCCTAAGGTCATATTTTCAAGTGCTTATATTCATTAATGTTTTGCTCTTGTTATTCTTCTGTTCATTAAAAATGTTTACACCTGAAATTAGATATTGGTAAAAACATTTTTAAAAATACCGGTATTTCGTAATCCCTATTTTAAAATGACTACTGTCTGACGCCTCATGTTATTATTCACGTTAATAGATTACTTACTTTTATCGGCAGATTTTCTGTTACTTACCATATCGATTTATGTATAAATATGTTAAAACAGTATTTGTAATGTAATCACTTTAAGGTTATGGACACGTTACTTTCACGCTATAGGAACAAAAACCCGTGGTCATATAATCGAACACTATCTGAGAACTGCGGCTTCATTCGACCGAATTTCGTGTATCGTGTATAACAGTAAATTGTCAAAAATATCAATTTTATGTGATTACTTTAAAGAAAAATGCACATTGGTTATGAAGTAATTCGGATTCTTTTAATTCTCCATTAATATATGGGACATTTTAACATGATAATGTTTTTAGGCTGGGGTTCATTCCACAAAAATGTAACGTCATCGAAAAATGTAACGCTTCCACACTTTCGATTCCCCACAGTCTAGAAATCTTCGGTCTCTGTCTTTTTAACATGATAATATTTGTTATATAGTAAATATATTTGTTATATAGTAAATATTTGTTATATGCACATTATACGTTTCAAAAGCCTAAAAACATTATCATGCTTCGACGTTTCGTGTTTCGGTTTCGTCGAAATTTTTTATGTTTGTTGCTTAGTAATTCCTTTGGGTTTATGTTGATGTTCACCCGCGGCTTCGCCCGCTTTATTGTTTTCTTTTAATTGACATTTTTTATATACATACATGTATTTTAAAGTTTCTATACTGCTGGTAGTCAAAAATATTGAAGCATATTATAGTTTAGGGTCTACATATATTTAAAATCGACACACTATGGTAGTAGTGTACATCAATCTCACTTGTCAATATTTTAATTTGGTTATTTGTATGAAAGAAAACAACTTGATATTTAAACAATTAATACATTTTTTTCATTTATAATGTTGGTACGGGGTACATTCGTTGCAGTTTGGCGGTGAGCGGTAATGTTTTGTAAAAATGTGGATTTCATCATGTGAATTGGAAAACTGATGCCTTATGATAGTTAGTTATGTGTTAGTTACAGTATATATTAGTGCATTCAATTATTTAAAAATGAATGAAGGGAACTCGAAGTCATATGACAGGTGATTATTGTGTTATTATTTCGTGTAATTGAAATAATGTCCGATTACAACTATTTATTTAATTTTTGGAAATTTAGAAAAATTAATTATTCAGAGTAACTTGTAAAATAATAAGTTAATGGTGCCTCATTTTGATAAACAAATTGGAGCCCAAAGTATTATTTTCCATAATTTTAAATATTTATGTTTTGAAATGGTAAATAAGGTTAACTTATTGCAACGTTTGAGAAGGAAGAAATGTGTCAACAGTATAAACAATGCCTTAGTTAAGTCTACATTTCTGTAGCACAATTCTATTAACTAATATACTTTTCCAGGCCAAATTTCAGTATATTACAGTAAGTAATATTGTTACAACACAAATAAGCCACCCCAATACCAGGGATAAAAAAGATGAATCTACAATATAAAAAATAATTCATATCAAATAAAATGTTTAAAATAATGAAAATAAAATGACAATGACACGACAAATGACGACATAACCTAACCCAAGTGATTGACCAAATAAAAAGAAACAAAAGGAGAAGGGAAAACCGAAACCAAATAAGAAAGTGATTGACCAAATAAAAAGAAACAAAAGGAGAAGGAAAAAACGAAACCAAACAAGAATAAAACCAATTGAAGGAAGTGAATGACTCCATACAACCAAAATAAAATGAAACAAAATAAGATGAAAGTGAAGACGGAAAATGAACATGAAACTAACCAGTATAAAGGAAATAAAGTGAAACCGAATGAGAAAACAGACAAATAATATAGAATATGAAAATGAGAAATGGTACACTCAAATGTAATATTGGAAACGAAACCAGTAACTAACCAATGTATAAAATAATTATTATTATCGATTGAAAAATAAATGTAAATGATTTGATAAAACCCAATAAAGTAATGTGAAAAAACAAAAGTACACTAACCCAAGAATTAGAGGTTGATGTAACAAAAAACTCTATAAAGACATAAACTTATTAATAATATAAATAATATTTGTAATGAGAGAGATAGTGAGAATATAAAATCAACTAAGTGACAAAGAAAAAGTAATTATAGGGATTACCCTCTAATAAACACTTAATATAAACATTCAAGGAGTGCAAAAGTGAAAGTGTAAAACCCCAATATAATGAGAATCCATATTAATAGGAATACACACTTAATAATCTATAATAAACTCTAAATGATTAATGGTGAACCATATTAATAATTAATAATGTTAAGGATAATATTAGAAGTAAACAGATAATAACCTGTAATAAACACTGAAGATTGATGGTGACATTATTATTTTAAAAGAATCGTATTGTTAATATAATTAAGTTTAATTGTATACACTAGTATTTAAAAGGGAAAATCCCATGAAAGGTAAACAGTTGGTGTTACCATGGATTGAAGATAGAGATTATGTAAGAAATAAGGAATTAAAAATGATATCAATAAACATCCCAAGTTATAAGGGATAATTAATTGAGTAAGTTTAAAAGGTGTGATGACGTTTATCACCCAAAAAATAATAAGGAATGAAATGAATTGTAAACAAACATTATCTAATAACTGTTAAAAAATTGTTTAATTAAATTTATGAATAGGATATGGCTGAAGGAATTGTACAGACCATAGGCCTAGATGTTATGTTTTAATAGTAAGCTATTTAGCCATATTGTTAACAAGGGCAAAATAGATAAATAAGAAGGCAAAACAATACAGATCTAATTACACTGGAAAATCAGTTAGGAAATAATTAGCAAGCCATGATGTAGAAAATAATAGAAACCTACAAATAGTATAAATTCAGTACCAAAACACATCGACAAATAAACCAGCCAGTTATAATAACAAAACAAAACACATTAAAGTAAAATGAGATATAATTTGTATAAATAGGAAATTAACACATCCCAGGCGAATAACTAGCCAAGGATGATTTGTAAATCATATTAAAAGAAAAATGTTAGAATAAGGACTTAAATTAAAAGAGAAATGTAATATTGACATAATTGTACAAACATTAATATTTTATAGAACCCAACCTTATGGGATATCAAAACAATCTTTGAAAGGAAATAATAACAGTAGTGATAATATTTAATACATAGGAAGGAAGACAGAAGAATAAAAGCAATTAGAAGATATACAGTAATTTTGAACAATAATTCAAAATTGATAACAATGGTTATAAGACAAGATTAACCAATCAATTTATTCGTAACCATGACAACAGACGTTGGTTACGAATTTTCCGTTAATTTATAGTACTCTATAAGTGACGCTCATCCAGATTAGATGCCGAATCTTGAATGACGTAAAATTTCATTTAAAAATGTATAAGAAGTAGTCAAAATTCAAAAAGGAGAACCAGTAAGCAGCAGACGATGAACAATAACTTTAACTGATGCCAAGGACCAAATTAAATAAAAATTAAATGAAGAAATTACTACAACTAACTTGAAAAAGATGCCAGAAGCCCAAATCATTCAAAACTGATGACAAATTCCATTTCACCATGAACAACGGTTTAACTCCAGCCTACTGATTGATAAGTATCATTAAATTACCCATATTCCAGAAATAAACTCACTTTAAATATTTCTCACAGTTATCTAAACTCTCACTATAAACTGAATATAATTTCTTTCAAAGATTAAGTAAGATAAACAAACACTGAAAATTTATTAACTAAGGAAATAACCTAGCATTAGATTGCGAACTTTTGAAACACACTTTACTACACTGCAGGAACAAATTGTAGCTACACTTTATATTATTTAAGTACAAATAATGTAAGGTAGTGTACTTTTTATTGTAATCATTATTAATATTTTTCTTGTAATCACAAGGACCCAGATTATGAACAATAATAACTGAAAACAAACAACTCAGTCGCCATTAGACTGTAAAATCCGTTCAAAATCGATTCGCCAAACCCTAGAGAGAGTAGACTCATATTAATTGTCGGTGCAAAATTGTAATAACCAAGAATAATTTTATTGTCAAACTGAATAATTACCAAACAATAATTAAAGAAACTAGTACAGAGTGTAACCATTGTTTTATTTCATAGGGAAGTGTATTGTATAAATTGTGTATTGTATAGCAGAGATCTGCGAGAATGACGGCAAGCGCTCATGCCGCCAATGCTATGAACTACCTGCTCGATTAAGAAGGTCGAACGAAGGCGGGAGCAAAATTTGAATGCTCCAGGCCGTCATAACGAAAATTGCTAAACCATAATACTTATTAATTTTAATTGTTTTGAGTAAACAATTTGGCGCCACCTGGGATTATTAAACCCCTATGAACAAACAGGTAAGGTTTCCACTCGCGTTGTACTGGTAATTGCAGAATCGCTACGGACATCGCTAGCGCAACACATAGATGTAACGACACCAGTGTGAGGCGAACACACAACATATACATAATTACAGAGATGACTACGTTTCCGCGTTACAATATATACAACTTTGTGTCGCAACAAATTTTGTTTGTGGGAGCCACCATAGAGTCGTAATTGAAACCTTTATAGTTTAAAGTAATTGTGTCAGAATTTATAGTCTGCTTACAGCTTCCTTTGTAAAAACCAATTGGTTTGACTTTATTGAATTAAATCCTAAATCTTCATTTTCCTCATTTGCAGTCACATATTTTTTTTTTTGTTACCACGGTCTCATTACAACACATACGTTTTGTAATAGAATATCTTCTGAAATATCTAATATCGTTGTTCAGAGTAAACACATTTTCATTACAAAATTATTTATTGCTGATACTCATGATGTAAAAGATGTCAAATTTAAAAACATTCAAGGGAAATTGCAGAACCCTATTATAAAGCCAAAAGGACTTTTTACCATTCTGTATGAATTTCCATTTAAAATTAACATTTGTGAAAAATAAATATTTGAAATGTTTCTGACATTTAAACTATCTTTAGGTTTTATGTTCTAGAGATTTAGAACTTTATTCTTTTATGTTAACGGTTGAAAAGTTCCTAATATTTTATTTTTATTTGTAAAAATGGTTAGAGGTCTTTTTACTTTAAGGTCTAGTCCTTATACAACCAATAATAATACTTAAATAATGTGATGGTACAATCATGGTACATTTTATAATTACCTAAAATATGGTAACGAGATCATAAATATTGTATTTTTCTATTTTTTGACATACCCAACCCGACCTCAAACACCCGATATCGAATTTACAGTGAGTGGACTATATCACAATATTTGCCAGGATTTGAACTAATTCGTAGCAGAATCTGTAAAATGTCATAAAAACAGTGTGCAGTTATTGCGATAAGCAAGCCAAGCCTTAATTACGTCAGAGGCTGAGAATGTGTTGACCACGACAAAACGGCGATGTCAACAAGTTAAACAAAGAAAATGTGACGTCAGTACACCCCACTTCCGCAGAATTCAACAAGGAATTGTCGTCATTTCGCTGCAGCAACTGATCAGTGCCGGCCGGCAAAACCAATTCACTCTCGGGTGAATTTTAACTTTTTAGACCACTATAGGTGGTTAATAAACAGTATAAACAGTATAATATCTACAATCAAAATGTATTAAGGAGAGTTATAGTTCGACTTTGTGTAGGCGTCCTCGACCGATTAAATCGTCCGTAAAAGATCGACGTATAGAATCGGTCCCACGACGGTGGGTTACGTGGGTTGACACGAAAGTGCCCCGTCAAGCGCCGTAAAAATACACCGATTGTGCCGATGACAGGACGATACGAGTAGTACGAGGAGGCCAACACGAAATTGGTGAGAACATTCCTTATACAATCCTGATTTCATAATTTCCCAATATCATTTTATTGTAGAAATTCATTTTATTTTAAAATTTCAATCTAATAAAAGGAGCTCCAAAATTTATAAAAGTTATAAAAGTTTGTACCATGAGGATGGAAGAGAGAGTGTTTGAGTGTGTGGGTTAAAATTTATAAGTGTTGGGTTGTGCTGAAATTTACATTTAAATAATAAAGGTATGTCTTATCCTATAACATGTATTATAATGCAGCGTATATTTTTTGTATAGTGTAATTTCATGTGGACAACGCCCATGGCGCAATCTATCGTCCAGATATCTATATCTATGTAATACTTATCAATGTTTAATATTAATAAATACTTTTTATATGTTATTTGATGTGTCTTTATTTCAGGTAATTGGTTCCACTAAACTGGTACGTGTTACACGAATTTTGGCCCTAAAAGTAAATGTCGATCATAACACTTGTACAACATGGCGCCCTAGAGTATTTACGAATACAGACAAAATACATTGTACATTATCAGAGATTACATTTTACGCCCGCATAGAAGGGACTAAAAGATTACATTTGTCGCCCGTAATAACAGGGACTCGACATAAAACTTAATTTTATGTGGAGTAATACCTACCAGGAAAGTGGAATAGTTACCTGAAGTAATAGCATAAGTACATGCACACGTGCGTAGAATAGGGTTAAATTCCTAGGTTATAAACATACATGTTTTAGCAAGATAAAATAACAACATGAGTACAAGTGACAATATTGTAATAGAAACCAGTACATCGGAGATAAATGTAATTAGTGAAATGGATGTACAAACACCTCAAACTAGTCAGACTGATGAGGCAAGTATGCCTGTGTCTGCAGAGATAACTAAAGCTAACACATCCATTTCAACTAGTTTAGATAGTAAGCAGGATGAAACTAATGCAATGATGCAACTTTTATTAAATAAATTTGCCAGTTTTGATAAAAAGCTAGATGAGCAGAAAAATGAAATCAGAGATAGTTTTGACAAACAATTTACTGAATTAAAAAATGAAATAAAAGTGAGTCACGAAAAACTTATTACGAAATGTGACCAGCTTATTACAAAGCTAGATAAGTTAAATGTGGTAGAAAATCAAGTAGAAAGTCAGAAAGTACTAGATAGTGGTACCCAGCAAAATGCTGTATTGGATAACATATTTAAAAATAATAATTCCAATAATGAATGTAGTATAGATAATCCAAATAATACAGGTAGTAAGATTGTGGTGTTAGAAACGGATAAACATGATAATGAAAGTATAATGAATGATAATGAAATATTTGAATTTTTTAAGTCAGAAAGAAAGTTGAGAGAAAGTATTTTAGTACAAGGAATGCAGGGGGTAGAATTTTCTTTTAATGTTGTATTAGGGGGTGAAGACAAGTCTTCATGTAGTTGTCATAAGGATAAGAATGCCTTTAATTTATATTTGATAGACGATAGTTCTACAAATAAAGTTTCTTTATGTTTTTGTGTACCTAAGAAGAGGTGCAACAATTTTATGATAGGGACCCCTGGATATCTGGAGAGAGAGAGTGTGACTTGGTGTTATGATGAGGCATATTTTGAGAGAGATAGGTATAGTGATAGTAAGTTAGAGTTGTTTGAAGTTGGGAGAAATTATACAGAATTAAGAGAGAGAGTGAGTAGAGAGAGAATTAATAATTATTGTAAGTACTTACCCTATGTTGAAGCTGATATAGCAGCAGGAGGAGATGATGTTATTAATGATGACTTTATAATTTACCTGGTTGTGACAGATAATACTAAAGGTGACAGGACCATAATCGATCGTGACAAATTATATGAGATAATGATATGGAGTGACCATATTGATTATAATAGTATTGTGGAAAATTATAAAAATTTGAATAACCTTTACATTTATAATAATAAGATAATGTATTTAATCAAAAATGATTTATATAGACCTAAGATTCGTTTGTTGTTTAATGATGGTGGATAGACTGTTATATTGTGAAATGAACATTAAATAATAATGTGCAAAGTGGTTTTGAATTGGACTGAATATGGACTGATTTCGATTAATGACACAATAATGAAGTTGGAGTGTATATTTTTATTGTATTAACTGTATTTATCCATGTATTTTGATGTGTATTATGTATTACAGGTACCCCAGTGTGTATTATTATATATATTTTATATATATAAAATGTTTAATAAGAATATTTTAATTAATTACTAATGAATAATAATGAATGTTTAAATAAATAACTATATTTGAATTTTGAAAAGAGGTATTGTTATAAGTAGGTAGGAGAGGAATTTTATAAGAGAATTGTCAATGATTACAGTAAGTGTTTAAACAGGAATAGAGCCTGGGGATAGGTAAGAAGCAGGTGAGTTTAATTAAGGTAAATGGAGTTAGAAAGATAAGAATTTTTAAGAAAATAATGCAGAGAATTATTAGATATTTAGGGACACAGTAGTTAGTGATTGTTTGTAGAGAAGGTGTATAAGTAAAGGTATAAACATATAATTATTGTTGATGAATTCTGTAGTGGGGGTGAGGTGATAAAGAGTAGCCAACCAAGAGTGTTGTGGCAGGTATTAGCGGAGTTTAAGGGAGTGTTTGCCGAATTATTTGGAAGGGCAAAATATTAGAGATGTATATAGCCAGTTAGGGAACACCCAACCCAGTGCAAAGACGAGCGGTGCCATATGATTTAAATGAAAATAGTAATGGAGTATATAATTGAGATATTGGTGTCAATGATAGGTAAATTTGATGGTCAGTTAGAAGAAGGTGAGTAAAATTATATAATGAAGTATAGTGAATATAGGAGTTATCCAGACTAAACAATGATAGAAGGTGAAAGGTTAGGTAGTTAGGTAGATAGAAAGTTCAGAGTATAGAGAAAGTAAGAAGTGAATTATGAATAATGAAATAATAATGTAATATGAATAGTAACAATAAGTTCAAAATGTATTTTATTATTATAAATAAATAAATTTGATGTTTAATTAATAACCGCAATGGTAAATTTTACTTTAAATACAACTTTTAAGTAAATTATACAAATGTTAATGCATATCCTAGATATGATTAAATATGATTGAGTATTTAAAATGTATTAACTGTATTATTAATATATCAGTGTTAATTATTAATGTATTATGTATTTATTTGAAAACTTTTTAACATGATGTTATAATATGTGTAGGAAGAGAAAAAAAAAAATTTTTTTTAAATGGCGCTGTTAATAATATTTATCAGCCAAATAATTACCTGATAATAATAAGAATAATAATAATAATAACAATAATAATAAATTTTTTTATTTTATCATGCACTAAGAGTATTCAATAAATAAATATATAGAGTTATTAATTCTTTTATAATTTGTTTTTCTCTAGATTTGGGAGATTATAATGTGTAATTTTCCTATTATATTTTCAATTATATTTTATTCAATTTTGGTAACTATATTATACTAAGGTGCTTATGTTACAATTATAGTAATTGTAAAAGAATGAAGATAAATATTATCGATAGGAATCGAAACCATTTTTCAACTCAGGGTAGAAGTATTTGTTAATATGAAGAAGAGATATTCTTTTTAATTCTTGAAGATTATAATATATAATCTTATAATTTTATTAAGCGTATTAAAATATATTAAGCCAACCCAGTGCTTATTGGCACAAACCAGCACTTAGCTAAGGGGAACCAGATCAGTTGAGGATGGAGTGATTTACTAAGCCACTATTTGAATATTTATTATATATTGTTTCAGTGTTTGGTGATATGACAGCGGTCCTGAGCTGGCCAACGCGTCAGAGCAGGGGCGTTAAGAACCTAAGTGGCCTTATGGTGTTGGGATCTCGCAAGAGAAGTCCAGTAAGGTCATCTAGGTACGGTCATCATCACCAGACCAAGGGTGAGTTGTTGTTATATTTTATGTAAATTTGTAAGGGGGTTGTGGCGACTTGTCCTGGCTGATCCCTTTAGGAAGTATGAAAGGGTCAATGAAAGTTTGTGTGCTTCGTCACACCATCTTTCATTGAGGGGGTTTTGTGATGGTACAATCATGGTACATTTTATAATTACCTAAAATATGGTAACGAGATCATAAATATTGTATTTTTCTATTTTTTGACATACCCAACCCGACCTCAAACACCCGATATCGAATTTACAGTGAGTGGACTATATCACAATATTTGCCAGGATTTGAACTAATTCGTAGCAGAATCTGTAAAATGTCATAAAAACAGTGTGCAGTTATTGCGATAAGCAAGCCAAGCCTTAATTACGTCAGAGGCTGAGAATGTGTTGACCACGACAAAACGGCGATGTCAACAAGTTAAACAAAGAAAATGTGACGTCAGTACACCCCACTTCCGCAGAATTCAACAAGGAATTGTCGTCATTTCGCTGCAGCAACTGATCAGTGCCGGCCGGCAAAACCAATTCACTCTCGGGTGAATTTTAACTTTTTAGACCACTATAGGTGGTTAATAAACAGTATAAACAGTATAATATCTACAATCAAAATGTATTAAGGAGAGTTATAGTTCGACTTTGTGTAGGCGTCCTCGACCGATTAAATCGTCCGTAAAAGATCGACGTATAGAATCGGTCCCACGACGGTGGGTTACGTGGGTTGACACGAAAGTGCCCCGTCAAGCGCCGTAAAAATACACCGATTGTGCCGATGACAGGACGATACGAGTAGTACGAGGAGGCCAACACGAAATTGGTGAGAACATTCCTTATACAATCCTGATTTCATAATTTCCCAATATCATTTTATTGTAGAAATTCATTTTATTTTAAAATTTCAATCTAATAAAAGGAGCTCCAAAATTTATAAAAGTTATAAAAGTTTGTACCATGAGGATGGAAGAGAGAGTGTTTGAGTGTGTGGGTTAAAATTTATAAGTGTTGGGTTGTGCTGAAATTTACATTTAAATAATAAAGGTATGTCTTATCCTATAACATGTATTATAATGCAGCGTATATTTTTTGTATAGTGTAATTTCATGTGGACAACGCCCATGGCGCAATCTATCGTCCAGATATCTATATCTATGTAATACTTATCAATGTTTAATATTAATAAATACTTTTTATATGTTATTTGATGTTTCTTTATTTCAGGTAATTGGTTCCACTAAACTGGTACGTGTTACACGAATTTTGGCCCTAAAAGTAAATGTCGATCATAACACTTGTACAACATGGCGCCCTAGAGTATTTACGAATACAGACAAAATACTTGGATTTCGTTGTCCATGACGTGTCCGTTACTTAACTAAATATCACTATAATATTAACGACTCGGAACACAAGTTTTTTATAAGTAAAAACATAAAGTTTTACCTTACAGCCTAAACCGGCTTTCACCTATAGAAGGCTTCATCAGAGGCTGTCGTTAGTAGCGCTGCTCGTCTTGTTGTTGGCGACGAGAAAGTGTTTCGAAAGATTGAAGCTGTGTGTGTGTGGTGAGATGTGTTCGAATAATGCGTGCGATTTGAATTGTGTCTGTTCGTTTAGGATGTCGTTTTTATTTGTTTTTGTGTGTTTGTATATTTCTAATTGTTCTAGAGTGTCTAGTTTTCGGCCTTTTGTGTGTACGTGTAGTATGTTCATGTTATTGTCGATGTTTTTATATGTGTGGTTTGCTTCAATGAGGTGGTTTGCGAAGGTAGATTCTGTAGTGGTGTGGAGTGCTTTTGTGTGTTCAATGTATCTCTGTTTGAAGCTACGTCCTGTCTGGCCTATGTAGAATTTACTGCAATTTGAACAATTTAGTTTATATACACCGGGTAGATCGACAAAAAAAAATAAATGATGGACAAAAAAACAAATACATATCATACAGACAAAACACGACAGAAAAATAAAAAACCTGACACCAATCAAAACAGATATAATTCCCTCGCACAAATTCTACCCACGTACAGTAAACCTCACGAATGTCACACTCACAAAAAACGAACAAACACTCCTTGATAAAGGCCTAAAACATAACATACATTACAAACATAACAACCAAACACTAACAAAGCTCATAATTGACACAGAAACAAATATACAAAACACAGCACCAGAACATCAAGACACATTAAGACATAATATAAACAACACAATAGGAGTACATAAGACACCAGACAACAACAACCACAACTCAGAAATACACACAGCCATCAAACTGAGGGAAAAGGCACACAAACACAACATCACATTTGTAAAAGCTGACAAAGGCAACACGACTGTAATTATCCCCACAGACAACCTACACAAAAAAGTACAAGACTTCATAGAACAGAACAACATCACAGAACTAAAACACGACCCCACC
Source organism: Magicicada septendecula (assembly GCA_034769895.1). NCBI lineage: Eukaryota > Metazoa > Arthropoda > Insecta > Hemiptera > Cicadidae > Magicicada > Magicicada septendecula. The sequence continues at coordinate 383,050,419 of CM068373.1, forward strand.
GACAGATACCAAAACTCAGTAAAACAAATAGTCAACAAAGCCAAACACATTATGACACATAAACAAAAGCCCTACATGAAACAAATCCGACCATCAGCACCTACACTCCAAGCGCTTCCCAAAATCCATAAAGAAGACATTCCGATCCGCCCCATTATCAACTACCGTAATGCCCCTGCACACAAACTGGCAAAATATCTAGACAAAATTATTAGACAACACACACAAATAGACAACAACATTGCAGTAAAAAACAACACTGACCTAGTAACAAAAATAAAAGACATACACATCCCCCATAATGCCACATTAGCCTCCTTTGACATTAAAAACCTGTACACAAACATCCCCATCTCTGAAACAATCACCATCCTACAAAACAAACTCAAACAGAACAACACACCAGACGAACTTATCAATGAAATAACAGAAACTCTGAACATTATCACAAAACAAAACTACTTTACTTATAACAATAAATACTACACACAGAACGACGGCCTACCCATGGGCTCCCCCATATCCAGCATTCTAGCAGAAGTCTTCCTCCAACACTTAGAAAAAACAAAAATACTCACAAACAATGACAGACACTCACATAAAATACTATATTGGCACAGATACGTTGATGACATTCTAATACTATACAGGGGAAACAAAAGACAATGTGAACAGTTACTAACGCACATAAACAAAATACATAAAAACATAACCTTCACTGCCGAATAGGAACACAACAATACCATAAACTTCTTAGACCTCTCCATCACAAAACTAGAGTCAGCTGCATGGAACTAGTATCGTCAAGGTCACACCGCTTACTTACAGCGTTGCCACTAAGCAACAGTTTCCCTTTCTTCCGAAAAATGCTACACTAGTAAGTAAGCCTACTTAATGTAAAGAATATAACAAAGTGAGAAAGTTTGTAATACATGCATTAGAGTACATTGTTACATTGTCAATAATTCTTAATAATAATTACATCACAATTAATATATTGTTAATAATTAATTAACAATTAATTTCCGTATCTTATACATAACATTCAATTCGACGCGTCAGCTATAGTTTGTTTGAACGAATTTTATACGCATCCTGTGTCTTAAGCTTGCCCCATTTAATTATTGAAGACACCGCACTATTCGTGACTCAGAAAAATATTCTATTTTTATTTCCTGCGCTGCTTATTAATTAAGTAAAAAAATTAGAACTATACTATAAGATGTTACATGCACAAGTAGCATAAAAATAATGGTATGTATAAACGTGAAACGAATTGGATTTCTTAAGAAAATAAGGATAATTTTATAAACAACAAATACAAATGTCTCATGAAATAAATTTAAAATTCCTTATTTATTTATATATATATATATATATATATATATATATTTTAACTTAAATCTTTAAATATAGAATTTAAATTTATAATTCTATATTTTATGCATTGTCCTTACTAATTTTATAATTAAAATTTTCCTTATTTTATGAACTATAGAATTCCTTATGACTATTATAAATAAGCAGTATGTTGAAAAACTCACCTTAAATAGGGTTAGTCACACAATTATCACTTTGCAAAGTGATAGCACAGAGCACATTCATAACACTCCTGAAGAAAACATGCACACACGGTTTTTTATGTTTCAATAAAAATAGAAAATACTACGCTTCGCTATAGACACGTTTACCACCTATATACACTTTTTAACACTCCTGCCTTATTCGTCTTCGGATTCACTGGACTCAGGTTCGCTGTCACTACTCACACGTAAGTGTATGATGAAGGGCTCCACTGTGGTGTCTCTCGTGCACTGCTTTGAGTAATCGGCTTCTTGTAGTGCCTCCGCATGTCTTACGCACTTCTCCCAGTCTTCCTGAGTTATCCTGTCCAAAGCTTCGTGTGCAAGTTGTTCAATATCGGCCAATCTGAAAGTCGTATTCTTGTTTGCAACATACCGTTTAACTTGGGCCCATATCAGCTCGATCGGATTATACTGACAATGATATGGTGGCAGGCGCACTACTGTATGTCCCATTTCATTTGCCAGTTGATCCAATTCGTACGTCTTCTTGGCCGTTCGGATCTCTTCTTTAGAAAGAAGTTCATCCCTGGTTTCAGCTGTGGAAAATGAAATTCTCTTCTTACGCAGCCACTCCATGATATCCGCTTTACGCCAGTTTGAACATGGTGGTTTATCTATTTGTACAGAATGATAGCTGGCATTATCCATCACGATGACAGAGCCTTCTTCCAAGGAGCGCAACATACCAACAAACCAGGTCTTAAAAACTTCAGCATTCATTTCTGTGTGGTAGTCAGATGCAGCTGAATGCTTACTGCCACGAAAGACAAGTTTGGCACCTGCTATGAAACCTGTACTTGCGGATCCAGCATGTGCAATAATCAGCCGGCCACCTCTACCAGTAGGTACTTTCAGCCCACCGTTCCCTCTGGAGTCTTGCCAGATGTATTTATTCGTATGATTCTGTGATATCCAGGTTTCATCCAAATAAATTATAGGCCTGTTGTCCTCCGTACGATGTATATGCATGGTTCTCAAAAACTTCGCTCTCAAGGCAGCAATGTCTCTGCGCTCCATTAAAAATTTTCGTCCATCGTTGCACTTCTTAAATTTAAAACCAAGCACTTTCAGAAGGCGAAGTACGGAGGCTTCTGAACCAGAATAATTGATTTTCTGACAGAGATCAGCTCGAATTTTGTTTGCAGTGGGGTATTCCCCTCGGTCGTAATATTCTAGTACGGTCCTGCGGACTATTTGTTTATTAAAATCGTCCAGTTCAGTGTTTTTGTGTTCCCGTTTATACCCTTTCCTTGGAGAACTGAACACAACACTCACGCCTTGATCATCTGCCGAAGCAACGGTATTGCTAATACGTTGCACCGACTGTTCAGAAATGCCACAAGCTTCCGCTGTCAATTTTCGAACTTGTGCAAAGTTTATGTTCCTCCTGGCTTCTTCATTATACGCAAGATTTTTAAAAAACTTGTAAACGTTTGCTATGATGACTTTACTTTGTTTTCTAATGTCCTCTCGGCCCGCACGTACACCACCGCTGCTTGTACTCGAACTAAATGTAGGATACTGTTCCTCAATATCACTCATAATAAATACAAATTATTGAAATAAACTAATACACACACTGTCTACAATAAAGACGTCAACCGTTCACATGAAACGCACAAAATGTCTGTCAACAATACTAAGGACGATAAATATTTTGGATGTTCGTCTCTTCCTCACCTCGTCCACCCAACCTACTTGGAATGGGGTACTGTAACTGAAATGGGATTGGCTTTTGTCACAACAGCGACAATTTTGTTTACAGAAATTGCTCAGTCCTATTTATCTTTGTGCAACGGAAGAAAGGTAGTAGCGCGGGCAGTAAACATACACATTTTTGAGGGGATTATAAAATGACAAAGGCATTCATAAAAGTGTCAGACAGCAATATTTACCGAAAAGACATGCCGACAGGGTATACGCAATGTGCATACCAAATGTGTACATATACCTAACAGAACTTCCGAACCATATGGCTTAGGAATGACCGTGTAGAGAACAAAAACAGATTCATTTACAAAAGGGAAAACACCGTGAGTATGAAAAAATTAAAGCGACAACAGCAGGCAAGGTCAGCGTTCTCAGACAACTGTCAGTCTGTAGGATAACCGCCCATGAAGAAAACAGTAAAACTTTAATAAGTAAGTGCACTGTATGGAAATCACAAAATAACTGACCTAATGGTACTTCGTAAAGTTAGGGTGTGTATTGCTAAAAGGTTTAGATTCTAACATAAGAAAAACCAGCGCAGTATAAATAGTAGTTTCAGAGAACTGCAAATCGTAACAAAAAAAAAGCCAAAGAAACAGAAGAAACGCAAAGATAGAAATTCTGTAGATATTTACGCGACAACAAAAAATATGTTGCCTACTCACACAAATTTTTAGAGCTCAAATACTGGCGCCCAGAATTTAACTGAGTAGCGTTACCCACAACTAATTATTCCTGATAAAACAAATTCATTTACGCGATACGCATAAATAAATTTGAAACGAAGAATATAATGTGGATGTATGAAATTTGTTTTCGTAACACTGCTAAAACGCTACACACTGTACTAGCCGGCAACAACGCTGGGCGAGGGGCGTGGAGGTGACAGGGAGAAGCAGTGAAAGTGAGTGACCTTGACGATACTACTTCCATGCAGCTGACTCTAGAACACAGGCACAAATTCAGTATATACAGAAAACCAACTACAACTGACACACTAATACACAACACCTCCAATCACCCAATACAACACAAACTAGCTGGTTTTAGAACCATGATACATAGACTTAACAACATCCCTTTAGATGAAATAGACTACAAAGACGAACTAAACACGATAAAATATCTAGCAGAATCTAATGGTTATGACAGAACAATAGTCAGTAAACTCCTACACAAAACACAAAACAAACAACAGACAAAGACAGAAAACAACAAATTCATAATACTAACATACATCAACAAACAAATAGAAAAAATTGCCCACAAATTCAAAAAAGCAGGATACAGAATCGCTTACAAAACTACTAACAAAACAGAACACACACTATCAAAACGCATGCCCAAAGCACAAAACAAATTCGATCTACCCGGTGTATATAAACTAAATTGTTCAAATTGCAGTAAATTCTACATAGGCCAGACAGGACGTAGCTTCAAACAGAGATACATTGAACACACAAAAGCACTCCACACCACTACAGAATCTACCTTCGCAAACCACCTCATTGAAGCAAACCACACATATAAAAACATCGACAATAACATGAACATACTACACGTACACACAAAAGGCCGAAAACTAGACACTCTAGAACAATTAGAAATATACAAACACACAAAAACAAATAAAAACGACATCCTAAACGAACAGACACAATTCAAATCGCACGCATTATTCGAACACATCTCACCACACACACACAGCTTCAATCTTTCGAAACACTTTCTCGTCGCCAACAACAAGACGAGCAGCGCTACTAACGACAGCCTCTGATGAAGCCTTCTATAGGTGAAAGCCGGTTTAGGCTGTAAGGTAAAACTTTACGTTTTTACTTATAAAAAACTTGTGTTCCGAGTCATTAATATTATAGTGATATTTAGACAAAATACATTGTACATTATCAGAGATTACATTTTACGCCCGCATAGAAGGGACTAAAAGATTACAATAACTATCTCAGCTTTTTTAATTAGAGCTGTAAGGTCGTTTTTATTTTGTGTAGTAAAGTAACATTAAAAACCAAATTTTATCATTAAAGTTCTGTTTTTGTGAGCAATTATTAAAATAAAAACTTAATATAACCTCTTGTTGTTATTATAAACCTTATTATTCATAAAATACTCCAAAAAAACCCAATGTGTTACCAATGGCGTAACAACCGTTACATTTTATGTAACACCTGTAATATGTGGTTTCATATTTTTGTGTGAAAAGTGTAAAAAATTTAAAAATCCTACACATGTGCTCTTTATTGTCATAGTCTGTAGAGCAGCATATATTTGTTAGATACAGATTTTCCTTCAAAACTCACAGAGTTTTAAAGTTACTTGCATGCACCTCAAGTGCACTGTCCAAATCCAGGAACACCCATTACACGCCTTTTTTCATTAATACTAAGAAACTCTGTGGAGAAACACTTGTTTAACCAGCAGTATGCATAAATATGGGCTGAATCCTTTGTAACAATGATACAATAGTGAAAATTATTGATTAATTAGGTCAGTTTATTTATGTTTAAAAGTGTCCGGGTGTAACACCCGTTAAAATGGAATCCCTGGTAGATATTAATTATCACAACTTAAAAACCCTCCAGGTTAAATCTAATTTTGTTCTAAAGTTTTGTTCGTGTGCAACTCAGCAAAATAATAAACGTTTTGTTATTTAAATAACAGGTGCACACAAAGATATAGATACATAAAGTGTCTTGTAACCAACCTGTTTGACAGTGTTTGTGTCTTAGCCTGATGAAAATATACTGAACTGTTTTATGAATGGCGCTACTGCAAACTACAGTGGCCTGACAATAAAAATCTGTAAGATATAACATTTTTGGACAGGAATATACAGTTTTATTTGTGTCATATCAGTTACATATGTTTATAAATTTGTTATTAAATAGTAGAACATAGTGTACATGAACAGCTTTTGTCGAAAACTTAAATTTACCAGACAAAATTAAATTAAAAGACATTTAGTTCGTTACGGATAGGAGTGATGATAAATTGTTTATCTAATGTCATATCATTACAGAGTATCATATATTAATTCAAAAGTTCCATTAGTATGGAAATATTAAGGCTATGGGATCTTTTCCGCTCAGTAGCAGCATGGGGTGAGCAATTACTGGACATAGCAATCGCTAGTAACAGCGCATTTTGCAATCATTCCATGGTGACAGTACATTCTGTATGGCGGAAGCGGCAACATATTACACTCTGTATGCCACAGTAACAAGCGTAGTAGTATCGTAGCAGTAGTGTATTAGTATCACCATCTTTCTACAGTATCATGAATTTTCTACAGTTAACAGCACAGATTCCAGACAGAGATTCAGCCATACAATTTCTACAAGAGAAAAGTATTTTACACAACTTGAGAATTTGTATGATCGGGCATAATATGAAATTGTATACAACCAGTAAAGACCATTGGGTTTGTTCAAAAAAGGACTGCGGGAATCCAAACAAGTGCGACGGGATACATTCCTAAACAATTCTTGGTTAGATTTCCACACAATCGTATTCTTCATTTTCTGGTAGAGTATGGAGCATACAACCATGAAATACTGTCAAGCCGAGCTGGAACATGGAGGCAATTGAGGCAATGCCTACCCTAAAAAATTCTGTAGAATAAAAATTATAAATACATATGAAGTACGTAACATAAAGATTATACATTGTTACTGTAATTGTCTAATTTACTAATTACATGCTTTACTGAGCGACCGCTAGATGGTGACAAGTGAGAGCAGACATAGTTCTTTAAAACGAATGAGGCAACGTGAACCTGCCTCAGCGTTTTTTGTATGCATCGTATGTAAGCAATGTGTTGGCGTGAGTGGGAAGTGCGGGGAGCGGGGGATTGACCCGCGCTCCACACAGTAGCGTTGAGGCATGTCTCACTGCTGTGCTGCGAACAGAAAAGTGCGCTGTGTTGTTTATAATCATGTTAATTTTATGCAGTTTTTAAAAGTGTGCCTGTTATTCTGCCGAACTATTAGACGGTCAAGATTGTCATTTAAATTATTTTTGACATTAAACATTGCGACAAAACAAATGTCAGGCATAGTAATAAACGGAACACAAACAGTTATCTGGAGCAAGGTTGTATATTTAAAGACAAACAATTTTTATAAGCTTTGTAGTTCACAAATATTTATTTTTAATTCAACTCGTCTCTGAATCAGGTTGATATGATCTTAAAAGAAATGTCAATTTGTTACTTGAAATGTTGATTCCGTGGGTTGATACGTCACCAGCCAGTCCTGTGAATCACCGCAATTCTGCACATCGGATCGTCACCTCCTTTCTGCAACTTCCGCTTCGCTGGGGCTCCTCTCGTACGCGCGCACGCCGTCACACCCGTAATCAGTCTAACCTAAATCTCAGGGCACAATTTGGTTACAATATAATCTCATTTAATTTTTGGTGCGTTGAGCATCCACCTTCCCGCACGCTTGAGGTGTCCTCGCGATCAAAAAGGAATATCCCGGGTGGATACACCTTCCCTAAGCGGAAATCTTGTCCCACGCGATACTAGCACTATTGAATAGCTTGATATTATGTATAATGAGTTCGTCCCTTTTCAAGGTAACAGCAACGGGTAACTCGTCACAAATTTAACCTTTATTACTCTTTCAAAAACACGTTTCTGCACGAGTAACTCGCGCAGAGACCACGTTTGAAAACTTCGAGCTGCAGGATAGAACTAACTTGATATTCACCGGCGGAGACCCAATCTTAGTGGAAAATTGGGGCCGCTGATTGACGAAACAGCTTATCATGAGATTGATGGATACAACTGATAGATGCTTACTTGCAAAGAATTGCTGATTTTTGCAGCAGCAGGAATAAATTTTATCTATGAGCTATTCATCAAAATACAATTTACACGCGCACTCATGCACTCGCACCATTTTCACGCACATGACAAATCACAAATACAAATAAGGGCGTTTTAATACAAATAGTCTCTTGCCCAATCTTTATATTAATCCTTACATCTAATTTATATAATTGGACAGACATCAAATATTATCATGCCTATAACGTCACAACCTGTTACAACAGAATGTAGTCCTGGCTACATCTCCCCTTACTGCAATGTTCTATTGCCACATATATATATATATATATATATATATATATTACATTTAATATTGCTGAGGATGGGTGCAAGATAGTGCCCGAAACATGTTCCAATAAAGGATAAAAATAACATCTTGAGGTAAATTTAATTATAAATATTAAATGTATTATATATATCAAGAAACGGACTGTAGCAAAAAGTGACTAAAATAAATAAATATATATATATATATATATATATATATATATATATATAGAAACTAATCAAGTTATAAATTTGGAAATTCAATCAGGTATATTATTGTGTATGACTAATAAGTGTGTCGCCTGAAATGAGTGAACGCGGTCCTTTTAATACATTGTCAGATCTTTTGAACTTATTAAAAAGTAAACCGTTTTCTTCTTGGACTTACGAAGAAAACTGTGGTGTTAAAAACAAGAGATTTACGCCAAATTTAGACATTAAAATTTTAGATGGTAAAGTATCTAGAAAATTTCAGTTTTCTTGGTACGAGCGATATTCGTGGTTGACAGGCTGTTCCGAAACCAACAGACTTTTTTGTTATACATGTATCTTGTTTTCTGGTGAAAAAGAATGGATTTTATATGGAGTGACGGTTACAAAAAACTTTCTTAGAAAAGCAGACAAACACCAGAATTCAAATAAACATATTCAAAATGAAGAGCGGTACCATTTGCTGGGACGCGTGAGGATTGAACATACTCTCTCTGAAGGGGCTAGAATTCAAGCTGTTAAACATAATGAAGTCGTGAAACAAAATAGGCTTGTTGTTGAAAGACTTGTTGACATTGTGTGTTTTCTTGGGAAACAGGAGCTTGGATTTCGAGGTCATTTCGAAGGGGAAGACTCAGTCAACCGGGGTAATTGTCTAGAATTGTTAGATCTTCTTTCTAAGCAGGAGCAGTACATTTGAGATTATCTCCAGTCTACGTCAGGCTTTAAAGGCACATCAAGCGATATTCAAAATGAATTAGTTGAATCTGTAACTGATATAATTCAAGAGAAGATTAGGACGGAGTTAGATTCTTGCGATTGTATTGGAATTCAGGCAGATGAAACTTTAGACGTATCCAGTAGATCTCAAGTCAGCATAATTTTTAGATTTTGTTCAAAAGAAGGTCCAATAGAAAGGTTCATTGGGTTTTATGATATTTCAGTAGATGAGACTGCATCAGGCTCATGAGATTTAATTGTTGACGCTTTAAAAAAGTGGGGTGTAACTGAGAAGGTAGTCTGTCAAACATATGATGGAGCCTCTGTAATGGCTGGAAAGCATGGAGGTGTTCAGCACTTTGTAAAACAGACTTGCCCAAGAGCATTATTTCTACATTGCTATGCTCACAAGTTAAACCTCGTACTTCTTCATTGCACTAAAACAATAAAATCGGTTAGGCTCTTCTTTCACACATTTTTTTGTAGATCCTCAAAGAGATCACAGTTTCTAGAATCTAGAGGATTTAAACTTCCACAAGCATTCACTACCCGTTGGAACTTCCAATCCAGAGCAGTTCATACCATCTTTTCCCACTGTGGTGACTTGAGACAGATTTTTGAGGACATTACAGAGAATGATGAAGGATGGGATAGTGATTCGTACAATTCTGCTGTTTGATTGCTTAACATACTCAAAAAGACCCATTTAATTTACTTACTTTGTTTTTATAGAGAAATATTCGTTTATACTGACCATCTGCTTTCTCTACTGCAACACAAAACTATCTCCGATATAATTCTGTGCAACACAAATTAAGAAAGCTACTGCTATCCTCAAGGACATGAGATCAGAAAACATTGTGTCGTCTTGCATTGAAAAATGTCACCAAATAAGCAGTGAGGTAAATATAGATGACAGTAACAGGAAACTGCTGAAAATGTTAACTTATGAAGTTCTTGGTACTTTGATTATGCAGCTAGAGGTACGGTTCAGTGATTTCTAAAGTATCCAGTTTGTTGAGTTGTTGGATCCAAATCACTTCATTTCTTACAAAGAGAGTTTCCTTCTACTAAATTGAACAGTCTTATAAATAAATACCCTTTTTCCAATAGTGAAAGACTGGAAAATGAATTAAAAAATATTTACTCAGATACTGGAAAACATTTGTTCCCTCAAAGACTTTTACATTTTATAGTTCTTAATGACTTAGAACCATTGTACATGGAAGTTTCAAAATTAGTTCGTTTGATTTTAACGTTACCTGTTACCACGTCTTCTCCAGAAAGGAGTATGAGTACTTTGAAAAGAATAAAAAACTACTTGCACAATACGATGACCAATGAAAAACTTAACTCTCTTAGCACCATTGCTATTGAAACAAAATTTATGAAGGAATTGATGAGTGACCAGCTGTTCAAAGACCGTGTAGTTGACAATTCAAGCAAGAAAACTCGCCGTGTTGAACTACTCTGCAAACAAATTTAAGGTAAGACTTTTGCCTACCCATTCATTAACTACTAGCTTCGCCACTGGTGAGCAGCATTTATTATGGAATCCAATGGTTATTGGTGGACCTAACTTTCATGAAGAAGTGGACGAGACTTGTTTCACGAGAAGAAAATGTAATAGTGGAAGAGTTTTAACAAATCATTGGATGTTTGGCGGAATTTGTCGTGAAACAAGAGACTGTTTTCTTGTGAGCACAGACTGATCCGCAGGGACTTCAGTACCTATAATAAATCAGTATGTTGCCCCAGACACAGCAGTTTTGACTGACGGATGGGGGGGGATACCAAAATTTATTAAAAAATTATCAACATCTAACAGTGAACCACGCAATACAATTTGTCAATCCAATGACCCAATCCCACACACAAAATATAGAAAACATGTGGGCTAAGGCCAAAATGAGGAACAAAGGCAATGGGTACTTCACGACTAATATTGGATTCTTACCTGGCTGAATATATGTGGTGGCAAAGGTATTGAAATGTTGATAGATTTGAAAAAATTATTGATAACATTGCTGAACTTGAGCCTCCCAGTTAATTTATATTATGTTATATGTAATAAATTATGAAATGTACAGTATTTGTAGTTTTAAATGAAATTTGTAATTGTAATTAATTTATAGTCATTAGTGATGTAGGAAATTAATTGTAAATTACAAATAAAATGTGAGTAAACCTGTAAATAAAATGTAAACTAAAATAGAATGCAAATTACAAGTAAATTATAAATAAAATATATACATAAAAATAAAGGTAAATAATAACAAGTAAAATGTATACTGATAAAATATATAGATAAATGATAAAAATAAAAATTCACTTAATTAACAAATTTTATGTAAATAAAAATAAAAAACTTGCTGGTGTTGTAGATGTAGAGGGGGAAGTGTGTGTGTCTGCGTTAAGTCACTGGCGATTGCTGTGTTGAGTATTGCTTACTGCATGCTGACATTAAACGGAAGAGATCCAGGCTATGTTTAAAATATTTTTGATAAATAAATTTTCTATTATTTGTGCAATTTCCTACAATTAACTTATTTGTGTTTTTCAGCTCTTTGCCTGGTATTTCTACTGCTACAGCAGAAATATGGAAGTTATTTCAGACAACAATTCCGTTACTATTTAAGGACACAGCTTCTTTACAAGATGAAAAACACATAGAAAAACTAGGAATTATCATAGAGAAATGCAAAGAACATTCAGACATATATGTTCCACCTAACGGGCTCTCAGTAGATCAGTATAGCAAACAGTTGCCTCACTACAAAGGTAAGTTTAAGGTTTGTCACATTTTAAAAAGTGTATTTTGGCATGCCCCTTGACACCAAGTTCAGATGGAAATATCATGTAAAAAAAAAAGAAGACAAACTGATAAAAGATGTCATAAACTTAAGGTGTACTGGCTTTTGGGAAGAAAGTCTCAGTTGATAATAAACAATAAAGTAATGATATTCTACCCAACCTTAAAACCTGTTAGGGCATATAACATCTGGCTGTATTAAACTGTTATAGAAAAAAATACAATTACAGGGTACTATATAATGCAGTAAATGGTCTAGCTGTTGTTTGTAGTAGTGATATTCATTGTGACCTTGGTATCAAGGACATTCCAATGATGATAAAAGAATGTGCTGCTAAGCATTAGTCAATGTTCCACCAGTATGTCAAACATTGAGATGATTAAGCTTCATGACAATGATTTAAGAAATTGTGAATGTTGAAGTTTGGTGAAGTTTTGTGAAGTAGAATGTAGTGCTAGTATTATGATAAAGCATAGTGCCCAGTGGAAATTCAAGACACCAGTAGATGAACTTCAAATTTGAAGCATTTAGTTTCAGGATTAGAAGTAAATTAATGGCTGGTCTCCTAGACCTCTTGTCTTGTGGCGATGTTTATAACACGTAGTCAGACTAAATTATATAGTGTCCAGCATTTAATGTAGGTGTCCAGTGCATTTAACTTTCTGCAGAAATTTAGGTTAGGTTGCATTCAACCTAACACACATTAGAAAATCTGCTAAAATGATATTAGCATTGATATCTATAACCATTCACTTGTCTCCTTTGTGTGAAGACTATGTAGGCCTACCTGTCTTGTTCTGATAAAAATAAAATATAAGAATGTAATTAATTAATCACTCAATAGTCATTACTGACTTACTAGTTGGTTAGTTTCATAATTAATCAGTGAAGTCTTATGTAGTGTCTAAATACATTTTGAATTAATTGTACAAGCAAAGTGAGTTCTCAGTTTTACCTCAACCATTTAGCATTTTTGTTCATTTGGGGTTCTCACGACATCTTTTGAATGCGTCAACCAATTTTTTTAAAACTCAAGATGTGTGCCCATACTTTTATCCCACAGACCGCTTTTGTTTTGAGATTGATCCCCCAAAATAGGGGGCAAATGTGGGGGTCAGTGTTTTGAAAAAACAGCAATCCATGTGGGGTATCAAATTAAGGGGAATTTTAAACAAAACCTGACTGTACTGATTATCTTGCAATTTTTTTAAGTTTATGGGTACTACAGGGCAAAAATTGAAATCAAAATTTAAGCAAAATTATAAAAATGCATGTGGGGTATCAATATATATATTAACTTTATATATCAATATCAGTATATCAGTAACTTTATTAAAAGTATGAACTAAGTACCTTTAATAATTTGATAGACGTATTATTTGTAACCCCTTCATGTACACAAGTAAACAAAAACACAAAAAGGAAAAAGTAAGAGGACAAAAAAATGAGAAACATATTATGGTCACCTGATGGTGTTTTTCAGCCATTGCTAAGAACACTCAATGAATATGAGGAACTTTACTCACAGCTTAAAATTTTGTTTGTTCGAAATAGTGAGTGAGCCTTGCAACTTAGGGAATGTACTAGTTAGTGTATTTAATTGTGAATCTGTGAACTTTATCTCCATGTTTTCATGTCGTTAATATGAATCAGATCAGAAATACTCTTGTAGCAGAACATGAACTTGTTTGTCCTGTACTGTCAATAGGTATATTTAGGTGGAACGGTGAATATTTTCTACATATGACTTCTACAATTGTGGTACATAGAAAGCTTTATCTGCTAATAGAATGGATGTATTTTGCGACAAATAATTATCATAAAAAATTAATTTACTTTTTAAACATTAGTAAATTAGTATAAAGTACATATAACTTGGAAAAAGTAAGAACCAGAGGTGTATTATCCATGCATACAAAGATTAAAATTATAGGAAATGAATTATTCTCATCTTGCACAATATTAAAACCATTAATTGAATTTGTAGTAAAATCCAAAGATTGATACAAAGCTGGCCACTTCAGATTTAATGCTGAATGTAAACTTCTTGTACTGTACGCTCTCTCTTGCACCCCCTTCATCCAAGAAGACTGTATGGGGTCATGTGAAGAGAAAATTAGTGCAGGAAATGTTGTGACACACTGCTCCCTTCTCATTTCAGAAGCCAAGTGTTTAGCATGGATTGCATGCTGTATGGTTACAGCTACAAAGGCGTGTTATTGTTATTTTTTATTTAATGAAAATTTTTGTTATTTTTTTCATAACCTAGTGGTGATTTCTGTGCTCTGAGATTACTGTTATAGTATAGTGTATAATTAGTTTACTGTATGTATTTTTTATTTTCATTTGTGTTTTCAAAGTTTAATAAACAGAATTCAGTATCTTTTCTGCTGTCTGTCTTTTATTTCAGCAAGGCTTTTCGACTTTTATTCGGTATTATTTCAAACATAACAGAAATCGAAATAGTGAATGTAACACTTAGTCATTTGAGTTAATTCAGAAACCATTTAGTTGCTAATCTTTTTCTGAAAAATAAGGAATAGTTAAAAAAGGTAGACCTTGCCCATCGTTAATTATGTGGTAAACATAAGGATAAGAAAACAAGAGTACGTATGTCAGACATTTTCAGATTGCACGGTACAAAAGAATCTACTGTTTAGCAGGTTTTCATGTTAAAGAAGGGTTGTTCGGTTGGCCTTATCTATTGTTTGGTGACAGAGATGATAGAACAAGTGTGTGGACTAAGTATGGAATTAGTAATTTAAATGTGTTTTCAGTGTCTATTTCAAGACACAAAATATCTGTAGGTCGTATTAGAGCAAGTTTAGAGCTTTCCACATTTTGGTCGACAAAAATAGATCATCATGTAAATGAACAAATTAGAATATCTGTAAAGCTTCACAATGAGGCTGTAACAAAAACCTGAGAGATTTTAAAAGCTTAATAGATTGTGCGAGTTTCTTACCACAACAAGAGCTGCCATCTAGAGACCACGATCAGTCTACTGATTCTGTAAAAATGAGGAATTATATATAATTGTTAAATCTTCTTAGTCTTCTTGATCTTCTTCAACAAGAAATAAAGAAATAAACCAAAGTGGTAGACTAGACTAGAGTTAGTCACTCCAGTGCTTCTTCAAATATCCCACACCTCTAAGTCCTTTCAGCTTATAATTCAGTAGTAGTTTGGGAATGTGGCAGTTATCTGTTCAGTTAAGGTGTTACAACAAGTTTATGAGAAATCCTAATACTCAGAATGTTGAGTATTTTGAGTATAATCTTAATATGAGAATTTTGAGTATACTCATGATGTTCAGTTCTTGCTGTATGTCTGCATTTATTCTACAGTTTTTGAAGAGTACACTCTGTCACATGCCTGAGAAATCTCATTCCGGGTGCTTGAATATGACTGGCC
The DNA here is from genome assembly GCA_034769895.1 of Magicicada septendecula. NCBI lineage: Eukaryota > Metazoa > Arthropoda > Insecta > Hemiptera > Cicadidae > Magicicada > Magicicada septendecula. The sequence continues at coordinate 383,065,988 of CM068373.1, forward strand.
TTGGATTTCACTAAAATCCAATTCTCAGACCCATAGAGAAGTGTGAGGAGAGTTATAAACTTCAGGCATGTTTCTTTACTAGTTGATTTTAGAGTTCACCTGATGGTTGTGCACATGTGTTTGAGCTTATTGTTTGTAAGCTCACATAACACATCACGTTATTGTTTGTAATGTGCACATCACATTATTGTTTGTAATATAAGACACAGCCCAGATATTAAAAATTGTTGACCTGCTACCATCTACAACAATTTTTGTTTGTATGGGATCAGCTCTATAAAAAGTCATCACCATGGTCTTCAATGTGGAGATATGTAATCTGGTACTCTTACAGATTTGATCCAATGAATGTATCGTCTGCAAGTCTCTTTCTGAGTTCAGCGGGATAGCCGTGCCATCAGCAAACAAACACATGTTAACTGCAGAATTACCAATCATAAAATGCAAATCTTCTTAGTAATTACGATATCATGTTTACTAACCATCTAAAAAAAGAGTATAGTTTTCCAGGGAACATTGTTGTATACTAGAGAACCCTCAGCCCACATTCGAAGTAACACTAGCCCACTATTAGTAGAATACACTAGAATGTTCTGTACTAATGTACTATACGAGGTTGACACAAAAATAACGAGACTGTTAGCATTACTAAGGAACTACTTATCATGTTGTATTGCGCGTGCACTGTGTTCGACCTTGAACTGTATTCTTATGCGGTGACAAGTTACAAGTTGCTCGGTTGACTCAGTCGCAGTGAGAGAGCAGTTGAATACAGTCGTGTTTTTACACTTCGCCAGAAAATGTCGGATACGAAAAGTGATCAGCGCGTTAACATCAGGTTTCTCGTGAAACTTAAAAAGTCAGCAACAAAGACTTACGAGATGTTGTTGGAAGCTTATGGTGATAAATGATTGCATGTGCACATGTCTTTGAATGGCATAAGAGATTTTTAGAAGGCAGGGACTCCGTGAAAGATGACAGCCGTCCAGGCCGACCACGCACATCAACAATTGACGAAAACATTGTAAAAGTTCAAGACACAATACGAAAAGACCGAAGATTGAGTGTCCGTGCTGTTGCTGAAATGTTGCATATGCACAGAGAAAGTGTTCGACGCATTTTAACAGAAGAGTTGAACATGAGGAAGGTGTGTGCAAAAATGTGCCGAAAGTTTTGTCAGAAGAATGGAACTTTGTTGTGACCTTTTGGAATGGATGATGGAGAGCCCAGTTTTTTAAAGAGTGTTTTTACAGGTGATGAGACGTGGATATTTACGTATGATCCAGAAACAAAGCGACAATCAATGCATTGGAAAATACCATATTCTTCAAGAGCAAAAAAAGCACGCATGAGTCGTTCGAAGTTCAAGGCAATGCTTATCGTTTTCTTCGATATCCAGGGTGTCGTTATCGCAGAATGTGAACCCAGTGGTCAAACAGTTAACCAACAATATTATAAACAAGTTTTGGAAAAATTGTGTGAACGTGTTAGAAAGAATCACCCTGAATTGTGGAAGAATGGGTGGATCTTGCACCAAGACAATGCGCCTGCCCACAACGCGTTATCAGTCAAACAATTTTTGGCCAGTAAAAACATCACAGTCCTTGAACATCCTCCATATTCCCCCGATTTAGCACCGTGCGTTTTTGTCCTATTCCCCAAAATCAAGTCAGCGCTAAGAGGGACCCATGTTTCAACGATGGAAGAGGTACAGGCAAAAACAGCGTAGGCTCCTGCGCAGCCTGACGGAAAGCGATGTGCAGAAATGTTTTGAGCAGTGGAAGGAACGTATGCAGAAGTGTGTGGACTCAATGGGGTCCTACGTTGAAGGCGACCACCAGTAATTGTACATATCAGGTAAATAAAAAAAATTACAGCATCAGTCTCGTTATTTTTGTGTCATACCTCGTACATTTATAGATAAATGTAGTTTGTTCTACCAGGTTCTAGAATGTATGTCTGGAACAACCTAGACCATCTAGTAAATAGTAAATTACACATGTTTGTATATGACGTCATTACCAGCTGTGCATAAACAGTAGTAGATGGAATCGATAGTCAGTTCAGATTCAGAATTCAGTTAGCGAGTTACAGAGTTAGTGCATGTGATGCCACATTTGTGGATCAGTATTATATTTTTGTTTTATACTTAGTTTGTATAAATTACAGTTTTGTCAATAATCGATATCACAGTTGTGGATCGAAATTATATTTCTGTTATATTTTATTTGTAAAAGATTATTTGCGATATCGGTAAACAAACAAGGTGTCAACAGTGATACAAGGTTTTATTTCAATCACTGCCTAAAAGACAACAGCATCTTCCACTATTCAGAATGATCTTATAAATAGCATATTAAAAGTTTTTATAAACGCCATAAAAAATGGCAGCAGCTTATCAGTAGCAGCTTCTAAGTTTGATTCTGTTCTTTTAGATGAAACAACAGATTCCATTAATAAATCTAATTGTCTACATTTGTCAGATATGTAAATGATAAAGGGGAGCCCCTAGAAATATAGATTTTATGATGTCAGCGCAGATTCCTGTGTTTTAACACAATTTGAGCATGTTTTGAAAATTGCAAAAGATTTAACTTTTGAATCAAAACTTGGTTAGACTTATATGGCAGAGTAAACTACTGGGCTGCAGAAAAGAGTACAGGAAAAATATCCACTAGCCACTTTAGCTCACTGTTTTAAATTTAGTTTTGCAGCACGCTTGTACCATTAAAGATTACTGGATATACAAGGGCGGTTTGTTTTTCAACCTCCGATAGACCAGTAAACAGACACATGAATGACATCAATAATTTTATTATATTCAAAAGTTTCATATATATGTAAACTACTTTCCTGCATAGTCACCACCATTGTTGAGGCACTTATCATACCGAGGTACCAACTTTTCTATGCCCATGTTGTAGAATGTTCACTCCTGAGTAGTCAGCCAATCTGCCACACTGGACTTTAACTCATCATTGGAGTCAAACCGCTGCCCACCTAACCACTTTTTCAAGTCAGTGAACAAATGGTAGTCACCATTTGGTGCCAAGTCTGGGCTATAGGTGGATGATCAAGGACTTCCCAACCAAATTCATGAAGCAGGTTTTGTGTGAGTGCAGCTGCGTGAGGTTGTGTGTCTCAAGATGACAACGCCTGACGACAACATGCCTCGTCTTTTGTTCTTGATTGATGTTCTCAATCGTTATAAAGTTTCACAGTATGTAGCACCTGTGATGGAAGTTCCTGGCTTCATAAACTCGATTAGCAAAGTTCCCTTACAATCCCAAAAGACAGTAGCCATTAACTTTCTGTTGGTCAAAGTCTGCCTAAACCTTTTTTGGTTTGCTAGCCGAGTGTGTGTGCATCCACTGTTTTGATTGATTATTCCTTTGTTTCCGGATTAACAAAACGAATCCATGTCTCATCTCCTGTCACTACGCTGTCTAAAAAACTTTGACCCTCTTTGTCATAACGCTCTAAAAACAGTAACGATGCACCCATTCTTCAAGTCCTGTGGACATCTGTGAGTTGTTTGGGAACCCACCGAGCACAGGGTTTCCTATACCCAAGGTTCTGAGTAATAATATCATAAAGAGCAGACCTAGAAATTTCAAGAAAATCAGCAGAAAGTTCAGTAATTGTGAAACGACGGTGCTCTCGAACCATCCTGTTTACCCTTTCAACAACATCATCAGTAGCCACGGACTTTCTTCCTTGCCCTCCTTCATCATGAACATCAATTCGCCCTTCTTTAAAGTTTTGACACCATTCCTGAACTGAACCATCACTCAACACATTTTCTCCATACACATTACACAACCTTCGATGAATTTCTGCAGCACTGTGACCTTCAGCTTGAAGAAATCTAATTACAGACCAAATCTCACACTTGGAGGCAATTTCAATTATAGTTGCCATAATTAAACTGTCGTCACCATAGTAATAGAGAAAATAACTATAAAACCAGTGGTTATAGGTTAGAACAAAGCCTCAAAAACATTAATTAACAATCAGATTGTTGCTGACAACAGAATCAGGTTTGCCAACTCACCAGAGGTTGAAAAAAAAATATCCCTTGTATTTCAAATCACTATCTGAAATATCTGAATTTTTTCAACATCTTCAAAAAGAATTTATATGATTCAACAGTTTATGGAAAGGAGGTAACTAGATTTGCACATACACAATACAACTTTTATTCTAGACTCCTTAAAACAGTTCCAAAAATGAGGAATGAACTATGTTTTTTGAAGACATTACAGAGAATTGTGGTTACAGAAGTCCATTACATTTATATATTACAAGCTCATGGCTTCATTAAATTTCTGTCTGAGTTGTTTCCTTCTTAAAGTTTCTCATTCAGATATACTTTTTGAGACATTACAAAAGAAAATTCTGGATATTACTTACTGTAAAAAGGAGATAGCCAAATTTTAACGAGTTCTTATGTGACAGTGTACTGATTTTGAAACTGTATGGGAGAAGATCAGTATGGAAGAAACAAATGAATATCCTGTAAAAAGAATGTGTATTGGCAAATGCAAAATCAAGTGACTGTGCTGTGAAACTGTAGATAACATAACCAATCATATATCTGAAAGGTTTCGCACGTCTTAACAAGATAGAATTCATGATTATTTTAAGTGAAGAGTAATGTCTCTTTTACGGATATAATTTTCTTGACACTTTGTTGACTAATCTTAATACTAGTCCATGTTCTAAATTATTTTACTGTGAAACTAAAGAATGAATTAGTTGCTCTGTATTCCTCCGTTGAGTTTCGAATAAACCTGTACATGAACTAGTACTGCATATGAACATCAATAATATTCACAACTTTATCAGTGAAACATGTAAGTTGGCTTCACTAATTCTTTCACAATACCAGGTTCAATTGCTTCAGTGAAAGTGTCTTTTTCTGTTTTAAGAAAAGTTAGTAATTACATTAACGTAACTTACTCACAAGAAAGATTGAGTGCACTATGTCTATCTATTGAAAAGAAACTGCTTTTGGAAATTAAATCTTCACAATCATTTTAATCTCACCACACGCACACATTTATTTAATTTCTTCACATTCATCTTACGCCTACTCCTTTATCTTTGATTTTATGCATTGGGCATATACTGTATTCATATAATCGAAATAAGTTATAAACATCCATTGTCAAGATGAACTGCCAATCCTCAGGTCATAATTATATGAAGACATCTACATCAGACATCAGAGCCAGTGAGATACAAATTTTTATTATCTATATATGCATGGCCCCCACGTCTTTCCTGGGGCCCCTATGCCAGACAACCTTCTGGGCCCCCCTTCGCCATTCAAACAGCCCTCTGGTTTTAAAGCCTTTTTCTTAGTAGACAAACATATTACTTGTGTGTCTTAAATCACTTTTCTGTAAACAGGCTAATAATAAAAATGCTAAATAGGTTAAAAGTCTTTTCATTAGATAGCAAATTTTAGATGTATCACTTTAAAGTAAAGCAGAATTAACAAACTTAGAGTACTTAGAATCTACAATGTTTCAAATTTTAAGTTCCTAATCAAGTCAAATAATTAACTTATTTTTTACCTCAACCGTCTACTAAAATTAACTTTTATAAGACAAAAAATAAAACACAATCTATGTCTATCAATACATAAGTGATAGGCCTAAAATTCTTATAAAAATAAATGAAAAACAATAATATGTCTAAGATCATAACCAATCGCAAGTGAAAGAGAGAAGCCTGCTTCTAAAATGGCTTAAGTAGTGCAAAGTTTTTTCTTGCTTTCATTTGAGCAAGCTGGTCAGTAACATCTGAAAAATTAATACTGTTTGCCAATTCATTTTCAGTAGCTAAAATTGACAAATTATTATTAAGCCTTTCTTGTGAGGTAGTGCTTCTCTGCCAAGTTTTTAGTGATTAGTTAACCTTCTTAAAGATCTTTCAGCAGACGAAACTGTAACTGGAATAGTACAGATAAGCCTACGGGGAAGACAAGTTCGTAAATATAGCTTGAAGGTTTCTGTCATAAATAGATTGGAGTAGGCTTAGTGACTTTTCAGATTCAAACACTGTTTTATAAATGTTCTTCAAGTGTAATATTTCTTCAAAGAGATCTATTGCAAAGTCCTTTTTAAACTTGCTAACGAGAACTTTTACTTTCACTTCTATTTCATCATTTCCCATGTCAGTAAAGTTCAAAACTGGTGCAAACAAGTTACAAATTGAACTAACTGCAGTGAATCTTGTTTTTATATCGCCCATTATAAAGTCTAACACTGGGTACATGACTGAGGTTTTATATTTATTTTCTTGGTCTTTGTTTACTGAAAAATCACTAATGGATTGATCCGTACTTTTCTTCTGCCTTTTGGGAGATTCAGGGGGAATTTTTATTAGTTGTTTTGCTTCTTCAATTATGCTGTCAGGATTATCATGCAACAATTGCAATTCTGTCAGCAAATCTTCCATTAGAGATACTTTCAAAATTGAGTAACATTTTGAATAACATTTTTTCGGTCAATACATAAAAGCACTTTGAACCAAAAAGATGCCAACATTAAGCCCCTCGTGAATTTGAAATATTTCTTAAGCCCTAATACGATGTTGTAGGCAGAGGGAGTTAGGCTAGAAGACATCTCTTCTAAAAATATATCCAACAATTTAAGTACTCCTGAGTAGTGCTTAACTATCGGTTTCACAGCTTGGATCCTCTCACTTCAACTTGTTTCAAAGAGACTCCGTAGTGATAATGGAATGTGCTTTTTCAAAACTTCCCAACGCGCAGGGCTGCTAGAGAAAATGAGTAAGGATTTGCAACATTTCCAAAAAAATGTCATCACATCTGCATTGAGTTTTGCAGCATCAACACCCACATGGTTCAAGGAATGCGCCCCACATGGTGAAAATATTGCGGATTCGTTCTTTTCAAGAATTCTATTTTGTACTCCTTTAATTGGTCCCCGCATATATGCACTGTTATCATAACCCTGAGAGCAACAATCTTGTAGTGGGTTGTTAAGGCTATGTAAAGTGGAAACAGTCTCATTGGGAATCGCCTCTCCTGTTTTCCTGGTCTTAAAATACCTTGGTCTTTTGTGCTTATACTAACCAATTTACTATATTTGTTGCTTTATCATTATTGATGTGATTTATTTAGATTACTGTTTATATATAAAAGAAAATAATAATAATCTCTAAAACAATTTTCAACCACAAATTTACTTAGCTCGGTCACATTTTAAAGTCACAGTCTATAAATGTTGTTGATTTTGAATTTTTTTTCCACTAGCCCAGGCTCCCTGAGGGTATTATATCTGGCCCTCAGCCCAGGCCCCCCCAGCCTTTTTTATGTCTGGTATTAAACAGCATGCCCTCTATGAAAATACAGGATCCTCCTCTAGTAAGAACTTGAATCTAATTGTACTCCTTGTAGCGTAGATGCAGGAAATTGATGGACAGGGTAAACAAACATAAATGACAAAACAAACAATACTATAGATCTGCATGCTATCAGCTGCAAAACTGCTTGTCGAATTTGTGTTGAAATAAAAGCATACGAGGAACATTAGGCCAAAAATTCAAAAACCAAGAAAGACCTGGATTACCCCTGCTCTCATTAATTCAGTTAATAACAAAAACAAATTATATAAAGCCTGGAAGAATAGTCAAGACGACTTGCTAAAAAAAGAGCTGTACTTAAATTACGAAAAACGACTTAAATCATTACTTAGGACTGCTAAAAATAGGCATGAAGAAAAACAACTACAAAACGCTGATTCTAAAAAAATGTGGAGATATGTTCATCTAAAATTGGATCGTAATTCAAAAAATAGACAAATAAATGATATTTTGATTAATAATAAACTTAACAGCAATTACTGGACAAAGGCTAATTATTTTAATGAATTTTTCAGCACAATAGTATCTAGGCTGAATGAAAGTGCGACTCCTCCTATTCTGCAGCATGAAATACCAGATATATCAATTAATCAGCATACTATGTTTCTAACTCCAACAAATGAGTCAGAAGTTTACCAAACTATTCGTGAACTCAAAAATAAACCTGGTGGGTGTGATGAAATTCATGCCTATACAGTTAAGCTAGCTGCTCCGTTCATAACTCCTGCTTTGACTCACATTATTAATACTGCTATGATACAAGGTACATGTCCATATCAATTTAAGAAAGCTGTAATTTGTCCTATATATAAGGAAGGTGTAAAAAGTTTGGTTAACAATTATCGACCGATCGCACTGATATCAAATCTAGCTAAGATTTTTGAAAAAATTATTTTTACCAGATTATTTAAATTTGTAAAGAACCATAACCTGTTAAGTGCTAAACAATTTGGCTTTCTCAAGAAGAAAGGTACAGATGATGCTATAGCCCTACTTAGCAAATTTATTTATGAAAATCTAAGTATTAGCATACCAACTGTTGTAACTTTTTTGGACTACTCCAAAGCTTTTGACACTGTCGATCATGGCATACTTATATCCAAATTACAGAATATGGGAATAAGAGGTGTAAGCTTATCCCTGATAGCCAGTTATTTACATGACAGGACACAAGTTGTAAAGGTGAATGGGACTAGAAGTCAGCCTATTAAAACAAATGTTGGAGTGCCCCAGGGCTCTATATTAGGACCTTTATTGTTTATTTTATATATCAATGACTTACTAGTGTTACAAGATGTATTAATAGCATATGCTGATGATACAGCAGTACCAATGAAAGCAAAGACATGGCCTGAACTTGCTACAGATATGTCAACTAAATTAGATATTATATACTCTTGGCTCTATCACAATAATCTAGTACTCAACATAAGCAAGTCTGTTTTTATCACCTTTGGAAATTATAGAGACTCTGTTCCACATGACTTTGAAATTAAGATAAATGGTCAAAAATTGAAAAGAGTTAAATCTAGTAAATATCTAGGAATAACATATGACTTTAACATGAAGTGGGATGTACATGTGGCTAACATTGTAAAAAAAACCAAATACTTAGTCTACGTTTTTTACAGACTTAAACAAATTTTATCAAAAAAGCAACTAATACAAATATACTATGGACTATTCCATAGTGTGGCAGGGTATGCTATCATAGGCTGGGGGGTCTATATAAATCATCTCTAGACGCATTGGATCGGCTGCAAAAGTGTATTCTTAAAATTATAGGAGTCAATGAACAAGATTCGAATAAACCATTAAATATTAAACAGGTGTTTGTAGTGAATTCTATAGTTTATCAATACAATGATCTAAAAAGTGAGTTTTTACAAAATCGAATCAACACACGGTATAAAAATATTATATTGCCGCGACACCTATTAAGTATTAGGCAAAGAAGCTATGTGTATTATGCCATAAAATATTTTAATGAATTACCTAATGAACTGAAAAATCTAAGTGTAAATATAAAAGTGCTTAAAAAAAAATCAAAGAAAAAGTTAGGAACATTGTTATTGAATAATCAAAAAAACAGTCTATTATGATATGGACCTTTTTTTATCTTTTTTTTCATTTATTTATTGAATTGTGTTATAGTACAAACTGAAATTTTGTTAAAATTGAAAAATAATTTATTTTTAATATTTACTATGACCGGTGAGGTAAACTCACAAGTAGTATTAAGTATATAAATATTAATTCTAAGGACCAACCTATGTACGGGCATTTATGCCCCCTATAGGTCCTTTATTGTATAATTTTTATTATATGTAAAGGAAAATTGGTAATAAATATTATTATTATTATATTATTATTACATTATATTTTATGCTTGTACTGCAAAGTATTGTATTTCTGTATGTATCCAGAGTAACTAAGTAACATAATGTTTTGAATATATGAGACAAATTTTAATGGAAAGATACCATTTGGAGCTATAACGTTTTACACAGTTTTGTAGTAGCATCCAGACAGGCCTTATATAAAATTTGTGTGCATGCAATTGTATAAAGTGCCATTAAAAAATAAGTTTTAATAATTGTAATTTATTGTATAAAATTAATGTAATGTATATGTTTTAATCTTATTTATTGTGACTACCCAAAAAATAAAGTAATATTTTTGTTTATACAAGTTGTAGTAATTCTGTATAAAAAAATCTTTCTGAGTTAGCATTAACCTATTAAGCTTTGAGAGAATTGTCCATCCATACCCTGGAAATGATGTATTATTTGTTGCAGCATTTACGACGTGGTTGTTGGGTCAACTGGTGAGAGTATTGTGTAAGAAAGAACTGGAAAGTTACTTTCAATCATCTGTGGACTCACAAATCACAATAATGAATCTGCTCGCTGTTAATAATTTAGAAATGCTTATTTTTGTACTCCGTGAATATTTTTTGACTATTCAAGGTTAGTAGTTTCAATATATTTCCTAAATGTTACAACATTGTGTTTACTTCATGTATGTGTAAGGTAATGCAAATAAAGAACCAGAAAATTAGCAGTCTGAATACTCAGTCATAGTCAGTATTGTGTGTGTGTGTGTGTGTGTGTGTGTGTGTGTGTGTGTGTGTGTGTGTGTGTGTGTGTGTGTTTGTGTTTGTGTACACGTATGCATTTACACAAATGTATGTGTGAACATACATAAATACACTGATCATAATATATTTGGTTTCTGCTAAATTGTAACTCTAAAAGCTTTTTAATATTCAAGGTTAGCAGTTTCAATATACGAGGGGGGACCCAAAAGTAACGAGAATTTTTCTCTGGCAGTTGGTAGAACGCTAGTTCCGACTTCTCCCGCTAGGTGCCTTTACTAGACACCATTTTGTATCAGTTGCCCTAGCGGCATTGTTGTGGAAACATTAGCGCGGTCAGTGTGACTATTTTTTGTAAGCGCTGTTTCACGTTTTTGGCGATTTGTCAGTGGCAGACATTAAATACCAAACCTGCTAACATCGGGTTCTGTTTCCTGTTAGGGAAATCAGCAGCAGAAACTGTCGCAATGCTTCGGACGGCTTATGGGGAGGAAGCTTTGAGCCAGGCAAGGATTTACGAGTGGTTTTCTCGTTTTAAAAGTGGTCAAATGTCAATTGAAGACGAACCACGACCGGGATGTCCCTCGACTTCCAAAACGGACGAAAACATTGACAAAATCCATGTTGCGATCATGTTTGATCATCGTAGAACAATCGATGAATTGGAGGAAATGACTGGAATATCCTGGAGTTCATGCCAACGAATTTTGACTGAAGATCTGAAGATGAAACGTGTTGCAGAAAAATTCGTTCCGCGTGTGCTTTCTTGTCGGCTCAAAATCCTTGCCTGGGTCAAAGCTTCCTCCCCATAAGCCGTCCGAAGCATTGCGACAGTTTCTGCTGCTGATTTCCCTAACAGGAAACAGAACCTGATGTTAGCACGTTGGTATTTAATGTCTGCCATTGACAAATCGCCGAAAACGTGAAACAGCGCTTACAAAAAATAGTCACACTGACCGCGCTAATGTTTCCACAACAATGCCGCTAGGGCAACTGATACAAAATGGTGTCTAGTGAAGGCACCTAGCGGGAGAAGTCGGAACTAGCGTTCTACCAACTGCCAGAGAAAAATTCTCATTACTTTTGGGTCCCCCCTCGTATTTCCTTATTTTGTTTACTTCACGTAGGGATAAGGTACTGCAAATAAAGAACCAGAAAATTAGCAGTCTTTATTATCAATCATAGTCAGTATTGTGTGTGTGTGTGTTGTGTGTGTGTGTGTGTGTGTGTGTGTGTGTGTGTGTGTGTGTGTGTGTGTGTGTGTGTGTGTGCACGCATGCGCATGCGCACACATGTTTTTACATAAATACACTGATCATAGTGTATCTGGTTTCAGCAAAATTCCAAAGTCTCTTGCACAACACACACACACACAATTTGAGGGTAAATTCTAAAATAATTTATAAGCAGGCTGTTTGGGGATGGTCTGTTGCTTTGGTTCGGTCATTGTCTAAATGCTCTGGCCACCCACCGGAGGCCTCCTTCGATACAAAAAGGTTTATAAAATGTTCAACAAAAGTCTCGTGTACTGTGAAGATGTTTTTCTTACTTGAGATTGAGACACATTTTAGTAGTATGCTCATTGTGAGACATGCTAGTTTTCTGTGGGGTGAAGCATCTGCACATTGGTTTGTTGCTGCTGTTGGCTACTTTGTTTTTTTTTATTGAGGTTTGGTATTATTATTATCATTATTATTATTTTTGGTTATGGTGTATAAATTTGTTCTGTAAATATTTTCAGTGTTTTAAAAATAATGTTGTGTTACGAGGCGGAAAGTAAGGTCCGAATCGCCATAGCTAATCGAATGACGCGCGAACATTGAAATGCGCACGCGCACTGACTCCCGGATTGCCTTGCACGTCAAACGACACGATTTGAATTGGTATTGTTGCAGTGTGTTGTTTACAGTGTCAGTTCAAAATGTTTAAAACAATTGATCAGCCCGCCGACTGTGAAATACGTTCAGTGATTCGGTTTTTGACAGCAAGGAACATTTCATCAGCGGAAATTCATTGACAGATAAGTGAAGTGTATGGCCCCAATGCGATGAGTGACAGCAAAGTGCGTATGTGGGTGAGAGGTTTCAAGGACGGACGGGAAAATGTCCATGATGAACCGCGATCAGGCCGACCATCAGTGATCACAGAAGATTTGGTCAATGCCGTGGACGAAAAAATTCGTGAAGACCGGAGATTCACAATTTCAACTTTAGCATTGGAATTTCCGAATGTGGGTAGAACAACTTTGCACAAAATTGTCTCTGAAAATTTGCAATTTCGCAAATTGTGCTCACGTTGGGTTCCCAGGCTGCTTACTGAGGAACACCAAATGAAAAGAATGGCTTGTGCTCTTGATTTTTTGGACCGATATCATAAGGAAGGTGATCAACTTTTAGAGAACATTGTCACAGGGGACGAGACATGGGTTTCTCACATGACCCCAGAGTCTAAACGTCAGTCAATGGAATGACGTCACACGACATCACCAGTCAAAGTCAAGGCCAAGCAGACAATCTCAACACGCAAGGTTATGGCAACTGTGTTTTGGGATAGACATGGAGTCTTGTTAGTCGAGTTTATGCAGCAAGGGACAACAATAAATGCAGCCGCTTACTGCGCTACCCTGACTAAACTTCGACGTGCAATACAGAATAAGTGACGTGGCCTTCTGACGTCTGGAGTTTTGTTGCTGCATGACAATGCCAGACCCCATTCTGCCATTCAAACCCAAAATCTGATCAGATCTTTTGGATGGGAACAGATTGACCACCCACTGTACAGTCCAGACTTGGCGCCGAGCGATTTTCACTTGTTCCGCTACCTAAAGGAGTTTCTCGGCGGCAAGTGCTTCGCCACAGATGACGAGGTGAAAGAAGCAGTTAAAGACTGGTTATCCTCACAGGCGGCAGACTTCTATGACTTCAGCATACAAAAGCTTGTAGAACGTTATGACAAATGTTTAAACAAAAATGGAAACTATGTAGAAAAATAGAGAAAGCTGTAAGAAATTAAATAAAAAAAGTTTTTTGAAAAAATCTGTGATGGTTTATTTTTTATAAGAAATCGGACCTTACTTTCCGAATAACCCTCGTATGTTGGACAGTAATGGCAAGGAAAGGGACCCCACATCTAATTAGACCAACACAGAGTCTATGTGGAGAACAAAATCTTAATAGAAGCAGGGAAACTGAGAACAGCTCCTAGAGTTGGCCTGATCAATAGTGGAGTATGACAAGGGTGTCCATTATCACCTTCTCTTTTTAATTTATATATTGATGATATAATACAAAAGTGGTAGATATGTCTCCCATAACATTTTATGATTGGTTACTTTACAATTGGCACTTTGTAGTTTGCAGATGATCAGGGTATTCTATCGGACTCTGAAAACAGATTGCAGATGGGTAACTTTAGTTAAATCAAATCTACAAAGATTCTGGATTGCAAATATCCACACTTAAGACCAAGGTGATGGCTTTTTGTGGAACTGATCCCATTCGGGCAAAGTTGTTATAGATGCTGCTGTCCTGGAACAAGTTAGCAATTTGGAATACCTGGGCTACAGTGTGTCTTACAATGCAAGCAACGATGTTGTGAATAAGTTGCATAAGCTCAACATTATGTACGGGACCGTTAAGCGAACTGTTAAGTCAGCAAGTAAAGGAACACGCCTAAAATTCTACAAGGTGATGGCTCTTCCCACACTTCTTTATGAGTCTGAGCCAGGTCAGGCCAGATTTCTCAGGCACGTGGCAGGGTATACTCTCCATGATCATAGAAGAAACACAGATATAAGGCAGGAACTGAATATTATGAGTATACTCAACAGGATCACCCAGTATTGGCTGAATTGATGGGAACATCTTTGCCGAATGGATGACTGCCGCATCCCTAAACAACTATGGAACTGTAAGCTGAGGGGACAGAGAGGTGTGGGACATCTGAGGAAGCGCTGGAGTGACCATCTCTAATCTTTGCATATGTGACACCGGAACAAACCATCCTTGGTTTAATCCTTGAAGACAATAATGATGATGATGTTGTGTTTTTGTTGATTTATATTTGTTCAGGTATTAGTCTGTTTTGTATTTATTCATATGTATACAGTGTAACGGGACAAACTGATGGGGGTCTGTAATTTCCATAGATCCATTTTAACCACGTGTAGACAACTTGTGAATTAACTTTTTATTTGTCCAGAGTGTACTTTTGGTCACTGACTGTAGCTCCGTGTAAGGCACCACACGGTACAAAAATGTTTATTGTCAGTAGGGTGCGTATGAGTGCACGTGTGTGCCGCTGTGCACAACGTGAAAGTGACGTTTAAGAATTCCTTCTCGCCATGTACGAGTTGACGGCAACGCCTGTAACCCCTCTTTAAAATTTTTTTTTTAATTTTATAAAAATTTTCAAAAATATATTTTTTTTTTTGTTAAAGAGGGGCCACCAGATATTTAAAACTACGCAGAGGGCCTAGAGAAGCCAAAAATGCGCTGGGTCCAGTGAGACGGGACTTGCAATTAAACTCGGCTGTTAAACAACAATAACAATTTTTATTTTAAATTTTAAATCTTCACATTCATGCATATAAGTTGCAAATTCAGTAACTCTACTTTAATACAAAATATAATTTTCAAATCTCAACAATCCAATATTAATATTAAATATACAACTTTAAATTTTTTGAAGGTTCAATCTCGATACAAAGTGTAATTTTTAAATTTCAATAATGCAATTCTAAGACGAAATTACAACTTTAATTTCAATGCTAATACAAAATATAAGGTTTAGATTTCAATAATTCAATTCACAATATAAAATGTAAACTTCCAATTTTAATTAATTTTCCCAAATTTGCAATTAAAAAAAAATTAATATCATAAGTGAAAATCCACCTCACCATTCTAAAAGCTTCATTAATATCTTTGAATATGGATAATTTCATGGTTGCATAAATACTCCTGACCTTATACTGTAATTATAAATAAACATATTATTTTCATAACACATAATCATCTAAATAGAGCGAACATAGCATATAATTATATAAATTATCCTTTAAAATACTCGACATTAAAACATCCAATTGCACATAAAATACATATACACAGAAACACATATCACAGCTACAGTACAGCAAAACACAATACAGCTTGTTAATTCCGACAGGCAGCCTGTACCTTCCCATTGTACCCATACCTGAATGGGGAGACATCAGGACTGGTCAACATGTACCAGCACTCAATTAACCGTTTAAATGGCCCACACACCCTTATATAACCTCCAAGTAAAAAAACCCAAAACCCATTAACTCACAAGAGCGAGTAAAAGGAAATTACAGTAGGAGAAAATAAGTAACAGAATGTAAAAAAAAGAGAGTAAAAGGTGATGATAGGAAATTACAAAATTTATATTGGCATAGTAGCCCGCACCGTCTGTATATTACAGTCTATAATTCAAAATACTCCCCTTATAGAAGCATACCATCACATAGTTAACATAGCTGTATAGGTTTATAAAATTGTAAGTTTTTAAGAAGAAAAATATTCAAACGTTTATAGAACTCCCAAATGGACATGACCACCAGCAAATTAAATATAAAAAAAAAACTGAGCTGAAATTATAACTATACAAATCTAGTATAAAGTAGTGAAAAATCCTCTTATAAGGTATACATAAAAGCTTAAGACATTCTGAAGTAACAATGGCAGTGATAAAGTTTTTAAATCGTGTTACATGTTGCATAATTCCATAAAATAACAAAATACTTTTACTTAACAGAGCATATATATATATATATATATATATATATATATATATATATATAATCACGTTTATCCATCATTAGCTAAACATGCAAGTTCTGACCAGAGAAGTTCATCTTTTTGAGACCCCATATATAAAAGTTACAAGTAAGCTTAGACATTTTATTCTTACATATTCGTAATCAGCATAAAAAACCGTAAAAATATATATCCGTTTCAAGATAGTTTGTTGAAAAAAGTTGAATAATAATTACCCTGTTAACTTTATCGTTACAAACGACTCACACGTGTAAAAAAATGCATTACTATTTTATCACGGATATCGGTTTAGCTTTTAGTGATGAAAAATATGCACAGTGTTGCCACAAAATGTATATAAAGTCACGAAGGTCACAACGTTGCCAAGTCTACTGAACGTAAGCAATTCCTGCAATATTAGCAGGTGGTGTGTCTCGGCTGTTTATACAATTACTGCTTCCAGTCGCCTACGTTTAATTCCTGTATACGATCTTAGTTATTTTTAATTTCAGTACCGTAGTAAAAATAATCTTTGAAAGACGTAATCAACTATTTTTCAACGCTGTTATTAAGAAGTGGGTTAATCATTCAATGACAGAAAACATATAAGGTATAAAATGTTGTGATCACTTTATTCACACGTTCTTTTCTTGACACGTAAATAACTATATACTAAATAAAGATATAATAAGTATATCTTCATTGTACATTAGTATAATATGTAGTTAAGAGTACAGTGTACAAATGCAAATGCTAAACCAATAGAAACGTCTAAAAAAACACGTTCTTCTTCTGTGTATCTTCTGTAATTGTTAATTATATTAATTGAGATTTTGGCTACTTATAGAGATTTAATTACTGAACACAATGCAGTTTTCAGAATTGCTGTATATTTATTGGTTTTGAAGTTATCGCAGGTTGAACTGCAAAAATGGATTGAATAAAACTTACTCATGCGGCCGCGTGTTTGACGACGAAGCTAGAGCGAGATAGTTGCTTATTATACCCTTTCTGTCTAGCGTACGGCGCAGCGCACAGTGTCCCTTTCAATACAGTATATTTAATGTATCTTTTAAATGTCAATAAATTTCAATGTAGATAATGTAGAATGTAGAAAATGTAGATAAAGAAAATGATTATGATATTGATTATAATTATAATAATTGGAAGCTTGTTTCAAATATATTATACTACATAGAAATGTTTATACACGCACTCATGCGCGCACGCGTGTGCACGTACGCGCACCCACCCACGCAGGCATATTATATATATATATATATATAAAATTTGTGATGTTTTCAATTTGTTTCTTCTGCAAGTAGTATAATTTCGTATATTCTTTTTAACACCTGACGCACGTTTCACTGAAAAATATCAGTATCATCTGAGGTTTCTAAGTAAATTAATAACAATCGAAATAATTCTATTAATATAAAATTAACGAATAATAAAAAATTCCGACTTAATTTTACATCTTGTGCCATTTTGTCAATGTTATATGTGGACAGACTTGCTTACTTTTCTATTAAATGTAGAAATAGATTTTACCATTATTTTTTGCCGTAAACCATTTAATCTTGTTGTTTAATCCTTTTTCTATATGAATAGCTCATTACAATTATTGTTAATATTTCGTGTAAACAGCAGAGAGATGCTAAGTAGGACATTGCCTCAGGTAAGATTGCATGGTAAATCAAGACTCGCGCGTATTTCTTCCACCAGTCGGACGTCACGCGGCAAAAACAGCTGATCGCTAGGTTAGCGCGGGAAGCCGGAATGGCCCCCCCCTGTGTTGTGGCTATTCAGCGCTAACACCACAAGATTTCTCATTCCCGTCAACATGGTACCTACTCAAGGTCAAATAACATTCTTAATGTTGTAATGACAGACGTGTACGTTTACAAAACACTGTTTTGGCTGACACATATATACACATCTACGTCTGAACTCGCAACCTCTTATTTATCAGCTGGCCGGTTTTACGTTTCCACCAAACGTGTTCCAGAAAATCATATTAAAATAATATGAATATTTTATAGTAAAAACATAATAAAAATAATAATAATATACAATTTAAAAAGTTAATACACTACCTCTTGCTTATCCTAAGTTTTGTGCCGTATCACTTTTCCAAGGATTCATAAAATTGTTATCTCGAATGATACATGGATCTTGTAGAGCGCGTAATCCTAATGTTCCTTGCATGATTGATGGAATATGTACACATAATAACCGAGCAACATTTTACGTTAAACTATTGAAAATAACAATGGTTTTCCAAAGTACCGGAGACGAGATGACGGAATTGTTGAACTAAAAGGAATACCGTATATCATTTGATAATCGTGATTCGTTCAATACAATCGCTTCCTAATTCTTCAGTACAATGCTCACATCAATATTGAAAACCGATAAATACATGTATAAATAGGCTTACCATACGTCCCGGTTTGACCGGGATTGTCCCGGTTTGACGACCTGATCCCGGGGTCCCGGCCAGTTTGTCAGTTGTCCCGGTTTGAAAATTGACGAGAGTAGTTTCCGTCCGGGCGAAGACGTTGTGCAAGCTAAGCTCCCGATTTTTGGTTAAATCAATAGAAAAGAGAGTTTGAAAGATTAAAAGTAATTTTTCATGAATGGAAAATTCAAAAGCTGCAGTAGTCACTTTGCACGAGTATACACATTCAAATGACTTAGGGAGCACAAAAATCCTAATGTGTGCTACACTTGCTTTCCTTCGAAAAGATGTAGAATGTGGCTGGTAGTATATCCATGGTCAAGTTCCAGAGGAAGAGAAACTCAATTAATTCTTTAATTGTTTCGTAGAACAATAGCTAGACAATGATTAGTGCCACAGGAGTTACGGAACTGCTACTTCCGACGTCATACAATGAATAATACCGTACAAGCACGCATCAGAAACTAAACAGCCACGTTGGAAGACCACATCCAAGAATAAAAAACATTATCAAATGTTTATAATCTGAGGCAGAGAAATGTATTCAGAACACGATGTAACGATGGAGTGAAATTTTTAAGCTATGAAAAGGACGAAAAAGTATACTGAATTGGATAAACTAAAAGATATGAAAAAGATTCTGAAGTTGGGATGTTTCTCAAGATCACGTCGTCCGTTCTACAAGTTGACTAATAAAATAAATAAAAAATAACCTTCCTTTTTAATTTAGAGAGAGAGAGAGAGAGAGAGAAGAGAGAGAGAGAGAGAGAGAGAGAGAGAGAGAGAGAGAGAGAGAGAGAGAGAGAGAGAGAGAGAGAGAGTGAGGGAGCGGCTATGCAAGTGTGTGTGTGTGTGTTTTATAAAAATTGTAACTTGGTAAACGTAGTTGGTAACAAAAAATACATTTAACGAATTATAAAAACATAAACACAATACAGGGTGGATGTACATACATCGTTGTTTGTGTGTTCGCAAGTGGGAGGTACTCTCACGTATCAAAAATTAATTACGTGTCTTATCTACTTGAGTGTTCGCAAGTGAAACGAGTTGCAAGTGCCACTGTTCGTAAGTGGGAGCACACCATCGTCGGCCGGATACGAAAAGCAGATTAATTTACCTGGTTTCTTCGAGACAAAAGCATCAACATGAATCAAAAAATTTAACTTGCAACCATTATTTTAGTAAAACGTAGATGATTGTGGGTATCATAGCTTAGGCTTTTAGAGCATAGGCTTGTACATTTATCTAGGATTTACATTATGTAGCTGATGATAGAAGTTCAAATGCGAGTTCCTGGTCCCTAAAAACATGGGTATCTCAGCTGGGAGAGTGAACTCCAAGACAAAATACTGATCCTTCAAATGTGTGCGTGTCGGGTAGGTATAGGCCTACTCTGGGCTCCTTAAAAAAGCTACTGCTAAAATAACAGTGATTTGTTCTAATTTTGTTTGCTACATAATAAGGTGACGCCGTATAACATTAAAATTTGGGTTTGGCAAAGATTATCAGAATTGGCACATTCAACAATTAAAAGTTTTGTACGAATGAGCAGAAAATAATGGTATTTAAAAGGAACTATAAAGACATATCTTATGGTCATAAACAAACCGTAGAAGAAATTACTATTGTAATCAGTATAGTCATATTTGGACAGGTGTAGAAAAATATGGAGAAGCCTGTACAGGTGTGTCGGTGCTGATGGGAACACACATAAAAACGTTTGTATGAGATTAAACGTATGTATCCAAGATAAATACCGTTTTATCTACAACAGGTGGCTTCGAAATATGAATCTGGGGATTTCCCTTTTATTTAGGGGGAATTGTTATAAGGTAAATACAGTACAACCTGTCACATCCGGACGTATCTCCAAACTAATTTTTGCAATTCTGTAATTGTTAATTATATTAATTGAGATTTTGGCTACTTATAGAGATTTAATTACTGAACACAATGCAGTTTTCAGAATTGCTGTATATTTATTGGTTTTGAAGTTATCGCAGGTTGAACTGCAAAAATGGATGGACTAAAATTTACTCATCCGCCGCGTGTTTCACTAACGAAAGTAGAGCGAGATAGCTGCTATTATACCCTCTCTGTCTAGCGTACGGCGCAGCGCACAGTCTTCCTTTATGTACATAAATATGTAGGAAAAATAAGGAAAATATGTAGCTAAATATGTAATATTTAAGAAATATGTAGTATTAAAATACTTTCACATCAACAATATAATTTACATTTTACGAGAACATAACAGTGCCCTCTTTGAAAGGTTTTGAAAATAATAGGTGCTTCATTTTAAACTTTTTAAAATCACTTTCAAAACATGCAAATATATTTTGAGCAAAGTCAATGTAATCCATAAAATACTAATCAAGTTCGGGGCTGACACTAATCACCAGTTAGATTACCACTTCTGTTACAGAAAATAAGTTAACCCTCAGAATACACAGTATCTGAAAGTTCAACTCTTTGTTGAAGAGTTTACAATAAGACAGCATGCATAAGAAATGAATTACTTTTCAATTGTTTATTGTACTTTAGAAAATTTATGAAAACATATTTTAGAAAACAGTATTAAAAAAGAAACCTTGATATTATAAAATTAACAACAACAAAGTATTTTACCTATGGATTTCTGTAGTATAGGACATGAGTATAAAGTAAAACATTGAGAATTATTAACTATTTAACAAAGTATTTTACTAAGAGAGTTGAAATTACTATAAAATTAAAGGTAGATTTTTGACTTGAAAATCTATATTGTATATATATATATATAAAACTCTACTATAACTCTGCATAAGAATAAAGTGTCCATGTAAGTTTTTTTTTCCACTGTTTAGTTGCACAATTAATTATTAAATACTTTTCTATATTGTCTGTTGACATGGACTGTCTTCGGTCTGAGAGTATGTTTTTATATATAGAAAAGGATCTCTCGACATCACATGTCGTCACCGGCGCATGTTTATATAGAGGAATCGTACTTGGAAGAATATTCTCAATCGATTCTACAGTTTCGCCGTTACATATGCGATAAATGGTATGTAAAGTTGAGTAACCAGGGTTTCTATTCAGCACAGCATTTAATTTAGTAGAAACTTTGTCACCGACTTCACCCTGCACAGCATTTAACTTGTTAACTGCTTCTTCAACTATTCCTATGGCCTCTTGGAGAGTCAGACCTGCAGTCTCCAGTTTCTTGATACAACTGAAATGCGTTTTGATGTACGAAACTGAACATATCACCTTAGAGTTGTTGAATGCAGACAAGGATTCGCTCGCTGACACTGCAGAATCGGGAGATAATGTTTCCACCACATACTTCACAGCTTCAAAGTTGTCACTGTAGAAATTTACGGCTTCGATCCAGGTTCCCCATCTTGTAATTACGGGTTCTGGAGGCAGAGGTGTGTCAGGTAGCCTTTGTTTGTAGCACTGGATACGGTAAGGAGCTTTCAAGAACAACTTTTTTTGTTGCTGATATTAATGTATTTACTTCGGGGAAAAGGTCTCTGACAGTTTCAGCTACTCGATGCAATCCATGAGCCAGGCATGTAACATGTAGTAGGTTGGGGTAAAACACATTTAGAGAATTACCTGCTTTTAACATGTATGCTGCTGCATCTGTATACAACAGCAGTACCTTCTCTTCTTTAACACCATTTGGCCATAACAAACTTGGCAAAATACAGCTTTATCGTCCGTTGTAAAAGCACTGTCAATCTGTACCCATGATTTTAACTTAGATGACAAAGATGATGCGGTCGGTGCCATGATAAAACAAGGATATTTGTATTTAAAACTCTTAAGAACTTGCGTTGAACAATACCGCACAATATATTATTTAAGACGTCTTTTGTCCAACAACGAGAATCCGCCAAGGCAAGAAACAAGCAAGCGCAGAAGTGTAGGCGAAAGACAAAACACTGACTTGACAATAACTTCAACACACCACACTGCACGCCAGATTGTTATTTACGTGTAGGCTTACACTCCGAGAGCGTCGATAATACTGGCGTCAAAAATCACATTGTGCCCTACAATAGCATAGAGTTATATAGATATTTGTTTGTTTAGGTAGATGGAATCCGTTGCAAGAATTGCAAGATCTGCGAAGAGTATTTATTTACCGCGGACAGCACGTTCTTTCCCCACCGACCCCGCTGAACGTGCGAACAAAACGTAAATGAGTGGGGCCGCGCATACCATTCTCATCTAACATCCCGTGCAAAATGCCTTACTTGTCGCTTGAGCTCGTAAAAAATTTTACTTCTTGAAAGTAGAATCTATGTGTGCAATTGCAACAGATGCAATATTTTGCCTTTTCTTGTAATAAATTTAATTGGACCTGATTCTGATTAATTGCACATTTGCGCATCTGAGTAATGTTGTTATAGGCCTAACTATTTTTTGCCATTTCAATTTTCAAATTGAAGTAAAGTATAGTAAAATATGTAGAAATATGTAAGATGGAGTGAAATATGTAATATGAACAAAATATGTAAAAATATGTAAAATTAAACTCGCGGATAAGACACCTATTGGTATGATTCGCCGATATCTGGCTTTTCCGTGTAAATGTGCACTCAGCATTCAAATATGTAATTACATAAAAATCCGGGCCTTAATCATC
This sequence comes from Magicicada septendecula, assembly GCA_034769895.1. NCBI lineage: Eukaryota > Metazoa > Arthropoda > Insecta > Hemiptera > Cicadidae > Magicicada > Magicicada septendecula. The sequence continues at coordinate 383,089,366 of CM068373.1, forward strand.
ACCTACACCTGCATAAATATGAATGTAGGGGCTACTCATTACAGTATTCACTTCCCCTTCCTTTGTATTTTGATTTGACAGCATTACAGGATGTTTACACTACCTTGTAAGCACGTATGTTTCCCCTTCTGTTTTGTCCAATATACAGTAGATTTGATAGAAATTTTAAATGAAGAAGGAAACTGCTACTTGGTAAATTAATATGTATTGTGCTTTTAAAAGGAAAAGAGAGATAGCTACCGTTTTTCTAATTCTATCAGTAGGATAGAAAACAGATATAATATAAAATGTATGAGACCCCATTAATATTAAGTATTTATCTCTAAATCACCAGTCGATTGTCTCAAAATAATGCGAAAAATTGCGAAAGAAACTACCGTGTAGTTATTTTTATCTCGCAAGGGTGTGTACGATGAACTATAGAAAAGAAACTTGTAGATAAATGTTTTTAAACAATGCCGTTTGGTTGCTAATCCCCGACCTTATAACTTTTTTATATACTTGCTTTTGTATAGAAAAGTCTTATGAAGTGAAAAGAAATTAGTAAAAGAGAATGGAAAATTCCAGGGTGAGGAAGAATATTTAACGTTACGAATTATAAAACGAAGGAGATATTACAGCTGCAATAAAGAGCAGGCAACGAATTATATCAAGGGCTCAAGAGAGAAGTAACGCAACGGAAGGCTGATTGGAATTCCTCAACTTAAATGTGAAGGAGGTATTGTATAATATTAATACTACCTGTAACTACCGCAGATCTTCCTTTGTCATAAACCGTCTCCTCACCATTCCCGATGGACCTCCTCCCAGAAACCCCCGCCAACGGAGAAATAGAAATAATTAAGTCTCTTCGTCATACTTACTACACCTGGCTTCCTTATTGATAACTTAACATCTTAAATTTTCCTAACTACCTATCCGGTCTTTATACCTCTCCTTTGTGCCTCCCCGCCTTACCTTGACGCCTCTCTGACACCTCCCTCCAGCTTTGGCGTCCTGCGTTACTCGACTTCGTCTTGGCTGTCGTTTGACTTATACTTTTATTATGGCTCTACCATCACCCATTTGGCTCTGCACACTACGTAAACACACAAATACACATCCATACACTACACTCTATCCTGAATGCCTCCACCTACTTCGCCACCGGTCCGCGCTGCGCTGGCGTGCGACTCCTCTAAATCTCCAATCGGCGGAAGGGTGCTTGCCCCAGATCAGCCTGAGTCTTATCCTCTGAGACAAGTCTCAGACAACGCAAAAAAAGGTATAATATTATAGCCTACTGTCTACTATGACTGTGAGACGCGAATATGACAGCAGATACGCAAGAATGTAGGAGGCTACAGAAGAATAAAGGAACGGTCCAACTTCGGATATTATGGCTTAAGTAATCATATTAGAAAGGATTATTACAATTTATTTTATACACCACACAATATATGTGATAATTTTAATTTTTTATTTATCTATAAATTTTGAAACGAATTAAGACCTGTATTAACATCAACCGTTGTGTATATAATTCTTTTCACTCAGACTTTTCACAAAGTTTAGTGATATATTAAAACCATGTGTAAGATAATCAATTTTTGTGAAACCTATAATATACCCATTAAATAGTGTAGACTAGACAAGTATGATAGTAGCTTAATACAGTCTTTTTTCCGGGATGAAAGGGAAATTATAATATTGTGCGCTTAAGAATGAAACTTTTTTTGTTACTAGACCAACGTTTATGAAAATCTATTTGGCTTCATTTCTCAGATTGTAATAAAATTGGAATCAATTATAGCCTATATCAAATTAAAAATTTTTGCCAAAATTATTTGTTACTAACCAAGTTTACTTTATTTTCTTAACCGATGGATTTTTGCATATCAAATTCCGTTTATTAGACATCGATTTTTCAATATAAAATTGGTCTCTAGATTACTGATTTGCGTTAATGCGTCCAAGAAAAATAGTAGTTTGATAAACCTTATTACTAAGTTTTAATGTTTGTTTACATACGGCGTTTTCAAGAAACTGTAACAGTGTTAGAATAAATAGGCCTACTAAAAAATTTGATTACATACCTGCACCTAGTTTCGTATACAGAAGCAGTGTAAAAAGTATTTTGTAAAGCTTTCTTACAAAATTATAACACAACTGAAGCCCAAATGATGTTTAAGATTTTGCACGTTAAGTCATATGAAGTTTACTTAAGAACCTGTTACGTTCAGACTTCCTGAGATACAGTTATTGAGAAGAACAAGAGTAACAGAAAGAAAGAGAGAGAGAGTGAGAGAGAGGTCAAAGTACATGATGTTTACTACAGTTGGCTACTTATAAGGAACTTGAAAATAACTAAACTTATTGTAATGTAGAAAGTTAACGAAACATGAACCAAAAGCGAGGATTATGTGCAGCAGACTCAAGAGTATTATTAACAGGATCCAAACAGCCTTTGGTGAAACGATTATTACGTTAAATAATTTATTCGCAATTAAGAAGTGGTACATTTTGAAGAAACGAAAAAACCGAGGATGAGGAACTTATAAGTTGCTATTAAAATATGTAACTTACCTTTTGGATACCTAATTATTTTACAAGCAAGTTACGGAAACTATAAAAAAAAATTAATTCTTAATATATAAGCCTTCACGTATTATTTCAAAAAAATTAGATTACTGCTCACTGTGATATACGAAAAGCAAAAATATAATTAATGTAACATTACAACTCTTCAACTCTGTAAGATATAAACTCTTCTGCTTCTGCAGGTTGTTATTTATATTATTGGTACTTGTAGAAATTTTTATTAATCAGAATGGTGAATAAATTTCCAACGGATGGGAGTCAACTTGAAACATGTTGCTTCGGTACTACTGTATACCAACAACTGCATAACTATATTCTTACAAATGATATTCGGTATGAATGAGAATAATTAAAAATTCGTAATTCTCTCTCCCCCGTCTCTCTTCTCCCCCTCACTCTTTCTCTGTCAATTTTCCCCATCTACCTCACTAATAGGGACAAACCTCACTACTACCTTTAATTAAACACGACTACCTCACTATTAATTTCCTTTTATTTTCATTAAGTTAGCACGGCAGGTCCTTCTGCGACTGCACCCAAAGCGCGCCTCTTTAAGTGTTTGTTGAAATGTTACACTGCTACAAACAGATTACTCAAGTTTGAATGTGTAGTCTGTACAAACACAATGAATGATTAAACAAACAAACAGTGAAGGATTGTGTGTAACACTGAAATTGTTGACAAAAAGAAGAAACTGTACGAGTTGGCGCGCGTGCGTGTGCGCGCGCAAGAGAGAGAGAGTGAGTGAGTGAGTGAGTGAGAGGGCTGAAAGAGAGAACACGGGCAGAGGTAAAAAAAATCTGTCGCATTAAATTCACGCCAACAACATTCTTAATGTCGTAATGACACAACAGGATGTAATTTCGAAACTGTTAATTTCCTTCAAGTGTGTACTAAAGTAAAGAATGTTACAATTTATAAGTTGGTAATTACACCAGGTAATGCTAACAACCAGTAGCCTACTGATTCGAATGTGTGTGTGAAGAGGGCTTTTGAGTCTGATAATAACGCTATTACCTACTTGACACAGAAATTCCCGTGTCACCTGCATTTTGTATTATGCAAACGTTCGGAGGATGTAAATTTTTCAACAACATTGTTGGAGTGCCAACCTTTAGAATGAACCGTTGTGGCGGAATGCAAGATTGATTTAAAGAATTCAAAAATTCTTGGAGATAGTACACTATATTTTCAATATTAAATACGGTGTTAATAGATTCTTCGGACTTATTTATTATCCCCAGAAAATTTTTCCAAACTTGTATCATTATTTTCCTTCACAGATTCGATTCTTTGGGAATAACCACTTGTAATTTTTATCAAGTAAACACTTGACGTTTTGCACAGAATTTAGCAATTAATACAGTGTTGTACTATTTACTATGTCCCAGTTTTTCGTCAATTTCTGTGAAGCTATCGTCATTAGGAACACTACCGTCACCGAGGTGCAGTAAGTTTGTAGAAAAATCACCATCTCCTCCTCCTCCTAAATGGGCTCTCATATTGCTTTGCAAATTTAGTCTGAATAGCATTCCACATCGCCGAGGACTTTAAACACACTGAGACAATATCAGCGCGGGTTCCTCTTGCAGTTACCGGTAATCTCTAGCGAGAATCCTCTGAAATAACAAATGTTACGCTACCCACTAATTTGTTACAATTTCTTAAGTCTTGGAGAGTTTGATTGACCGTTTCTATACAGTCCACAAATCGCCTTCGTTTTACCGTTCATGATTAGTTTCCGTTTTGATCGCTCTTTCTTTTGTCATGCCTCCTCTTCAATACGAATTGCTTTTTTAATAGGAGTCAGTGAGAATACTTGACTTTTTCTTCTTGGCGCATTTCTATTTTATTTTTGCAGTCACTTTCGGATAAGGGCGAATTTATTCTGGTGTCAATTGTGATAAGGTATTAGCAGATGTCTCGTTTATTTCCGACGTGGGAGGTCCGGCTACTGTGGTCTCTTGACAATCTTTTGTTGGTGTTAATCTTCCTTCATAATTACTTTTGTCTCCTATCTCTCTGTCAATTACAGGTGAACACAGAAACTCTTCGATACTGAATATATTTTCATTTAATGGCCAAATTCCAGTTGAACTAAAACCTGCTGTCAGTTAGATGGTGTAGCTGCCTTTGAAAGAGCATCTTTTGCTAGCCCAGGTATGTCATGGTTTTACCTGGGCTTATTGTCATCCAGCTCTCAGCGGCTGCACCGAAACAGGCCATATAAACACTTGTCTAATGGCTGAAGTCAGATTGTAACGGGTATGAGGTATAAACTGTTTCATAAATAGTAAAAAAAGAGAGGCTGTAATTTATCTTGATGGATGTGCTACTCCAATACAACCTGCTGGTCCATAAATAATCAAAGTGATATCTACATAACACTCTGTGGATATAACGATAAGTGGTGGTTTCCAGCTGCCATCTATGAAAATACCACTGGTTTCACCCTTTTCCAAAGGGGTAACCCTGCTGACTTGTTTATTTCCCTTCAAACTGACAACTTTGTTAGGACAGTGCACTGTCGTTATGCTGCCTGGTTTCCTTCACATTCCAAATATTGTGACAGTAAAAATGAAGGCGACTTATCACAGAATTCCAATATTGAAGAAAGTTTTATGTTATGTTTATTAAAACTAAATGCTATTGCAAAACTTGTTGCTTCAGCCTCTCTAAAAGACAACCTTGAATGTCGCTGCATGAAGCCAGTAAAACAATCTTTTACCAGCCCAGTTCACCAGAAAATCGACATTATTTGCAAACAAGTATTCGGAGGCTAACATACGAATATTCTTAGGGTACTAACCATAATAACTAACAGAATAGTGCAGATCATAACACAGAAATCTGATTTTTCTTTTTGTTCTTTCCTAAATACAAGTTGTGGAAAACGCCGAGTCTTTGTAGGGTTTGTGAGCTACATCGCCCCAGAAAGTTTTTCACTTGTACGTTTGAACCAAATATGAAAAAAAGAAAACAGAACAAAATGTTTTACTTACATTGTACCAACATACCACTTTCCTTCTGGTGAAATTGAAGGTACACCTTTAATTTTAAAATTAGGAATTGATATTAGAAATAACCACTAATTACCAATAGTAAAGACTGTAAAAGATAAACAAAATGTAATCTAATAATAACCAATAGGTATACCAGTACTACATAAAGTCAAATAAATCAAATGTAATACAGAAACACAAAACCGACAATAATCCATTGTTGTATATTATAACTATATGCTTGCCATAGAATGGATGCATGATGAACAAAATTATCTTGTAAACTTATCATAAAAGAGTAGGAACTAAACCAACAACATTGAATGAGGCAGAATACTATTCGAATAAGTAAATTCAAGGATTATAGCCACCCAAATACTAATAATAACCATAATAATAAATAAACCATGTTGACAGCTAGATGCAAGTAATCTTGGTTACTTTAAACCAAAGCAATTTTCAGTATAAATGCAGAATGAACTACTGCACAATAATAACAGTGCTATCAAAACAATGATAAGAGATATTCAAGCAACAACGAGAATAATTTGATAGGATTACAACCCATATAAAAAGGTAACTTCCTAAAGTATAGTAAACTCACTTAACAAACTATAGTTAAGGTAATAAAACCACAAGATGAAGAAAAAGGACACTATCAGAAGTGACAATGACCAATGCATAGGCCATAATAAAATGTTATTAACTATTAATGTTATAATAATATTAAGTATCATGTACATGTTGTGTTTATGTTAGTGTCTATACAGGAAAGTACAGAGCAACTCACCGCAGCTAATAATAGAAGAGTCAACGCAACTTCTTCAGAATCGAACTCATGAAATGGAACAAAAAACATTCTAAACTATTTAAACAAAATTAATAAACGATGTCAAAGAGTAAGTAAACCGATTTATTCATATCGGATTCAATAATAGATTGAATTGGGTAGAATAAATCAATAAACCAAAAATTAATAATAAAAACCAAAATGTTAAGAATAATAATAAAACAGACAATCTCGTCGTGCTAAAATGTTCATACACACTTTTTAAGAGAAAATTACTTAAAACTTCGAATCTAACAAGAAAAATATTGTGTCGAGTATTCATAATGCAAACCCTTAGATATCAAATATGAAATGAAAATATAAGTACCAAGTAAAATGTATATTCTATAGCCGGCAGAATAAGGGAAGGACAAATAAAATAGAGGCAGGATATCAAGAGAATGGAAAACATGGGACTACCTAAACAAGTAATAAGATACAGACCTCAGGGAAGACGAGATATAGGTAGGGCAAGGAAAAGAGATGCCTTCAGTGAAGGCAAAACAGGCTGTAATCCTATACCTTGACATGGAGAAGATTCCTAATACTTAATAGCACACTTAAGAACAAAATATTGGTATGGAGAATCATACACGACTTCCATGTTCTAAGATTTATATTTAAAATCATTTTCGAAATGAAATATTTCCATTGAAACTACTTCTTTCTACTTACTGCTTCAGCCACTTACTGTGGGCACTAACGTATACCACCTCACGTTATCGCACTTGATTTTCACTGATGATGGAAGTCGATGGCACTGGCGAAACATCTGGTTTTGCAGAAAACATTGGTCTACGGCCAAACAGGCCGGGAAGGAATTTTAAAAACAAACTGCTTCTTTGTTGCCAATAACGTAGTACATATATAAAAAAAAATATCAGGTAAACTATTACAACAAAAAATGTTTCAGGTAAACTACCCTTTCCCCATAACCGATCTTCACCAAAATCAATAGGCCTTGAGTCCTCTATAACTCAGGCACATATGTAAAAAAATATCTGATTCTGTTTGAATTTACGGCAGTTATCGTTGGTCATGAAAAAATTTCTCTTGTTACAACATAAAATATTGCAGGTAAACTACCCCTTTATCTTAACTGATCTTCACAAAAACGAATAGGTCTTGAATACTCTACAATTCAGGGCTGTATGCAAAAAATTATTTGATTCTGTTTGAATTTGCGGCTCTTATCGTTTGCCATAAAAAATCTAGACAGACAGACAGACACAGGCACTTTTCGAAAAATTACTTTTTTTCATGTTGTGAGGGTAGTACAATCAGAATCTGCAAAAATCTCTAACACGATTTTTTTTGCCATCACCATACTTCCATTTCCTTATGGAACATGAAAGTAAAATCAAAGTAAAATTCTGATGGCAAACAAAATTCATATATTCTATCAAAAATTGGAGATATCTTCTCTGCTATCGTTTCCTGTAACAAAACTGCTATCTACCAGAAATAATACACAGTCAATTCCCTAAAAGAAAGGTATTTATTGAATTTCTTTTAATTAAATGGAAATTATTGTCTCCAAATCATGAGTTTACAATCGATTATTTTTCGAAATCACATTTTTTCGATATTAGTTTTATCATACACATAACACAACAGATGTATTCAATTACAGTTATTAGAAAGAAATTAATTAATTATATATCTCAGGATTATTTGAGGGTTCTTTGAACTCTAAGAAAGTCAGAAATGCTTATTTATTAGTATCATACTTTACATTAATTAATACAGTATTTGTTTACTTAAAATCTGATTCAACAAGTTCGTTTTTTAAATTTTCTGGTATTAATTATTGTGGTTCCATGGATGTCTCAGATGTAGTGGCTGGTGCTGACTCGTTTCATTAATTTAGTATGGGGTTTATTCCGAATCTTAGTTATTAAATTTTTAAAATTTACTGGACATTATTTTTTTTTCATCTGCTCACTTCGAATACCATTTAACAATTACCTTAATTTCTTGTTGATTAGTTACTCTTAGTAACCATGAAATTGATGGTTTTTTATTGGCTAACCTAGGTACAGTTTTAGTAAATAGTCTAGTATAAATTATTATTATTTCTTTCCTTCTTTTAGAAAAAATACTTCTTTACAATTTTTAGCTATAATTAAATTTAATTTATATAAGGTTTTTCTTCACATCTTTACTTAAGCTTGGCTACTTGTATTTTATAATTTAATAATTTTTAACTTGGTTTATTTCCGACTTATATTTCTGTTAATATATTCTTACTCTACACTATTTTGTTCCCCTTCTCATCTCTTTATTTTATATTAATTAGCCATTATTAATTTCTGATATAAGCCTGGATTCCTTAAACATAAACAAAAATAATATTTTAATTACAGTGATATTGCCTTTGTGGCCTAACAACACAAAACTACAACTTATTATTAAAATTATAGTTTATTACTATAATACTGCATGTTCACACATTTGTGATTGATGTCCTTTTCAGTTTTTAACATTTCCACATATCATACTATGTTGCACTTTGTACACACCGCACTTTTATGATAACACTTAGTACATTGTTTTTAATTGCTACAGTGTTTTATGGTACAAATGTTTTCATAGCATGATACTTAATCCCCCATTTCTGACTTTTGGAATGGGTACCTACTGACTTTTTATTACTATTATTATATAAATACTTCTTTATTTCTTATCATTACTGAGCACAGGTTATGTAATGTTACAACGTGTAGAATATCCATGTTTTTATATGTGTGGTTTGCTTCAATGGGGTGGTTTGCAAAGGTGGATTCTGTAGTGGAGTGGAGTGCCTTTGTGTGTTCAATGTATCTCTGTTTGAAGCTACGTCCTGTCTGGCCTATGTAGAATTTGTTGAAATTTGAGCAATTTAATTTGTAAACATAGGTAGATCGAATTTGTTTTGTGCTTTGTGTGTGTGTTTTGATAGTGTGTGTTCTGTTTTGTTAGTAGTTTTGTAAGCGATTCTGTATCCTGCTTTTTGGAATTCGTGGGCTATTTTTTCAGTTTATTTGTTGATATAGTATGTTAGTGTTATGAATTTGTTGTTTTCTGTCTTTGTCTGTTGTTTGTTTTGTGTTTTGTGTAGGAGTAAAAAAGACTACAAAGACGAACTAAACACGATAAAATATCTAGCAGAATCTAATGGATACGACAGAACAATAGTATAAGAAGCCATTTGCTTACCCCTTTGATTAAATTTAATTTTTTATTGTATTGGTGTTCAATTATTGTAATCTGTTTTAATTAATCTGGTTCACTGTGGAATCCTCTTGACGTTCCGTCGCAATTCCGCTGATCTAAATTGTCGTTGTACAGTAATAATGTTGTTTTGACTAGTTTATAATGTAATTACAACTTGCACATACCTTTGGTGTAGAACTGGTAGCTTATGTCTGTCTAAACTGGTTGTTCAAATTGTCTTGGTACGTTATAAAACAACTGATTCTTCAAAACAGTAGATTAGAACTGTTTAAAAGTACTGTAAGTGAGCTAAGTTTGAATTATTTGTGCGCCAATGGAATCTAGGTTGTTATTCCATAAAATAATTTATTAGATGAATAAACGAAATAATTTTAATTAATATCGTTAAATTATTCACTTGACTGTACTATGAAATGAATTTAATTCAATTATTTTCTGGTTATTGTTTATAAATTTGAATGGTTGGCGCTTCACACGGCCATGCCGCCAACTTAACTGTTTGAGTGGCTTGAATTTACAACTCTTTTAAATAAAGATTAAATTACTACAAAATACGTCAATAAGTTCGTACAACGTTTGTTAATTAAGATATTATTGTTTTATTACTCACTGAATGCTCTTTTTAATTCTATACATACAACTAAACAATGATTTAGTTGGCATATTTTTCTGGTAACCCAGAAGGTTGGCAATGTTGACTCTAATTAAATATTTATTTGGGAAGTTTGTTTTAAAACAGGAAGGAGAGGGCGAGAGAATTTAAGTGTGGCATAAATAATAAATAAGATTTGTTCGTAACGTAACCATGTATTAGCGTAGTCATTGTGGCTAGTTGCTTAATCCTATGTTCTGTGTTAAAAACTTCGTCTCACGACCTTGAGAGTTTTCTTTATATGAACGGAAGTCAGATAGCAAAATATATCCGAGTTTTCTTAAGGGAAAGTTTACATATTTATCTTCAAAATATGTTGGCTACCTCAGAGATTTTCTGATGGGAAGGCAAGTTGAGAAGCGAGGTTAAGGCGGTACGAAGGTAGGTAAAATAGAATTAAGGCAAATATAATTTATTAAAACGTATATTTCTTAACAAGAGTAAATTCTATTCCTGTATTTATTTTACAAGATACTGATGTATTTATACAAGAAAATTTAACTATTCTTAATAACATACTGACGAAGATAGTTTAGTATAGTAATACAGTAAGTTTAGTATTCTTTGGAAACAGTAGTACTTTTATTAGAACCTGTTAGTGCTATTAGGCTATTTTTGGAAAGGTTTCTTGAAATACTGTACACAATAAATCTCATAACCAATAAATGAAAATCAACTACATACTCAACTTAACATTTGTACTCACAATTAAAGAAAAGATAAAACAGAATACACATTTGACAAATTAAGTTAATGACATGGGATTAGTGACTGTTTACATAAATATTGAACTAAGAATAAACATACTATAATAATTTAAAAAAATAGTAAAAATATGACTGCTGAAAATAAAAACAAAAATAATCAGATACCTTGATTATTCATTGACGATTTTATTCTTCTTATAACTGGTGACGGAATCTTGGTTTTTCCTTTAATTATATTGTTGACATAAGTGCATAGCTGTTGTATGCTTCTCCCACTCAGTGCTGGCTCATTTTCATATACTTTTATAATTTTTTTACGCTCTGGAGCTTCATTTTGTACAAAATAGTTTCCAAAATGTTTATAGAGGACTTCTTTTTCCTCCTCTGACCACCTAGTTCGGTGTATATTCTTCACTTCTGGTGCACTTATATTTGAAGGAAGTGAACCACTATCAGATAATTCTTCTTGACTGGTGTTCTGTTCCTGGTCATCCTGACTGGAATTACCACCATGAGAAATCTGCGCATCTTCATCAGGAAGTGTCATTTTAAGAAGGCGATGCCCGACTTGTGACTTCTGTATTAATACTAAAGGCAACTTATAATTTGATTTGTGAACATTAACATCATGGCCCATAAATGTGGCCAAGTTTTCAGTAAATGTATCATTTCTTTCATGAAGTTGCGAATTTGTGGCTGCATGGTGTCTCAAACCTGTTGCAGTGAAGTGTTCTGGGATGATTAAGGGAAATCTCTTTTTTACATTCTCTAGTACCTTTGTACCATCGTACGTGATATCACTATCAGGCCTAGCAAACAGTAAAGGGCTTTCAATTTGAATTTTGGGACGACTAGCAATTAAAGCATCAAGTGCAGAACGCATTGATTTGGTTAAAATAATTGGTACTTTCCTGGTGTTTTTACCAGGAACATGGAAGATACTGAGCTCTTCACCACTTTGTCTTTCTTCATCAGTAAGTACATATTCTTTCGTTTTTGATATTGCATCATTTTGTATGACAGCTTCATAGTGAATCATTTTTGCATTTACTACCTCCCCTGGTCTTCTTCTACTTAAAACAATTATGTGGGCTATTAGATCCTTCGCTAAGGCCTCATAGTTCGTAGGTGAGGGATTCTTACACAGTTTTTCAACAAGGCTACTGTAGCCAGTACTGAGACTTGAACAAAGTAAACGAATATCATCATCACTGGGCAATATGTCTATCTTTTCAACTCTTTTCTTTTTTCTTGTTTTTTCTGCATTGGAATTAATTTCAATTTTCCATTCTGTGGCCATTAGGTGTAAGAAATCATCAACAGATTTCTTTATTTTACTTTTTTCTGGGGATATTAGATAATTGTCCTTAACAGTAAGTGATTTCAGAATATCAGCGCAGCTTTTTAGGGATGAACAAACTCGTGGTGCAAAACTTGTCACACCAGCTTCTCCTGTCTCTTCATTACAGTCACTAAGGTTACGAACAACTTCTACCAAGTCATCAAACATTGAAGGAAGCAGACAGTCTTCTAGGTATTCAATATCTGCATTTCTTTTCTTCATGGCTAACAATATTCTTGCCAGGTCACGCATTTTAGATGAAGTATATGATCGCTGATGCCTATCTCTATGATGGTTATAAAAACGAGTAGCAAAAGAAACAATCAAAGGATCACTTTGAGCTGTTAATGATATCTTATCTTTAACCATATTATAAAAAACATTTTTTTGCAATTGCAAACTAGCCAAAGCTAAAGTAGACTCAGGAATGAGCATCTGTGATGCCCCTTTTAAAACTCTTTTTCTCATTTGCTTTCCAGCAACCATGCCATCACAGTTAACACCATCACTATTACTGTTACTGCAAGAATGAGGATTTTGGTCACACTTTCTGTTGTGAAGGTATAGATTTTCTTTTCTAAATAAGCCTAAACAAAAGGTACAGGTAACATGAGTAGATGCTGTGACTTCATACAACTTATTAGCAGGTCTCCTAATCGGCATAAGTTCACCTTCTACTTCTCCATTAATTACCTTTAAGTTATACAAGTGGTTCCCTTTTTTCCTAAGCTTGTCTGTTATAATACATCTCTTTCTTTTTCTTTCTTTAACATTTTCATCCAATATACGCATGTAAGTCTTAACTTCTTCTTCCTTCTTATGAAATGTTATGATGTGACGACAGAAATTTGTTACACTCCTTAAGCAATATGGACAATAATTCCGTCTTGTTCTTTCGCACAATTTTGTTTGGTTTGACACAAGGTTATTGGGTTTTTGATAATTTTCCTTTTGACTGCACTTTAAGATCCGGAATTCCTAAAATTATAATAAAGAAAATTTACTCAAATAATAGTATCATAGGAAACTAGAAGTAATGCAACTGTATAAGGTATCTGTAAAATTGATTCCATTGTTATGAACAATATCTAAGCACAGGATGCAATTCAAACATTTATTAATTAAAGTACATTAAAGACATATGCCTTTTATTTTTACTCATTACTAAGTATCCTAGGGGCTGTATATAGTTGTCAGTTTGAGAATGCAATAACTTTCATTAAATAATAGGCCTACTGTAAAAGGCCACAAGAGAGGATCATCTATATTACATAATTTCTTGATCAGGTAGAGAAAATTGCATGAGTGTACCACATCAAAACTTTCTTTTGATGATGGTCTCATTTAACCATACACAGTAATACATTGCACGAATTGTGAGAAAAATTCTACCAGTTACATGCAGTTCTGTTTTCAGTGTAATAAAAAACGTGTTTTCCTTTCATTAGCAAACATTTTTATATGTACTCTACTTGAAGCCTATTTGTTAATGTTTTTTTACATTCAAAATAGTTATGAGAAAATCTGGAATACGAGCTCAAGTATTTCAATTTGTCATATCCTGCAATTATTAATAATTTGTGGTTATGTTTATAACATAAAAATATAATTCCTATAAATAGTATAACAGTAATAGCTATATACACACAGGAGGGAGGGAGGGAGAGAGGGAGGGGAGAGAGAGAGAGAGAGAGAGAGAGAGAGAGAGAGAGAGAGAGAGAGAGAGAGAGAGAGAGAGAGAGAGAGAGAGAGAGAGTTCACTATATAAGAATACAGCAGTTTAAAGGAGAAATTTACCTCGAAACTTATAAATCTTGCGCAACCACCTGGTGATATTGTAAGAGGTTCTACAACAACGGACTCTGTAACAAAGAATCAACAAGAATTTTAGCTAACAGAGAAAAATAATTATCACTGCCAGTATCAACAAAAGTGGAAATTACTAAATGAAATATTGCAATTTTATGGAAAATAACGTTATTAAACTAATTATGTATTTTATTCAGAACTTTTGTTTTTCCAGCAGCTTCCAAAACTCTTTATATAAAAAGTAATATAAACAAACTTATTTAGAGCTTCTAACAATACTTATCTTAAAATTATCATATGATTATACTTTCCAAAGGAAGCCCCTGATTTGAAAGCATCGACACCCTATAATACTACTAATTTAAAATGATTCCAACTACTATGTTACTAAATTTTCTCATTTAAAATGTAAATGGGACTGTTAATAACTTTATATTGTTGTCATTAACAAGACAAAACACAATCATTAATGGCTATTTTATCACAAACTTCGAAATCTCCTATAAAGCTTGCTCAATGAAATAGGACATTCCTGATGCAGAAAATTAACTTTGCCATAACACAAATTAAATAACGCCCAAACAAAAAATTGCTTTGAAAACAAAACATTAATGAAATATGGTATGAATTCATTGTGCTACATTCAAAGCTGATTTTCTTAATTGATTTAAAGTATACAAGTCTAGTTTGTCAAGTAAAGATAATTTAGGTAAACCTAACACTACTTATGAAACAAACATTAAATCAAATATGCTAATGTTACAAAATTCACAAATAGAAAAAAATAAAATTTGAAATTATCTATGGGCTGAATTGCTTTGATTATATTACCTTCTCCACTTGAAATGTTTTCGACATCAATATCATCTGATGTCGTCGATACTGCTGATGATGCCGAAATAATAGACATTTTTTCCCAGTCAATTCTGGAAAGTTCAGGAGAAACCTGAAAGATCATTACAAAACTCGTACATAATTTTTCACCAACTTAATAATTAAGAATATTAAGCTAATAATTAAGAGAATAATTTATTTTCTTAACCTAGCACAATATTTGTAGGTTAGCACTATGAATTTACAAAAAGTTAATGGATTTTGTGTAAATTTCTAAAAAAATTAAATTTACAGCATAATCTAGTAGTTATTTTATAGTAATCTATTTTAATTTAAATGAACTCAATTCTAAAAGTTAAAAACAAACTTACATACAGCAGATCCTCTTGTTGTTCAGCTAGCACTATTGGTCCCTGCACTGAAGATTCCTGAAAAAGATTCCTAATATAATCATACAAACTCGAAAAACAAAAATCTGTTCAAACGATTAACATTGAATAATATAATCCTGATGATAGCTAACAAATACACTACCGATAATTCATCCACACTGTATCATTTAAATCTACTATTAAGTATAACACACCCCATAAAATTTTTTAGAATATTGATATTAATTTTTTAAAATTTCATGTGATATTAGTTGAGTATCATTTAGGAGGTTAAACAATATAAATACAATTCTACACATTAAGTTACAGATTATAAATACAGATAATAAGACATTAAATAAAAATAACTATATAGGCCTACATCAATTATCGGGTTTAAGTACCTGCTGTAAGCAGTGATAATTTTAGTTTAGTGAGCTTTATTCAGACTTGCATGCAATAATAAATTTTACATAAGATAAAAGAACGATGCTTTCTTTAGTCACCAGCAAAACCTTTTCTGTCTTCAAGTTAATATTATAAAATTTAAAAACAGCGCAATTCTATTAAAAAATTTAATCGAGATTAAAATGCATGTTTAAGTCAAAAATTAAAGAAGTCTCAGTTCAAATTCTCTTTTCACTTTTTCTTTTACCTGACAAATGTTAGCCCTTAATTTTTAAAGCAGAGCTGTGTTAAAATAAAATTTTTATGTCAAATAAATTACAATTTAATGGACTCGATGTTATGAAAGTAACTATGTGTACAAAATATTACAACAGTTTGCTTCCGTATTACAGTAGCCATAGGCCTATATTATAAATTTTGTTATATTAGGTGTTAAAATTAGCCTTAACTTATTAAGTCATATCTTATTTAATTAATTACGTTTCTCTGAAAAATCCTGAATTTGAAAGTATATTTAGAGTAATATAGTGGGACTGAAGAATAAAATAAAATATGTTAACTAGTTAAATACGAGCAGAGTACAAATTAAATATATTATGGTAAGGCCTACCATCTTGTGTTAGGTAGGACCTCATTTTACGAATAAAATGACTTACAAATTGGATACATTACACAAATATAGGTAGGCCTATTTCATTTTTACAATTGAAAACGTACGCAGTCTAGCTAATATTTCTATAGGCTAATGGGTGTACTCAGTAGGAACTCAAGGCTCTTGTCTTCAGACATTTTATACTTCGTATCAAAGCCATAGATTAAATTACTGGCAAAAAATTTAGGCAGAATTTACGAACAAAATTTAGCATAAATTTCAGGCCTAATGTACCACTCAAACTTACTTGATCAGACACTTGTGTGTGTCCTCGATCGCATACATTTTCCGGAAATAGAGCCCGTCTTACATCTGTAAGAAAATTAAAATTATGTAATGTTCATACATGAATCACCATAAAAGTAATAAATGGAATTTTTTTAGAGTAGACAAAATAATTGTCAGACTTACAGGAGTATCTATAAAAAAGAAAAATTATTTAATTAAATTGCAGTCAGTGCCCTCACAGGGACTTTTTTTAAAAATGGGTTAATTAATCTTATATTTTTAGTTGATTAGAGTTAAGGGGTGTTTTTATACACTGAATATAAATAACAGTTAAAACTATGTACCTTTTTTAGCTGTACGTCTGGTAGGTTCTATTTTGGTAGATTCTACTGTCACGGTCATCTGAAAAGTAAGATTTGACAATAGACTTTCAAATGATTAACATTGTATAACATAATCCTAACGATAATTAGCAAATACATTACGGATAATTCATCCACAATGTATCATTCAAATTGACTATTAAGCATAATACACCCCATAAAATTGTTTATAATATTAAGCTAATAATTTTTTAAAAGTGCATGTGATATTTAGTTGAGCATCATTTAGGAGGTTAAACAATAAATACAATTCTACACATTAAGTTACTCTTTCACACTTGAATCTGAATAAAACTTACAAACATTCCAACTTTAATTCCGACATACTATAAAAATTTTCAATTCAGGAGCTTGGAGGAGCAAGGGCGAATATAAAAAAATTGATTTTTTTTTTAAGGAATCCTATTTTCTGACATGTTAAGAACATGGTAATACTACTATCACATCTATATTCGCCCTTAGTATTTTGTAAACAGTATTGAAATGTATGGACTGCATAAAACCAGCCGAAAGCTTAGTGCTGTAATATTGGAGGAGTAACTGCACGGTGCCACACGTCTGCATGATCTTTTGCCCTTTCACCACCGCACTTCTTATACAAGTCTATGAAAAGTTTGGGTCAGTGTGAGTCAGTATTCTGATGTGATTAGTTTGTTCTTTCTTATACTGCATACGTTATTTCTTTGTTACTCCATTAGTGTCTTATTATAATAGTGGGTCAATCCATATCAAGTGGCCCAGCACTGGTTGCTTGACCATCTCAGAAAAAATTTATATTTGGTAGGTGGATTCCCTTATGTTTTGGGGGCTCAAAAATACTTTTCTCAAATTTTTACTGTTTACCATTTGGAAATGGCGGCCATATTTGTTTTAGGCCGCACGCTATTTTTCGCGTTTGCAGGCATCTACGATTTCTTAAATTATACAGCAGTGGGTTGCCCTAGCCCTATCAGATAAACTGCATTGAATTCAGTACACTCTGGCCTACAAAATAAAACCATAATTACCTAGCTAGATGTATTTCTTAATATATTTTTTACAGCTCAAAATTATTGGTCGCAAATTGGCAAAATTCAATTTTTGAAGGGTAATTTTTCAAAGAAGGAATAATTTCTCAGCCTTAATCTTTTTTGTGCTGTTCCACTACACAGTATAGTTACTTTTTGTAAAGTATTAATGGTGAAAAGCTTAGCCTTAAAAAAATATGCCCTTTTAAAAAACCAATTTTTGATTTTTTTTCAAAGTTTCACCTGCAATATCTTTGTTGGGGGACCAGTTAAAAATCTGAAAATTGCACACATAAAAGGCCTTCACGATATCAAACTTTAGTATAAATTTCAACTTTGAGATTCAACTGGAAGTTAGTAAACAAAATTTTCAATTTGACCCAAAAATACGTTATTTTCATACCCGCGATATGTGGGCAGTAACAGTAGGTATAGTAGTTTTATGATTAAAGCATATCCAATCAAAGATAACTAATTATAATAACATAGGATTTTGATTTCTGTAAGTCTGGACAAGTCTGTGTATTGTCTCCCCTCTCTACCATTATCTGTCCCTGTCTGGCAAGAAGCTAACTGTTATTGACAGTGCTTCGGGTTTTCCTTGCACTTAATTAACTATGAGCTCTTCAAGTGTACTAGAGTTGGGCATGACATGTAAATTCGATGAGTTTGTATAATTAACTCATTTTGCATGGTGAGGTGGGACATTGTCCCACTTCAAATGAGGTGGGACAATGTAGGTTTCTGAGACGTTTAACACAATGAAATACATTGAGTTGAGCAGTGCAAAACAAACAACCGAAAGTTACCGAATAATCACGACAATGTCACGAACTTCGTAATGTGTCCTATTCATTCCCAATTGTGACGCATCGCAGTCGCTCGTACACTTTGGGAGTGAAACAAACATTGCCTGCTCGCTTCAAGTCGCGAGTCACGTCACATCTCGGTTCATACTTCGTTCGTATATTTGTCGCACGGTAGTGTAGTGGTACAAAATTTATTTTTGAGGTGTTGGGACATTCTATTGATTTGTATGGTACATTTGAGGTGCATCTTGTATGAGTGACACAACTCTTAAAGTGTACAGTTGTATGACCTTTTAAAATGGAGTCTCAGTGTTCTATAGGTGTTCTTATTAATGAAGCTTGTCATAAAAGTGTGTATGGAGTATTTTCTAAAGACATTAAATTAACTGAAGATTATAGTGAAGAAAAAGTGTTATTTTCTTAGAGAATTGACTCAGAGGTTAAATCAACTTGTAAGTACCATGAAATAAAATACTTGAAAAAATTTCATCATCTTTTTGGCAAGTCTTGCTCAGACCCTTTCAAGAAACATAAGAAGCCTACAGTAAAAGGTCTACGAGAAATAACTTTTGATCATTATTCAAAGAATCAAAGCCCTTTTGTTAGCCTTGTACCAGGAAAATCATTGTGCCCAACATGTTATGCAAAAATATTTGTAATTAACAAAGAGAAAGATAGTGATAGTACAGATAAAGAATTTAGTGTCTTATCAGAAACTTTCCTAGGTTTATCGCCTGCTTGTAAAATTAGAAAACTAAAACAAAATATATCTGTAGCCTTAAAAGCAATAATTGAGAATGTTTCTAGTACAGTTAGAAAGAATTTGGAAATTTCTTTTCAAAAGCAAATTCCTTCTAATGAACCAGTTGAAAATCCTGAAAATTTAATAACTGACTATGATGATTTGATAAAAAAGCTACAAACTAAATGTTCCATTTCACACAAAGAGGATAAGATCAAGATTATCAGTTTACTACCAAACTCTTGGAGCCGAGCAAAAATTAGCAATGAATTTCAAGTGTCAGAACGTTTAGTTAAATTAACAAGGCACTTAGTCAAAGTACAGGGTATTTTACCTGAATTACAAAACAAGAACGCATCAAATTTGATAGATGAAAACACAATCAAAAGAGTTAGAAGTTTTTATGAAAATGACAATAATAGCCGTTTGATGCCTGGCAAAAAAAGATTGTATTTCAATGAAAGAAAATGGTACTAAGGTTCAAAGACAAAAAAGGTTAATAGTTCAACTGTGTAATTTAAATGAACTATTTACTGAATTCAAAAACGAAAATCCTGGCATTAAAATCGGAAGGTCGAAATTCTGCGAGTTGAGACCAAAATGGTGTATTATTGCAGGAGCATCTGGCACCCATAATGTATGCGTTTGTTTGTATCACCAGAACGTAAAGTTGATGATAGCTGGGGCCCATCTTAAGGTTGATTACAAAGACCTTTTGGATGTTCTGGTATGCAAAACTTACAGTTACAATTGTATGATGGGAAAATGTGAAGTTTGTCCAGGCAAGCAGGCTTTACTTGACATGTTTGAAGAATCTGAAGACGACTCAATGCCAGACAATATAGAATACAAACAATGGGTGATCCAAGACGGAACTGAAATGGTGACAATCATAAAACCACAAGAAGAGTTTATTAAAATGCTAATTGCCAAACTTGAAAATCTGAAAATGCATCATTTTATTTCGAAATCTCAAGGGAAGTTTATGAAAGACATAAAGCAAATCTTAGCAGTTAATGAATGCATAGTTCTCGCTGACTTTTCAGAGAATTACTCCTTCGTTGTTCAAGATGAAGTAAAGAGACACCACTGGGTATACAAACAGGCTACGGTTCATCCATTTGTATTTTATTATAAGGATCAAGATGAATTAAAGAGTCATAGTTTTTGTGTTATAAGTGACCATCTTGAACACAATACTACAACAGTGCACGCGTTTCAACAACAACTAATAAACTACATCAAAGAGCACCACCCATCCATAAAGAAATTGATCTACTTCTCTAATGGGGCTGCAAGCCAATACAAAAACAAAAAGAATTTTATCAACATGTGCTTTCACAAAGAAGATTTTGGACTTGATGTAGAGTGGCATTTTTCGCATCATGTCATGGGAAGAATGCGTGCGATGGCATTGGAGGTACTACAAAGCGAGCCGTCACAAAAGCTAGTCTGCAGCGGACGTATGAGAACCAGATCTTGACACCTCAGGAAATGTTCAAATTCTGTACAGAACATCTTAAAGGAATTACCTATGTTTTTGTAAAAACAGAGGAAATACAAGAACTTCACGCCAATGTCTTGGAAGAAAGATTCAACAATTGTAAGAAGATTAAAGGCACTCGATTTTTTTCATTGTTTTATACCGCAGTCAGACAATTTGCTTAAATGTAAGTTCACATCAGCATCACCTGATAGTGAACTTCATACAACTGGAAAATTTGTGGATTGCGGAACGATGGACAATGGTGGATTGCGGAAGTAGATAATATTAATAATCAAAACCAAGATGTGCATGTTACATTTTATCACCCACCAGGAACAAGGACCTCATTCAAAAAAAATGAAAAAGACCAAGTTTGGATGCCAATTAAAAATATAGGTACTGAAGAAGCTGACTCCTCTGGAATTTACCACTGTAACTGGGAGAACTTTTAATCTAACGCCCAAACTATGCGAAGAAATTTCACAAAAGATGAATGAACAATTACGTAAAATCTAATTGAAGGTGAGAAGGCATTGTTTGTTGTCAGTTGATTGATTTTAAATTACGTGATACATTCCCTCAAAGCTCAATGGGACAATCAAAAACATTTTACTTCTAGTTGATTTTGTAACTTATAAAATTTTGAATTTCATTATGCCTTTTATATGTAACATTATACAATATTAGAACAATATAACCTGCATTTTATTCAAAATCCTATGTTATTATAATTAGTTATCTTTGATTGGACATGCTTTAATCATAAAATTACTATACCTACTGTTATTAGCCCACATATCGGGGATGTGAAAATAACGTATTTTTAGCTCAAATTGAAAATTTGTTTTACTAACTTCCAGTTGAATCTCAAAGTTGAAATTTATACTGAAGTTTGATATCATAAAGACCTTTTGTGTGCAATTTTCAGATTTTTAACTGGTCCCCCAACAATGATATTGCAGGTGACACTTAAAGAAAAAAATCAAAAATTGGTTTTTTAAAAAGGCATATTTTTTTAAGGCTAAGCTTCTCACCATTAATACTTTACAAACAGTAACTATACTGTGTTGTGTAACAGCACAAAAACGATTAAGGCTGAGAAATTATTCCTTCTTTGAAAAATTACCTTTCAAAAATTGAATTTTGCCAATTTGCGACCAATAATTTTGAGCTGTAAGATATATATTAAGAAATACATCTAGCTAGGTGATTATGGTTTTATTTTGTAGGCCAGAGTGTATTGAACTCAATGCAGTTTATTTGAAAGGGCTAGGGCAACCCATTGCTGTACAATTTAAGAATCGTAGATGCCTGCGAACGCGAAAAATAGCGTGCGGCCTAAATCAAATATGGCCGCCATTTCCAAATGGTAAACAGTAAAAATTGGAAAAAAATTTTTTTGAGCCCCCAAAACATAAGGGAATCCACCTACCAAATATAAATTTTTTCTGAGACGGTCAAGCAACCAATTATTTTTTTTCTGGACCACTTGGTATGGAATTTCCCTAGTACCATTACAACAGTGAGTGTGTGTGGTATTTTTGTAAAATGAAAAGTAAAAATACGTCAAAGATACGGCAGAAACTTGCAGAATATTAGATTGTTAATAAATGCAAGATACAACGAAATTCTGGCGCGAGTTATGTTTCAAGAAAGACAAAGCGTGTAGTTCCTGCTCGTTCGGACAGCCGTATAAGTGGTCAGAAATGTTTTGAAAAAATAGGAATGAACTGGTCCCTATTGTTTGTATCGCATTGACTGGGCGATCATTTTATGTATGTTAATCATAAATGTACATTGTTTCTATTTTTGTTTTTTAGTTTTCTTTCATTTTTTTTAAAAACATACTTTCTATAATGCATACTTTCATTATTATTTAATTTTAATGTCAAGGAATATGTTAGATACGACATTTTGTACACAGTAGTATGTAATTTGCTAAGAATTTGATATTAATTCATAATGCTAACTATAGTAGTTATCAACATTTCGAATTTTCATTCGATTAATTTAAATTTTAGAATAATCTTAAAATTTTGTTGTTTTACTTCCATGTTCCTTAAGGAAATGGAAGTATGGTGATGGCAAAAAAAATCGTGTTCGAGATTATTGCAGATTCTGATTGTACTACACTCAAAACATGAAAAAAAGTCGTTTTTCGAAAAGTGTGTGTGTGTGTGTGTGTCTGTCTGTCTATAGATTTTTCCTATGGCAAACGATAACAGCCGCAAATTCAAACAGAATCAAATAAGTTTTTGCATACAGCCCTGATTTGTAGAGTACTCGCGACCTATTGTTTTTTGTGAAGATCGGTTGAGGGAAAGGGGTAGTTTACCTGCAACGGTTTTTTTTTATCAAGGGTAATTTTGTTTGTTTGGCAAACGATAACAGCCGCACATTCAAACAAAATCATATAATATTTTACATACAGCCCTGAATTGTAGAGTTCTCAAGAACTATCGTTTTTGGTGAAGATCGGTTAAGGGAAAGGGGTAGTTTACCGGCAACGGTTTTTTATCAAGTGTAATTTTTTTTATGGTAAACGATAACAGCCGCAAATTCAAACAGAATCAAATGATGTTTTGCATACAGCCCTGTATTGTAGAGTTCTCAATACCTATTGGTGTTGGTGAAGATCGGTTAAGGGAAAGGGGTAGTTTACCAGCAACGTTTTATGTTTTAAAGGGTATTTTCTATGGCAAACGATAAAAGCAGCAAATTCAAACAGAATCAAATACGTTTTTGCATTCAGCCCTGTTTTGTTGAGTACTAAAGACCTATTGTTTTTGTTGAAGATCGGTTACGGGAAAGGGGTAGTTTACCAGACACGTTTTTTGTTTTATCAAGGGTATTTTATATGGCAAACGATAACAGCCGCAAATTCAAACCGAATCATATAATATTTTGCATACAGCCCTGAAATGTAGAGTTCTCAAGACCTGTTGGTTTTGGTGAAGATCGGTTAAGGGAATAGGGTTGTTTACCAGCAACATTTTATGTTTTATCAAGGGTAATTTTTTTTTTGACGAACGATAACTGCCGTACATTAAAACAGAATCAACTACTCTTCTGCATACCTTTTTGAATTATACAGAACTCAAGGTCTGTTGATTTTGTTGAAGATCGGTTAAGGTAAAGGGGTAGTTTACCAGCAACGTTTTATGTTCTAACAAGGGTATTTTCTATGACAAACGATAACAGCCACAAATTCAAACAGAATCAAATTTTTTTGCATACATCCCTGTATTGTAGAGTTCTCAATACCTATTGGTGCTGGTGAAGATCGGTTAAGGGAAAGGGGTAGTTTACCTACAACATTTTATGTTTTAACAAAGGTTATTTTTTATATGACGAACGATAACTGCCGTAAATTCAAACAGAATCAACTACGTTTTTGCATACCTTTTTGAACTAAAGAGAACTCAAGGTCTGTTGATTTTGTTGAAGATCGGTTAAGGGAAAGGGGTAGTTTATTACCAAAGCTTTAGGTTTTAAAAAGGGTAATTTTTCTTATGACGAACGATAACTGCCGAAAATTCAAAGAGAATCAAATAATTTTTTGCACACTTGCCTGAGTTGTAGAGAGCTCAAGGTCTGTTGATTATGGTGAAGATCGGTTAAGGGGAAGGGGTAGTTTACCTGCAACATTTTAAGTTGTAACAAGAGAAATGTTTCCATGACGAACGATAACTGCCGCACATTCAAACAGAATCAAATAGTTTTTTGCATGCAGCCCTGAATTGTAGAGGACTGAAGGTCTGTTGATTTTGGAGAAGATCGGTTAAGAGAAAGGGGTTGTTTACCTAAAGCATTTTATGATTTAACAAGAGTAAAGTACTTAATTTTTATAAATAAATTATCCTGATAAGAAGCTCATAATTATCCACTGTAGAAAGGTAGATGAAATATCTATAAATGAAGAGGTTAGGTGAACGGGGTGGGGGTAATTTTCTATTATTAAAAATTATATGGAGGTGGAGGGGAGCATTTTTTATACGTGTACTACGTTATCAGCAACAGAGAAGTAGTTTTTTGTTAAAATTGCTTCCCGGTCTGTTTAGCCGTAGTCCAATGTTTTCTGTAAAACCAGACTTTTCGGCAATGCCATGACTGCCATCGTCAGTGAAAATCGAGTGCGAAAACGTGAGGTGGAATACGTTAGTGACCACAGTACTGTGGTTAATGCTGAAGCAATAAGTAGAAAGACGTAGTTTGTATGGAAAAATCTTCCATGTTCCTTAAGGAAATGGAAATATAGTGATGGCAAAAACATCGTGTTCGAGATAATTGCAGATTCTGATTGTGCTACACTTAAAACATGAAAAAGTCATTTTTCAAAAAGTGTGTGTGTGTGTGTGTGTGTGTGTCTGTAGATTTTTTTCTATGGCAAACGATAACAGCCGCAAATTCAAACAGAATCAAATCATTATTTGCATACAGCCGTAAATTGTATAGTTCTCAAGACCTATTGTTTTTGGTGAAGATCGGTTAAGGAAAAGGGGTAGTTTACCTGCAACGTTTTATGTTTTAACAAGGGCATTTTATATGGCAAACGATAACAGCCGCAAATTCAAACAGAATCAAATGATTATTTGCATACAGCCGTAAATTGTATAGTTCTCAAGACCTGTTGATTTTGGTGAAGATCGGTTAAGGGAAAAGGGTAGTTTACCTGCTACGTTTTATGTTTTAAAAGGGTATTTTCTATGGCAAACGATAAGAGCCGCAAATTAAAATAGAATCAAATAATTTTTTGTATGTAGCCCTGGTTTGTAGAGTACTCAATACCTTCTTAATTTTGGTGAAGATCGGTTAAGGCAAAGGGGTAGTTTACCTGCAACATTTTATGTTTTAACAAGGGTAATTTTTTATATGACGAACGATAACTGCCGTAAATTCAAACATAATCAAATAAGTTTTTGCATACACCCCTATATTGTAGAGACCTCAAGGCCTGTTGATTTTGGTTAAGATCGGTTAAGGGATAGGGGTAGTTTACCTGCAACATTTTATGTTGTAACAAGAGAAATTTTTTCATGAACGATAACAGCCGTAAATTCAAACAGAATCGAATAAATTTTTATTTAAACATACAAACAGTTTTATTATACAGCATTTGCGTATATGTTTGATATATGAAATATAGGAAAATCAATTCAGTCAATAAGTATCTTCTAAATAATGTTTCAATAACGCCTATTTTTATCGTGTTACTTTAGTTTATTTTATTGGGATTGATTTCAGGATGTTATCACACGTTTTTCAAACAGGTTAAAGATGGCAATGTTGTTTAGTTTTAACCTGTTTTTTACTTCCGTGTTTCGTAAGGAAATGGAAGTATGGTGATCGCGAAAAAATCATGTTCGAGATAAAGGCTGATTCTGATTGTACTACCCTCAAAACATGAAGAAAAGTCATTTTCCGAAAAGGGTCTGTATGTAGAATTTTTTCTATGGCGAACGATAACTGTCGAAAATTCAAACAGAACCAAATAAATAGTATAAAATAATAAATAAAAATTACAAATAATTTTTGCATATGCACCCGAGTTGTATAGGACTCAAGGCCTATTGATTTTGGTGAAGATCGGTTAAGGGAGAGGGGTAGTTTACCTGCAACGGTTTACGTTTTAACAAGAGTGAAGTACTTAATTCTGATAAATAAAGTATCCTGAAAAGAAAATCATACATAAAACATCCTTCAATTTGTCAAACATAAAACACGATTTACAAGGAACACACATAACTTGTTAGAAATTATCGAACCGAATTCAAGTAAATGATTTTAAATATAAACATTAGAACATGGAAGTCATGTATGGTTCTCCATACCGATATTTACATTATTATTTGTAATTAGTTGTATTATTAGTTGATGATTTTTACTTAAACTTTAACCAAATTATTTGTAATTTTATTTTATCGTTAATTATTTATAAATAACAATGTAAAATAATCGAAATCTATGTTCTATAATACTGAAATACATATTCGCCCTTTCTATCCTAAGAGT
This sequence comes from Magicicada septendecula, assembly GCA_034769895.1. Lineage (NCBI taxonomy): Eukaryota > Metazoa > Arthropoda > Insecta > Hemiptera > Cicadidae > Magicicada > Magicicada septendecula. Next base: position 383,116,435 of record CM068373.1, read on the forward strand.
ATTCACAAACTTTAAACACGATTTCCCAACACCATGATTTTCATATTCGCCCTTGCTCCTCCAAGCTCCTGAATTGTTACATTATAATTTTAACTATGAATTTCTATTAAAACATTTTAATCAGAAGCTTTTAATCATTTACCATCTATTATACATTTCACATCAAAATAAATTATTCAAATTTATTACCCATATTTCAATCTTTTACATTAATTAAACTATTTATAATTAATTTAATTATATTATGTAAAACATTTTACATTAATTAAATCCTCTCTTATTGATTCAATTTCATTATAAAATTCATTTACCATCTATTATAACCTTCATATCGAAATTGTCAAACTTAGTACCATGATTACTATCCTTTAAACATTTTTTCTCAATTTAATTTCATTTCATTTTAAAAATTTCATAATTACATGACTGTGTAGACGGTGAGAAATGACATATGTCCAGCTGTTGTTGACGCGTGACGCTTTATCAAAACAACATTTACATGATTCTTACATGTTCAAAATTGCGTTGAGCCCAAACGGCGGTTTAAAGCTTTGCGTTGAGCCCACCGCGAGTTTATTATTAGTAACCTCGGACGCGTCGGAGACTAAAGCATGTGCGGTGAGCCGGCCACCCACGAGTCCGAAATATAATGCTTTGCGTTGTAGGCAATTGAATTACATTAAGGCAAAATTGGATAATTATGACATTTCTCACCGTCTACACAGTCAATATGGCGCTCATTCACCATTGCATGCGTTCTTATGGGAGTAAAAATTTAATTTTTTGTCTCCGTAAATAGGTTCGACCGCCGTTTAAAATTATTTTTCTCGTGTTTATATAACATAGAAGAATAGAAAAAAATATATATATCAGCATTGATGAGAATTGTGTCAAATGAAACATTATTATTATTATGAAATCAATCACTACTACACAAGTTAGTTACCTAAAATACTATACAATTATAATAAGAAAGTGACAACATTACAAAATTATATACAATTTACGTCGTCCAATGTCATTTTTTAACAAAATCGGTATACCACAAAATCATTTCACTATTCAGTCCGGTATTTACCATTACATTCACATAATTAAATGTCCATTAATAACAATCCAAGTTTTTAGGACAGAACATAGGATTAAGCTACTATACTTACTTCTGTAAGTGAATTTGAATGATGTTAATAATTTTAAGTGGAAAATTGGTTAACAGTTATTTTTTGTACTCATCCTTCTTGAAGACCTCGTCCAGTTATTTTGCCATCACGGTTGAGTCACTGTGTTCACCATACACTCCGAAAATAGGTTAAAATGTTCAAATTTTGACGCTAGCTTTGACTGTCCCCTTTCTGTAGATTTACACTATTGTTTTAACTCATTTGAACTAATATTTTGTCGGCCAACGTAACTTGCTCGCGAGCACTTTGTTATAAGTCTGCTTGACGTTGACTGAGAGGTATTACACAGTTTTTTCCTGAGTCGTAGATGATTATGCAACTCGCTTTGTCTACTGCCACCAGACACTTAGCGTTTGTTTAGAGTTGTGTCATGTTGTTATGCATGTTGGTTAAAAGAGGTTCCCCAAAGGTTGAACTTATTACAATTATTAAAATATCTGTTCCCCTGATTTGCCCTGTCACTCAGATAAGACAATAAATAAAAATAACTATAGGCCTACCTCAATTATCGGGTTTAAGAACCTGCTGTAAGCAGTGATAATTTTAATTTAGTGAGCTTTATTCAGACTTGCATGCAATAATAAATTTTACATAAGATAAAAGAACGATGCTTTCTTTAGTTACCAGCAAAACCTTGTCTGTCTGCAAGTTAATATTATAAAATTTAAAAACAGCACAATTTTATTAAAATATTTAATCGAGATTAAAAAGCTTTTTAACTCAAAAATTAAAGAAGTCACAGTTCAAATTCTCTTTTCACTTTTTCTTTTACCTGACAAATGTTAGTCCTTAATTTTTAAAGCAGAGCTGTGTTAAAATAAAATTTTTATGTCAAATAAATTACAATTTAATGGACTCGATGTTATGAAAGTAACTATGTGTACAAAATATTACAACAGTTTGCTTCCGTATTACAGTAGCCATAGGCCTATATTATAAATTTTGTTATATTAGGTGTTAAAATTAACCTTAACTTATTAAGTCATATCTTATTTAATTAATTACGTTTCTCTGAAAAATCCTGAATTTGAAAGTATATTTAGAGTAATATAGTGGGACTGAAGAATAAAATAAAATATGTTAACTAGTTAAATACGAGCAGAGTACAAATTAAATATATTATGGTAAGGCCTACCATCTTGTGTTAGGTAGGACCTCATTTTACGAATAAAATGACTTACAAATTGGATACATTACACAAATATAGGTTGGCCTATTTCATTTTTACAATTGAAAACGTACGCAGTCTAGCTAATATTTCTATAGGCTAATGGGTGTACTCAGTAGGAACTCAAGGCTTAGTACTTGTCTTCAGACATTTTATACTTCGTATCAAAGCCATAGATTAAATTACTGGCAAAAAATTTAGGCAGAATTTACGAACAAAATTTAGCATAAATTTCAGGCCTAATGTACCACTCAAACTTACTTGATCAGACACTTGTGTGTGTCCTCGATCGCATACATTTTCCGGAAATAGAGCCCGTCTTACATCTGTAAGAAAATTAAAATTATGTAATGTTCATACATGAATCACCATAAAAGTAATAAATGGAATTTTTTTAGAGTAGACAAAATAATTGTCAGACTTACAGGAGTATCTATAATAAAGCAAAAATATTTAATTAAATTGCGGTCAGTGCCCTCACATGGACTTTTTTTAAAAATCAGTTAATTAATCTTAGTTTTAAGTTAACTAGAGTTTAAGGGGTGATTTTATACACCAAATATAAGGTAACATGAACAAATTAACACTGAACTTACTACGTTCCCAGTCAAATATGAAAGTAAAGTATGAAAATATATGTAGACATGCACTATTGGTGTAAGTTCTGGAGCTAAAGATAATTCAACTGTGATACAGAACTTAGTCTATTATACTTAACACCCAGGCCTATAAACTTTTGATCTTTTTCTAAAAGTAATTAATTTTATTTCAGAGTTAGGTTAGGCTTACAGGCTAATCCGCAGTAAGTTTAGCTAAATCAGTTATATTATCATAGGCCAGACTTAATCTAAATAAAATTATTCTGTGTAAAGGTATCAGTAACTTGATATTTATACAGAATAAGCATTTAATACAGAATACATATTTCATTTAACTGGAGTCAGTTCCCTCACAGGGTCTTTTTCAAAAATGGGTTAATTAATTTTATATTTTTAGTTGATTAGAGTTAAGGGGTGCTTTTATACACTGAATATAAATAACAATTAAAACTATATGTACCTTTTTTTGCTGTACGTCCAGTAGGCCTTTGCCTACTTTCACAGTCATCTGAAAAGTAAAATATGACAATTGATGTAGACATGCAAGTATCTGGAGCTAGAGACAATTTACTGTGATAAAGAACTTAGCCTATTATACTTAACACCCAAGCCTACATAACACAAACAAATTTTGATTTTTTCCTAAAAGTAATTCATTTTATTTCAGAGTTAGGTTAGGCTTACACGCTATTCAGCTGTAAGTTAATCGGCTAATGCCCTGCTAGTTTTGTTAACATAATTAATCTTTCAGCGAAATCAGTTCTATTATCACAGGAACTTTGCTGTTGTTAATAATACATCAGCACAAAACTAACTGGAAGTTTATTTTAGTTCTAGGGTTATAGAATCAAAGTCTTATCTAAACACTGAACTATCCTTAACTGATAATTTCATGTTATGACATCCAACTTGCATACAATACAATAAATACTCATGTTCTTGTATACCACAAAGAATCTACGATTTCTATTCAAATATTATTATTCTGATTTTTTGATTTTTCTGTTTACCCTGCACTTTTCAAAGCAGGAATTACAATATTAAAGTTTTACAACAATGCATCTAATAAAATTATTCTGTGTAAAGGTTTAGTAACCTGATATTTATATCACTATTGTATTAACAACTCGGAACACTGTGTTTGATATTTATGTAGCATAAGGTGACGCGTATATGACAGGTTTTATTAATGCAGTAAAGGAACAAATCTAATTTAAATAGTCTTTGTATTATTTTGGAATTCAATTTTTTAAAGCAAATGATAATACCTTATGCACCTTTGTAAAGGTTTTTACTTATTGGGGATAAGTGAACTGAATTAAAACATCAAACAAATGATTTTTGTTTCACAATCAAAACAATACGCCTACTGTATTAAATTTATTATGGCAATTCTATTTACCCTAAAACACTACAATACAAAACTCCAGAATTTTTGTTTTTGTATAAATTGGCCCACTAATAATGAAAAAATAAAATTGTATTAATTAAATTAGAATGCTAACTTGCTCAATTATTAAATTTTGGGCAGAACACAGTGATATTAGGCATAGTTGGTTCTATAACAGATACGTGTTCGACAAAGTAATCTAGACATGAAACATAACCTAACTTATTTCTTTTATGAATTTGCTAACTGCTATAATTTTTTATTGTTCGACTAAGCTTTTCGTCATTACTGACATCTTCAGGTCTTAAACAACGTAACACCTAATATGCTACAAATAACGGACAACATACACTAAATAAATGATCATCTTACCTTTCATTTTTATCCCCAAGGCCATTTCCAACATCTTCCTGCCCCGACGACTACCCATGGCAAACAAAAATAATACTGTCCCACACACCTTACTTATTACCGCGGACACTCTGAATTAAGCGCGAATTAAAACTATTGGTTGGCGCGTTTTTTTTACTGCACGCTGACCTTGCTTATTACCGCGAACACACTGAATAGAGGTGGGCTGATATACCTGTAATAGGCATTTTGGAACGATATTTTTGTGGAACGGATGTAACAGTGACTGAAAAGTTGAAATGCCTGTTATTCGCGGCGACGCTGTTCCGAGTCGAGACACGCCGCCCTCGCTGTTCCGAGTCGGGGCACACCCCCTACACACCTACACAGACACACACACACAAATTGTACGCAAGATCACGTAAACCAAGGCCAAATACTAGGCGTACAAAAATATCGCTGGAACGCAAGGAACAGCCAGTAACGCGTTATTTAAAATACTAGGTATTTCAAATACTAGTGGTATCACCGATACACAAGGAACAACACGTTCCAGAATAACAGTAATATTTTAGTAACACCTAATATTTTAGGAACACTGGTATTCCCAAAGGGAGATAGGCCTATAAATTCTCTTGTTTCTTATTTCCATTTAAACAGTAATAGTTTAATAAAGTCACAGTGTAAAGTAACACTGTTAATACTTTTAGTTTCAATTTATTTCTTATAACAAATTATATAGTATAGGTTATATAATATCTTCAAATAAATACACAGCAAGTAGGTTTATTAATATATTAATAGGTTTATCTAGGTGAAAATAAACCTACTTGCAGTGTATTTATTTGAAGATATTACATAGGAGACCTGCAGGAAACTCAAAACGAGTTACTTACAAAGGATAATATAAGTTGTGTATATATAGTATATAATAACAGGTATTTGTACCTGTTATTTTTTTGGAACGGTATTTTCATACCTAGTATTTTAAAATAACAGTTTAGCCCACCTTCACTGAATACTGAACAAAGCGCGAACTAAAATTATTGGTTGGTGTCTTTTCTTCATTGCACAAACTAAACAGAGTAAACACATGGTATAAACACACTTCCCTCTTGACAGAAGGTAATTAACCTATTTTATAAACCCAAAGGAATCTAGACATTCATACTTAACCTAACACAGCTAATTTGCTACAAACAACGGACAACATACACTAAATAAATGATCATCTTACATTTCATTATTATTCCTAGCGCCTCCAACATCTTTACACATGTTAAAAATTTTATAGAATAATTATTACGAATGCCAATATGGCCGACTAACTACCCATATTTCATTATATACATTTGTATATATCGAACAGGTTGTCTGGCTTCAGCGTACAGCAAAAATACGATGTATAAAAATTTGTATAAGTTTTTCGTACGCTGACACACCATAACTTGGGCAAAATAACTTCTTCACCTACAGATGTACTTATACAAGTTCCTCAAATTTGTTTTAGATACCCTGGGTAAAAATTGGCGTGTGATGAAGAAATTATGCGGCGCTAAGTCTATATATATATATATATATATATATATATTGGTATATAACTTTACAAACCTGAATTGACCCGACCGAGCACACGTGTCCGGTCTGATCGAACAATTAAGAACACGTTCGGTACCTGTATAAAACTGCCCCCCCGCAGGTACCTGAATCAGTTAAAAAAAAAACAATAATCCCTTAAGACTTCCCACCCCCTATTAAAGGAACGTTTATTAGTGTAGAATAAAGAGAACGAAACCCCGATACATGAAAAGATTTCAGATTGGCTGCAACTTTTATGACATCAATTTTTACTACTAAATAATTATAAAAATACCTGAATGCCGGATACGGCCCCTCGGCCAGGTCTACAATTACCTTGGGACGTAATTACATATGAATTTATTCTAATAAAGTTCATCACCCCGCCCAATTATGTCTAGTTAGACGCGAGCACCATAGCGTAGAACTTGTTAACGGCAAAAATGTCCCACACAGGAGGTTTGCTGAAGTGGCCAAATGTATATAAAAAGATTAAATTTCGCCTTCCAGCCGCAACCCGCATCGAGTCTGGTTGTTGTTGCATTGTGGCATGCACAGCCAACTGCTGAAATGGGTTGTCCTCCGGCGGGGCGGAAACCCGGGGATCACAGTAGCCTCTACTCAATCATAGTAGATAGTACTTGTAGATTTAAGCAACTTAGGTCGGCTGGCAAGAACGTCTGTATCTGTACGTAACGGCTGTCTAGTCCAGAATGCAGCCTTGCAACAAGCTACACGTCGAAAAACGTAACTGTACGCTCCACCACCAGGTAGCGACAGTATATAGAGCAATTCATAACACGGAATTACCATATCGCCCGCATACGTGCAATTACATAAATAATTATTTCGGCAGTTAGACCCTTTTATTTTTTATTCACGTTTATGGCACGCCAGGTTTTCACCAAAACACGGCACACGCCTAACGTTTGGCGGGTAGGCAACCGCGCGCACGATGTTCAGAGTCGTCGCAGGGCCACAACTAATCACACAGTACAGACGTAATAACACAGCCTCGGAATTTCGGTAGACCGAAGTGAACTGAGTAGCCAAGGTCTACCGAAATATGTAATTGTGTCAGAGAAGAACAACAAGCAGAAATAGTGTCCGCGGAATGAATAATAAATGTGAAAGTGAAGTATCAAAACAGTGTTTGTGAAAGTGAAATATAAAGATGGCGGAATAGCACATGCAGGTATTCTAAAAACAATCAGTCTGATTAACAGTTTTGTATATTTCAAATAATAAAGAGCTCTTTAATGAAACGGGGGTATTAAGGAATTGCACAGAGTAAGAGTGTGTGGGTGAGTGTGAAAAATATCCAAGTACTGGTTAGCGAAAAGAAATTAGTGGAAGAAAATTTTACATAATAGGAATAAGAAAAAATAAATAATGATTTAACTTGTAATCTTTTAAGATGTGGAAGATAAGTTTAATAAACAAATGTAGTAATTGAGAGTCAATATTATTATGCTGTAAAACCCAGCAACCCCTTTTACAGGTCACGAGTTCGTACATAGAACCCTGGATCCAAGCTAAGGTAAGAACAAAAATATAAAAAGGGGGAATTTGAATTTTTGGGTGGTTTTAATTGTTTTAAATATTTATTTGAATCAGTATTAATTGTTTCAATGGCGCCCGAACAGGGACGGTTTGTATAAATTTGTTATATACGAACTGTACCTACTTGTGAATGTAAAAGTGAGAGTGCTGGAGGTTAAGTTGTATTGCGTATAAATTACGTACAAATAAGTGTTATGTTATGCTATAGTTAAGTGAGGGATAAAATAATTTTAAGTGTGAGTTTTGTTGTATATGAAAATTTCATAAATTAAAACATGGAAAATACTGAGAGTAAAATTAACGAAACTGACGTAACCGTCAGTGATGAATCGGAAAATAAGTCGATGTTTGTAAACAAAGAAAATATGTCGACTGAGTCAGCTGATAGAAGCGACTCAGGAATCCAAACAGATGTAATGCTAGCAAATGAAAGTTTTTTTACCGAATCAAAAATAATGAATGAAGTTGAAATTCATTCAACGCCAATTTCAATTAATCAAAATAAGAAATCCGATGATGATGATATGTTAAAACGTTTGTATAGTATGGTGTGTAGCAGTTTAGAAAAACAAGATAGCAATTTTAGTGAACTAAGAAGGGATATTAACATAAAATTTGATGTACAGAATAATAAATTCGAAAGCAAGTTTGATGAACAGAGTAGAAATTTTGAGGAAGTAAATGTTAAATTTGACGAACTTAAAATTGATATCAATGCTGTAAAGAATAAATATGAAAGTAAGTTTAACGAGTTAGAACAAAATATTGAGAAAATGAAAGAGTGGAGAACAGAAGATATAGGTAAGGGTAATAGAAATGAAAATAACGAAGTAACAGACGACGATACAAATAATGATAGTAGTGTGAATAAGAAGGTAAGTGACAGTGTTAGCGATATGACGAAGAACGAGGTAAGTAGTAATAATAGTAATGAATTTAATAGCGAAATAAAAAGTGATAGTGATATAATTAAAAATGTGGTGTTAGAGAGTAAAGGGGTGAATAATAATAGTGGCGATGAAGTTTTAGTGGAGATAGAAAGTAGTAATGAGAGAGAGTGTAAAGAGAGGTTAGATTGGCAAATGGCAAATTTTCCCCGTGGTTTAAGTGGAGTAAGGACTCCACTAGTGATTTATGTGAGAGATGAGGTGTCTCTAAGTAGGTCCCCTGTATATCATGAGTTCCCTGGAAAAGCCAGGAGGTGTTATGATAACGTTGTATTGCCTTTTGTGTGGATTGAGAGAGAGAAAGGAAAATGGGGGTTGTGTAAGTGATTTGGAGAGAGTGAGAGAAATAGAATTATTCACGTTGAGAGAGATAGAGTTGTTTGAGGTTGGTAGAAGGTATAAAGAGTTAAGAGAGAGAGTGAAGAGTGAGCTAGTTGATAATTATATGGAATACTTACCTGTACATAGACGTGGGATATTAATAGTAGATGAATCTGAAAATGAGGAGAGGATAAAATGCTTAAGGGTGACAGATAATAATACTGACGGTGACAAGACCAGAATTACTGATGTAGACAGGTTATATGATTTGATAATAGTGTGGGATAGTCCAGTAGATTATTATATGGGTATAATAGAACAATGTGAAATTGTAAATAGTTATAATAATAATAATAAAATAAAAGTAATTAAAAGTGATTTGATAAAAACATAAGATTGCTGTTTGATGATGAAGGGTAAAGAGTATTGTTCATGAACATTTAATTATGTGAGTGTAGGGGTTTTAAAATGGACTGAATTATGAAATGATTTGTGGTAAATAATAACAGATAACAATGTGGATTGTATATACTTATGTAGTGATGTTAAATGTATTTGGGTAATAGGTTATGTGGTACTCTGTATTTTATGTAAACAATGTATGTATGCAAGGGGAATTGATTTTATAATAATAATAATAATAATATTATTGTACCAGACTAAACAAATAACGAGAGTAATTGTGAATGTTATAATGCAAGTAAATGAATTGAAATGGTGTTGAATAGTGTAATCAAAGTAACTTAGTGTTTTAAAAAATGGATGGAGTTAATAAACTGGAGATGAATTAATTAATTTGAAATGTTGCATAGATAAAGTTTGGTAATAAATTTAAATGGTTTTTCTGAAATTTGGACTTTATAATAAATGGTAAATGATTAAACGTAAAAGGTGTTTAGGTGTTGAGTCATATTGTTATTATAAGGTATCAGAAGGTGCATATGGTTATGTACGTTATGTTTGTTGTGATAAATGTTTATATTTTTGAGTCTATGACAAGTGATTAGGTTTTTATTTGATTTAATGATTGACCATATGTAGGTAGGAATTATATAATGGAATTGAATAAGAGTAAAATGTTTTAATAAGGAAATTAAATGAATTTGAAAGAATTTAACTTAGGTAAGGTATGTAATTTTTGGTCAAATTTGAATTGGAAATGTTTATGTTAATGTAATGATGTTAATGTGTAAGTTAAGTGTTTATTATGTTGTATATGTTGATTATGTAAGTGTAGGGATCTAAAACATATATGTAGTGTATTTTACATGTGATTCCCCACTTTTGGGCAGTCACGGCGTCACCGAACCCTGACCATGGATTTGGATTATTGGTAACAAGGTGTGAAGTCAATAACGCTTTTAAATATATAAAAACATAAATAAATTTATTCTACCTACCTGTAAAGATTCTTTCTGTGTCCAGGATTCTTCTCGCACAAACGTAAGATACAAACATGTGTTATGGGTTTTTTGTAATAATGTACTCTACTCATTTTGTTTTTTTTTGAAGAGAATTAATACTTTTTAATGAGCAATTATTAAAACAGGTTGTACTATTCTTTTTCCAATAAAAATTTCAAATTACGTTAAACTTTTCATACATTTTTTCAATATGCTTTATATTGTGATACATCTATTACCGTTATATTCTAGTTCTACTACTTATGGTTACGATAGACTGCCCAGTCTGCTTTCATTCTCTCTCACATTCTTAAAAAACCCCCGTTATTAAATTATGTACCCCATTATTACAAATTGAAACATATACCCCAAGCTGGCACGAGGCGTCCACACAACCTCGGTTTATTTAATGTATAACTTCATTAACTTCGCGAATAATATACGAGTTGGTGTTCTCCGTTGACTCACATCACTGCCACTTGTTTGAGACTGTTAATTCACTTTTTGTTACTGGTACATTTTAAAATTTGGAAAAAAGTCGCCCCGTGGGGTGGTACCGGCCGGTACTGTCTGTGTCGGACTGCGCAGAACAGCTATAAGTTCGTGGCCAACTCGATTACGTCGTTTTAGGTGGAAACCACAGCCTGTGGTTTAGTCGCCGTAGCTTCGTCCCATTTAACTCATGCTGTTGGTGTTGTGTTAGTTGTATCAGGATATTGGCTAGGCACTGGCTAACGTCACGAAATAGGCGTGACTTAATTTTTACGTCCGGCCGCATGGTAGATGAAGGCGAACAAAAATTGTTTCTTAGCCATCTTGAGTTGTACAAGTAGCGTCGCCCCGCGCGTATGCTCGGGTCATGCATACGAGCGCACGGTCACACACAAACAAAGTTCTTGGAAACTAAGGCGGTGCGGATTCCTTATTACCGATTGCACAACGTGATATTGCGTTGCCTTTGTTAAAAACTGTTCTTACAACACGTGGTCTGTCTCTGTTGAAATTAGACTTTACAAATATTTTTATAAATCCCCGAAAAATGCAATAAAATAAAATACCCATAAATTTGGCCCGTTACAATACCCCCTCAATGAGAGGTCTTCTGTCAACACAGAAGAAATCTCATTGATAAAACCCCTAAGAGGACCGGTGAGGAACTGGTGCCAACAACCCCCTCTTGTTCTTACACTTCATGGGTAAACGACCCCCCTGGCTCGGCGACTATGGACGCTTCTGAACGAGATCCCAACACCGAAAAATCGAACAGATACGCACCACAGCGCACCTCACCTTCTATCATGCTACCCTAAAAAATCCAACTCCCTGGCTTAGATCATGCCAGATCCTCAACCGATATGTTTCCCCTTACATGCAAACTGGGCTGCCTTTAGCAGATACTGGGCTCACACACACACACACACACCTATTCTACATATTGTACAATTAAAATATTCTCCAAAAATTTATTAAGCGAAAAATCATTAGCTGTTTTCCTTGAAAATCAAAACACAAATTTTGCATCTATACTGAATAATTCTCTTCATTAGTTTTTTTTTTATTTATTTATTTTTTTTTTTTTTTAGATTAATTGGACATTTCTTAAAAACAGGAACATCCTTAACCTAACATGTGACTACACCTAGAGTCTAACAATACAATTCAATAAAATAATTCAATAATAATAAACACGATTAGTACACAAACAATAAAATAATCAAAGTTTACAAACCGCAATTAGATGGCAGGCGCAAAATCGAGAAAATAAATTTTTTTTTTAATTTAAATTCAAAAAATTGAAATTTATTAAAATATTTTCTTTCCATATTGAAATTATTTAAAATTTGTTCAAATCAATTAAAAACAAAGTTGAATTAACTTCCTTGCTAAAAATGCCTTGTATATGACCTCACCCATCAGCTGATCGAAACTGGGTCAAGTCAATAACCTTGACCTACATACGTTATACACAAGTTACATCTGAAAATACATTGTATATCTGTAAAATTCTATCTTGAAACACAAAAACACAATAAAATAAAACATTTAAAATTAACAAAATATTATTATAATTAACAAGCAAATTGATATTTAAATTATTCAAAATAAACACTTTATAGCTTTACATTAGTTTCAAACTCTATCAAAAATTTGTCACTGGTTTCAATCAAAATTTTATATTCTTTACTCTAAATCTCTTTACTTAATCATTCTCAATTTCCCTTACTTTGGGTGATTTAACTATTTATTTCAACTTGATCTGCCACTTGGCATGTATTCATATATAATCTTTCCCTCTCTCTGACTCTAACCACTAACAACTTTAACTAACAGGACACCCATCTCTATTAAAACATCTATCAAACAATCTCTAAACCCAACTTACTATTAAACTCAAATCGCCACCTTCTCTCGATATATAAAAAAAAATACTCTCTAACCCTTTGTACTTAGGATAAGTGTTCCCCCCCCAAAAGCTCACTCCCTTATGTTGGTTCCTGGATTCTACCTAAGGTAACCCTTTCCGGCACCAAACGGTCCCTTCCCGTCCCAACCCTCCCAACCCGTACCTGCGGACTCCCACATTACACTATCCCCTCTTACAAAATTGCCATCCCCAAATCTCAATCTAATTACCTCACTTCAACTACAACAAAATAAACATCATCATTTATAAACAACAATATATCAGTCAAAACTCTACATATATTCCCCATAACTACTGTGTCAACCTCAATACTTCTCAATATCTATTACATTACCTCACAACAACATTACATTAATTCAAAACAATATTATTCTCTCTACTACCATTTTAACTTCAATTTGGACTGATCTACATGTCCCAACAAAATATTCATCACCCAAAAACTATCTTTTATTAACTTTCACAAATCATTACTTTATTTCTCACTTATTTGAAATAGCATCTTTAGCACATTAAACATTATATTTGACATTAACTACCTTGAACATTTATAAACAATTTTACAGTGACATTTTACTACAGATCAGCTGACCTTCCTCAGCAAAGTGAAAACACATTTCAAAAATTGTGCAGATTACATGAAATACATATGATTATCAATCCTTACTTCTAACATCATTGTTTCCCCTCTTTCTGACTCTGATAATATTACGTCAACCGCCTGCCAGTCGGTTTAGTTATTTACTTAGTTTCAAAAATACACAAATTATATAAAACACGTATTTCAATTCTTACTTCTAACACAATAAAATAATACATTGAACACAATAAAATATAGAATGAACACAGTATACTGAATGTATGAAACCTTATTTATCAAAGCAGAATACAAGCGTTTATTAGAGCAAAATTTAGTTATCATTTTGAATTTACAAAATTTAAACACGTTGCTCATCTGAGCAACCCCCTGATCCACACACACTATTGTAATTTATGTAGGACTGTAGCACCCATTCGCTTCCACAAAGACTGCATAGTTGGAGGAATTGGACATCTCCGTGTCTTTGCTTCGGCTTGACATTTTGACGATTGTGGATATCGACATATCCTTGTTTTATATTGAAACGCCCTTAAAACGGGTCTACCACCTGGCTATGCTGTCCCCACGCGGACAGAGTGGCAGCCGCTGTTCCATAGTTCCTGGATTTCCCCTAATTTCACCCCCCATTTAATTTCTATTATCAACCAATTTCAAGTCAGCTATGGTCAAGGGACTTGATATGGCCATAGCTGACCGCTAGCCAAATCCACGATTAGTGCTGGTAAGGCAGTAATCGCCCGAAAAGTCGGGGAAATCAAACTTTCATTTCAATGTCTGTTCTATACATCATTGTTATGTACGGCACGAGCGTCTATCATGGTACAATTGTACAAAAAGGTGTGCCGCACATTTTCGCCCTGTTGGCCTCCGATGGAGGTAACACTCTCTGTTACCCCCAACCCATTCCACTGTCTACTGGGGCACAGGCCACCCCAGCAATACCGCCTTAATAACTAAATAATGAAAAGTAATGAACTAAAACTTTCTACCATTGCAGTTCCACACTCCACTATTCTATCACTTCTTTGAGCACCAATCTACCCCCCAAAATTATCCCCACATCTTGTATTGACAAGTTTTTATTTTATTTCACATCTTTCACAATGTTCCCATGCTCACTGATACTACAACTTGACAATTATAATTGGTCACTAAGTAAAATTTAGTTATTGATATAAAATTAAATGTATAAACAATCCGAACTATACAACAATAAAATTTTTATAAGTAACATTTTTACATTTAGGAGGCTAATACTAACTATCATTAAAAGTAAATCTGTGACCGCCCGAAAATAGGGGTCTTGCTATGAGGCAGGGTTGGCGACAAAATAGATCCACTTTGTGAATTTACTTCCCCCTTTTAAGCTCAACTCTACTCCCTTACTTTTCTCATTTCTCCAGACCCGCCTGTAACTCTACGAATTAATTACAAAATTATAATTATATTTATCTCTTACCTTCGGGTTTTTTACTCCAAGGGTCGTTCAGACGAAACTGCTGCAAAAAGGATTATTTGGATTTGATATAGGCAAAGATCAAATACACCGTTTGTGCTAAAACAAATTGCCTCTGATTTATTATTCAAAATAACTACTTCGTCTCTCTTTCATGACATTTAGATTAAGTACTTGTAGAATGAGCAACAATTTGTGAAATCAAACATAGTAACAAAATATTTCCTAATTAGCTAGCTTATGACAACTATGGTATACCACAACTATTTATTATTTGTAATGAACCAATACGTGATTTAGCTGCACACTCACACACATTCGTTCTTTGATTTTGTCGTTCTATTTAAACCCCACTTCGAGATCTCTGATTTACATTTTAGATTTATAATTTATTTATGTTGAATTATACTCTGGGGAAAAAGGTAAAATAATCTTGGTTAAAACTCAGTTAATACTTAACGTCTGAAGAACTCCGCTGTTTTGCACCTCTGCTGTGAATGCACTGTTTAACACACCATGATTTAGTTTTTCACTGTTTAACCGCGGTACTGTTATTGCTTATTTCATATTAGGTTGATGCGCCACTATTATTTTAATTCACTTTAAAATAGCATTTAGTGTTGTTTTGTCGTTCTATTTAACTTTTCGAACACTTAGCTCGCTTAGGTTGGCCGCGCGTTATACAGTTTATACTAGTTTTAGTACTTTAAAAGATAGGCCTACTCTTAACTACGGCCTATCTTACACCCGAGGCCACTATGTAATTTTTATCTGCACTGTATGCTGCTTATTACCACTCTCTCTGATGACACACAGCAGACTGCATACTGTGTCACAAGGCTGCTGCTGGCGGTTACGCAATGCGTCTGGCAGTTGTTTTGGCTGGCTGTATGTGTGTTGCATTGCTGTACTGGAGGCTCCTTACAGGTGAAAGTCTGGCAATTTGGAAAGTGCTTAAAATGATGATTTGCATTAATATAAAATTAAACTGGGGTGGCTCACAATTTCGTACCGTTACAATACCCCCCCCAATAAGAGATTGAAGGCCGGGGCGTTCAAACTCTTATTGCCTAAACCTAAGAGGTTCAGTGAGGACATGGCACCGCAACCCCCCTGAACACTACTAAATCATGGGTTCTTACCCCCCTAGTCTGGCGACTGCGACAGCACCCATCCGAACTTACTGGACTTCTCTATTCGAGATCCCAACACCGAAAAACCGAACAGATACCCGTCCCAGTATCGCCTGACTTTTAAAACATTCAATAAAAAAATCAACAAACGGCCTTCCATCACTCCATATCCCACATCTGATTTGTTTCCTCTTAACCGTACTGGTTCATTGACAGCGTACTGGCTCATTTTATATTATAGACCCTAAAGAATAATATTAATAAAACAATATTGGTTTACAATGATACACATAAATTCCAGTTAAATTGAATAATATTCCCCATACAATGTTGCCCATCCAAAATAACACCTTAATTACACAAAAGGACATTAACTCCATTTATACTTAGCTACTATAAAAATTTTTTTTTTTTTATATATACCCCTCTTTTAATCCCTTAACCCCTGATACCCGTTACATTTTAATGTGGTCTGCGCGAGGCTTCTTGGCCTTTTTCAGCCTCATCCTCGCCGTAACCCACATCTCCCTCGTGACCTGTAACTGGGTCACCGCCCATCCACACTCACTATTACCCCCCCTAGACTGTGGCGTCTAGTTGCTTTCACAAGGACTGATGCGGAAGGGGTGGACATTTTTTTCTTTTATTCCACCCCCATCCTTGCTTCGGCGTTACAATAAAATTCGGTATACATATAACCTACTATTCTTTTTTATATTATACACCCCTAATGGACTACCACCCCTGTCTGGGTGAAAATAGACCTGTTCCAAAATTTGGTAGATTCCCCAAAAAATAACCCCCCTACTAAATCTAACAAACCACCGGGTTAACAAAATAAAACAAACCACAAGCCGGTTATATCAAGTAAAATTTATGATTTGCCACAATTAACTACTTTCATGGTCATGGTCCGGTGAGGTCATGACCGCACTTAGGTGGGGAATCTACAGTTAAAACATAAAATATAGATTAGCATTGATACAAGTTACTTGGATAGTAATGTACACATCTTATTTTCCAAACACCACTTCAGCTCAAACATTTCCTTCAGTTTTCAATTTTAAATGAATGTTTTAATAAGTTAAATCCTTATTTACATCAATTAGTATTTACTTTATAATTCCCATTTGAATTTAAATGAAAATAAAGTAAAGTTCATTGTTAAAAATCATTGCTTCTATTAATTTTATTACTAAATTAGTTTAGTTGTATTTAATTTACTTTAATTAATTCAATTAATCTCAAAAGTTACAGTAATTGCCTCATTATTATTTTGTCTGTAAAAAAAAATTAATTTCAATTCTTTTCTATCACAATAAGGTTTTACTCAAGATACTGGTTCAGCAGACTACAACGTTTTTTGTTATTGTCACCAAGCATGACTACAGACATTAGTCTCAACATACCACACCTGTTTATATAAACACTAGTCTGCAAGACTTGTTTAGTAACCACAGTTATAAACATTCTCAGTTTCAGCATTCATGGTTACATCATACACTGGCATATATACATCCTACAAAATTTTCATTTCTATAATTCTTCTTGTTAACATATTTGTCAAAATCTCTTTCTTGCAATTCGAACCAAATATAATTTTAATTCACCTTTCAATTATTATTTCTCTTTTAATTACAATTTCTATTTAATGCTATTATCTCAATTCATATTATTGAATCAACATTTTTTCACACCTGTAAGCATTTTATTCTATCTGATTAGTATTATGAACTTTATACTTACAATACACATTCCACCTATTGACATGAATACAAAATACACACCACACACACACCAATACCTCCGTGTAACCTCTGAAACATTTAACAACAATGTTATTTCATACAAACAATTTAACCTTTTATAATACATACAATTAATTTCACTACACATGTATTTACAATTCTCCAGCCATAATTATTCAGTTATATCACACTTCAATATCAAAAATCAGCTAGGTCATTACCCTATATTAACATATTTAAAATTGTTCACTTATGAATTTCAACCTCCATCGTCAAAAATTAATCGGGGTTTCAAATAACAATTTTCAATTTTATTTACATTCTGTATACGGTTATCTTGTATATAGTAACCATAAAATTTCTGTTTGTTCATTTTACCATAATAATCATATACCAGGTCAACATCGAGTACATCGGTTAAGTCTCCATCAGTAATATTCATTATCAAGTCAGTTATTTTTTCTTCATAAAGTAAATTATTATTATTTAAACATGTATTATCAAAATAATCTTCACTCTCTATTTTAACAGGTAAGTGTTTCGTCTCTAACATCTCTCTCAACTCATTATAGTCTCTCTTTACTTTGTATAACTCTGTCTCTCTTTCACTACACCGTTCTATATTTAAACTTCTCTCATCATAACACCATATCATACTTTCTCTCTCATTCCATGCAGAGGGTACAAAATTATTCAACAAAATTAAGCAACTCAAATCTTTCACTAATAAGGGTCTCTTGCCCTCCAATACTAACAATTTTGAACACTCTGGTTCATCACAAATAAGGGGAAAATTTACTCTCTGCCCTACACATTCATCTACTCTTTCTTTCCATTCCTTTTCTAATTCAACAACACTAATTATTACTTCATTACAACTTATCATTTTCTCACTCTCACTTACTGTTTCACTATCTATTTTCAACGTATCACTTTCTGATACCGCCCTTTCAATCACATTACCATTTTCAATATCATTGTTAACATTTGTTAATTTCTTACTTTTAATCTGTTCTGCTACTGACTCTACTATTTGTTCTTTCAAGGTATTGAAACATTCATTCGTCTCATTTAAACGTTTATTAATATTGTCTTTCATATCATATAAACGCTCATCGAATTTTTGGTCAATATTATTTATTAACTCATGGAACTTAACATCACTTACATCAAAACGACTATTGATTACTTGAAATTGTTTCTGCAAAAAACTCATTACCTCATTGTCAAATTGGCTATTACATTTTGTTGAGGTTGGGGTTAATTGAACCCCAGAGTCCTCTGTAACTATTGTTTCATCTGTTATATTTAGCTGTATTGTTTTATCTTGACTCGCACTTGGAGTCGAATGTATCTCAAAATTACTCATAACGTTTGACTCGTCACAATTGTCAACACTCGTTATTTCATTGACATCGTCATTATTCGCTGCCATTTTATACAAGTTTATATAATGTTACACAAGAATATTAATCTTATCCACTATTGACTTAACCCTTTTTATATTTAATTTACCAAAGCGTCCTCCCTCTCAAATAACCCTTTCTGCAGCTTAATTAGGTCTGGCGAATATAGGTTGTAACCTATACTCGCGTCGCTGTACGGGGGCCAAATGTAACTCTACTAATTACATTACAAAATTATAATTATATTTATCTCTTACCTTCGGGTTTTTTACTCCAAGGGTCGTTCAGACGAAACTGCTGCAAAAAGGATTATTTGGATTTGATATAGGCAAAGATCAAATACACCGTTTGTGCTAAAACAAATTGCCTCTGATTTATTATTCAAAATAACTACTTCGTCTCTCTTTCATGACATTTAGATTAAGTACTTGTAGAATGAGCAACAATTTGTGAAATCAAACATAGTAACAAAATATTTCCTAATTAGCTAGCTTATGACAACTATGGTATACCACAACTATTTATTATTTGTAATGAACCAATACGTGATTTAGCTGCACACTCACACACATTCGTTCTTTGATTTTGTCGTTCTATTTAAACCCCACTTCGAGATCTCTGATTTACATTTTAGATTTATAATTTATTTATGTTGAATTATACTCTGGGGAAAAAGGTAAAATAATCTTGGTTAAAACTCAGTTAATACTTAACGTCTGAAGAACTCCGCTGTTTTGCACCTCTGCTGTGAATGCACTGTTTAACACACCATGATTTAGTTTTTCACTGTTTAACCGCGGTACTGTTATTGCTTATTTCATATTAGGTTGATGCGCCACTATTATTTTAATTCACTTTAAAATAGCATTTAGTGTTGTTTTGTCGTTCTATTTAACTTTTCGAACACTTAGCTCGCTTAGGTTGGCCGCGCGTTATACAGTTTATACTAGTTTTAGTACTTTAAAAGATAGGCCTACTCTTAACTACGGCCTATCTTACACCCGAGGCCACTATGTAATTTTTATCTGCACTGTATGCTGCTTATTACCACTCTCTCTGATGACACACAGCAGACTGCATACTGTGTCACAAGGCTGCTGCTGGCGGTTACGCAATGCGTCTGGCAGTTGTTTTGGCTGGCTGTATGTGTGTTGCATTGCTGTACTGGAGGCTCCTTACAGGTGAAAGTCTGGCAATTTGGAAAGTGCTTAAAATGATGATTTGCATTAATATAAAATTAAACTGGGGTGGCTCACAATTTCGTACCGTTACACGCCGTCTATTCCATCGCCCAGCCTGCCTCCCAGCAAAACTCCTCTTTTCAGATTACTCAGAAACTATTGTCAATGGCTCAATTTTAATTTTGCCATTGACACTGAAATTTTTAAATTTGTACGCACTGCCCTTTATTTAGGTGCATCCTCCATTATATACAAACACTCTGAGGCAGTGCAGGCATGTGACCGGTACACCAAACCGCTGCACCTTGATTGTATTAAGAATAATAATGCGTGTCACGTACCTTTGGGGTCCCCCTCCCCGTTCAAATGTGAAGTTAGTTTTCAAATTTCAACCAATTTTGGTGGAGCCGGACCATCGTTGTTTTCACTGCCCGAAGGAAGATCCTCCAACCATGGCCCGCCTCCAAGTTCCGAATACCACGGCCAGGACTGGTAAGATCGTGACCGCCCGAAAATGGGGGAGAGTCCCTTCTGTAAACACAAAACAACATTTTAAATATTATTCATAAACATTACCTAATTAAAGTGACCGATATAATTTTAAATTAGTCGCATTTTGAGTACCTACTATTTCCTGCGTCTCTGGGTTCCTCAACACATACGCATTCTGCATTTTTATTTCTATAATTTCATACGGCCCTTCATACAACAAGAAAAACTTCTTTCTCTATCTTGAGCACTGGACAAATCATGCCTCTTTACTAACACTAATTGACCTACCTCGTATATGGTCCACTTACCCTTAGCATCATGTTTCTGTTTCCTCCGCTCTCCTTTCGTAAGTAAGTTCTCATTCGCCAATCTAATTTTCATGTTTCTGTCCAAAACTTGACCTTCTGGTGGGTATTCGAAGAGTTGTTCCAATATCCTGGGCGGCCTTGTTCCCCTGATCAACTCATGCGGCGTAAATCGTGTGGATTCATGGGTGGTACAATTCAGCCACTCCTCTACTTTCTTCACGTAGGATGGCCATTCTGTGTGTTTGGCGTGACAATACGCCCGAAATATCCTACCAATCTCTCTCATCACCCGTTCTGCTTGGTTCGACTGAGGATGATACACTGCCATATGCTTGGGTATGATGCCTTCCCATCCAAGCGTCTGTCGCCACTTGCCGCTTATAAACTGTGGTCCATGGTCAGATAATATGATTTTCGGTTTTCCTACATTAATCATGTAGTCTCTTACTATTTTTTCACTGAGCACTTTACTCGTCGCTCTCTTAATGCTATACAATTTCACAAATTTTGAAAAAGTGTCTAGAACTACAAATACATACAGTACACCCCCTCTACCTCTGGGTAATGGTCCATACAAATCTACTGCAACTAAATCAAATGGTTTCTCAACTTTTACGTAATTCATCTCCCCTTCTACTTTATAGTTCACTACTTTCGATTTCTGACATAAATCACACACTCTTAACACTCTTCTAACTCTCCTCTCCATATTCTTAAATATTATAACACTATCTTAATGGAATAATAACTCATGGATATGATTTAATAACATAATGATTTAATCTGTGTAACATAAATTCAAATTATTGGAAAATTCCATTCGATACATAAGGTTGTCACAGGGTCGATATTTATCTCAGGATTTATAATTAAATAATTTTAATATATTTCGTGGGAATTCTTGTGGCTGCTACGAAAAGTTCCTTTGCATGTTGATTAATAATAGAGAGTACCTTTACAAACAATATATTACTTATAATCTAAAAATTTACACAAATTATATATTAAGTTACATACAAGTTTGACGATATTCAATTTGTCCGTCTCAGAAAATAATGTAGTTTATTAGTGTACAATAAATGTTTTCCTTGTAATCACTGTTAGCTTATATATTGAATTTGGTTGCACTTTAAAATGTTGACTAGTGATTAGTGTTAGTGTAAATTGTTATATTGTCTAGTGGTTGTTCCTTGTTGAAAAAAAATATTGTCAAATTATACTTTACACATCTAGACGATATTGCTGAAGGGTTCCTGGTTTATTCTGAATATTTTTCTTGATTGTGTGTATTATTTGTTCATGAAAATGGTAGTGGAAGGATTATTATCTTCGATGATGGTCCTTCAGATCTTCTTTCACAC
Organism: Magicicada septendecula; assembly: GCA_034769895.1. Taxonomy (NCBI): domain Eukaryota; kingdom Metazoa; phylum Arthropoda; class Insecta; order Hemiptera; family Cicadidae; genus Magicicada; species Magicicada septendecula. Next base: position 383,139,047 of record CM068373.1, read on the forward strand.
ACGGGTCATCTATTTTTATATACTTTTAATTACCTCTAGACACGCACTATTCAACTGCTTTCCATCACAATTAACAATTAAGTGTTATTTCTTCTTTCTTTTAGTTACCTACCTCATACAAATTTCTTAAATTTTGATTGGTCATTTATGTACAGTTTAAATGTTATAGGATCAACACCCATTACCTACATTATATTTTATAAATTACCTTTAATAGATAATTTTATTATTATACTCTAATTATATATGCAATGTTTATACAATTATTAATTAGATAATTATAAACAATTTGATACTAAACATGCCTCAGTTTATAACTGTAAAACCTTATTAATTTGAATTTCTATTATATGTGGTGGAACAATTTGTTATGACTAATTGTAATTTCTACTTTGACTACCTGAGATAAATATATTTACATAACTTAACTGGTGACATAAAATCTTATAACATACAACAAAACTTTTAATAATAATAATTGTTTTTGACAGTTTTAGTTTATTTATACTGCTAAACTATTGTCTGTATGATAAACTAAAATTCTGTCTAATAATAACAAAACACTTTCATCAAAAATAATTACACTGTTTAACGGTAGTCTGTGTCGCTATTTCTTATGATCACACTCATTACTTTAAAGGTTTGTGTCCCTTTTTCTTTCCTTGATTATAGGCCTATATGATTATAATTAATACAATTTTATTATATGGATTAGGTACTCTTTATTGGGTTTGGATTATTATTCAGGGTAAGTTGATTAGGCCTACTAGGTTTATTTATTCACTTTTTTCTGTTTACTGCCCTATTCTACTGGGTTATTTCTGGGTTTCTGGATAATATTATATAAGTCAAACCAAATAGTTTTCCTTTAATTTGCTTTCAATTATTATTTCTTGGTTCCTCTCTGGATCGGATTCCACTATTATTTTGTAACATTTTGTTTCATTACAAATTGCCTCCCTTCAGAAGTAATTATTTCTGAACACTTCATTAGGTGTGAGGACATAATTACTTATGTTATTTTACCTTTTCTTCCTCATGATATTTTTTCATGGATTGTTGATTATAATCTTCTGAATTGCTACTATTGGGCTAGTATATGGTGATTGGCTATGCTCAATTATATTATTTCACAACATTTTATTAATTTCATCTCTAACCGCCTCCTTCAATGAATATGGTATAGGATAGGATTTTCTGTGGAATTCTGCTGGTTCTTTAAATTGTATTCTACACTGATAGTTTTTTACTTTTCCTGGGTTTTCTGAAAATACATGTTTATACTTGTTATATATCATGATGAGATCTTCTACTTGTTTTACTGTCAAATTATTTGTGCCTTGGTGTCTAAACTCTCTTATCTCCTGTAATTTACTGTTCCACAGGTCTTCATTTGTCATATTATAGATTATTTTTCTGCATTGGGTGTCATTATTTAAAAAATTTAATTCCCTAACTTGGTGATGGGTACGGTTCAGAGGGGCACCATCGCTTCCTATTAACTCTGCCGTCCACATAACACCTTCTGAGTTCAAGGACACCTTCTCCTTGCTCAAATCAATAATGGCTGAATATTTCCTCAGCATATCGCATCCGATTAATAATTCGAATGGTAGGCCGATTACGACCAAACATATAATATTAATTGTAACACCTTTGCTTTCTATTTCCAATGACACTTGTTTTCTCACTGTTTTATTTTGACGCCCAGTGGCACCTATTAAAATAACATTATTGACAGGTAAGGTAGGTATTATATTTTTACTTTGTTTCTGTATTCTCTCCAGTTCAGCGTCATTAATAAGTGATACATTTGCACCAGTATCTATCATTATTCGTGTAGGAATTCCTTCAATTTGAGCGGTTATGTATAAAATTTCATTATGCTGGTTGATTCTACTTGTCACCGTTTCCTCCAACAGTTCTTCTCGAAGATTTTTCAAATAATAATTGTAAATAATAGTAAGATTTTGACTGTCCGTCCTTAAACTTTGGTTATTGTTATACTTCAAAATTCTTTTATTTTCCATAATTAGTGTTTCATAATTAGTTGGTAGTAATTTGTTATTACTATGTTTTTGAATTTGGTGGTTTTTGTACTTCAAAATTCTTTTATTTTCCATAATTAGCTTTTCATAATTAGTTGGTAGTAATTTGTTATTACTATATTTTTGAATTTGGTGGTTATTGTACCCAGTAGTTAGTAGCAGTAAGGGGTCGCGAGGGTTTATTACTGCCTCACTCCGTTTAAATTAAGGCTATCATGATTATTTTCCGGGCATGACTGTTGATTTGCCTGGACTGGTGTGCTGGTTCCTGGTTGTTCAACCTCTCGGTTGTCTAATTGTTCACTTCCCCTTGATTCTCGGAAGTCCTCCTGGCTTCTACTTCTGACTCGGTTATAATGGTGACTCATCCCTCTGGGATTTCCTCTTTGATCATAACTGTTATTAAAACTGTTCCTCCGAGGTTGATGGTATCTCCAGTAATCCCCTTCTTCGGCACTGATGTAATTTATTCGGGGTCGGTACGAACGATTATTATTATAATTACCCTGATTATTATTGTTATTAACTCCTGAGTTAATCCTAAAATTATTATAATTTTGGTTTGTTCGGTAGTTATTATAATTATTATTGTTTCTATTACCCGGATGGTAATTTTGATTGGGCCTGTTGTTATCATTATTGTTAATTGGGTTTCGATTGAAGTTTGCTGGTTGGTTATTATTTGGGGTAAAATTTTGGTTGTAATTACGATCGTTGACATAACTATTCTGGTTATTCATGTTATTATATTGATTATGATTCATACCATGGTTATTATTTTTTGAACCGCACTGATCAGTTCGTTGTCTGCTTCTTTTGTAGTAACCCTCATGTTCATAATTTTCTAATAAGTCAGCCATTGCGTGGACCGTTTTAATCTGGCTTCCCAGGCGTGCTCTGGCAATTCCTGTGTCATAATGGTATGCCATTTTAGTTACTAGAGATTCTTCTGGTATTCTTGGCTCTAGGTGTCTCGCCAAACACACCTTTCCCCAGAAGTAAGTAGTTGGAGATGTACCTCTATTTCCATCATATCTTCCCTGACAAATGTTGTCCCTTATAATATTTTGTATAGCTTCGGACCAGTATTTTTCTTTAAACAGTTTTTTAAATTGAGCGTAGTCCACTATCTCATTCCTGGTTGCTGTCCACCAGTTGTCCGTAATCTCCCTAAAATGCTCATCCAACATCTCTCTAATCGAGCTCCAGATAGTTATTCCATGTTTATTAAAATGTTCCTCAATTCTGGCCAGGAATTCCATGGGGTTTCTGCGATAATTTTTGAAATTAATTCCTTCTCTGGTTTCATTTGTGGAAACATGAGTAATATTATGTGGTCTGGTTCTAATTAACTCAATTTCTTCTTGATTTTGGCGTACCTGACCAGTTAAATTATTCACCGTAGTGTTAATATTGTCACACCTTTCTCCGGTTTGTTTCTGTAAATTCACTAAATTTTCTTGTTCCTTTTGTATTCCTTCTATTTGAATACGACTATTTTCTTGGAGCTGGTCTATTCTAGTATTTATCACTGCTTTATTTTGTATGATGGTTTCGTTAGCTTTTCTCAATCTCTCATTAGTGTCAGCTATTTCTTGCTTCCTTTCCTCATCGATTTTGTCCATCTTCTGGTTAATTGTATCATTGACTTGTTCAATTCTACCATTAATTCTTCTTAAATTCTCTTCATTGATTTGCCTGAATTCTTCCTTCATTTGGTTATTATTTTCACTTATAGTTTGTCTTAAGGTTTCATTAGTACTTTCTTTAATACTGTCGATTTACTCATTTATCCGTTTTAAACTCTCATTAGTGGTTTCGTTTTGTTTCCTAAAATTTTCGTTAGTTTCTTCTTTGTTTTGGTCAAATCTCTCCTCCATCTGTTTTATTAAATTTTCACTCATTTTCTCATTTGTTTGTCTGTTATCTTCCTTGATACTATCAATTTTTTCATTTGTTTGTCTGTGATCTTCCTTGATACTATCAATTTTTTTCATTTGTTTGTCTGTGATCTTCCTTGATACTATCAATTTTTTCATTTGTTTGTCTGTGATCTTCCTTGATGCTCTTCAAATCTTCCTTCGTTTGTCTGTTTTGTTCCTCCATTTGTTTTGACTCAAAATTTCATTTTGTTTCCTTGAGTTTTCAGTGAATTCTTCCTTCTGCTTCTTCAAATCTTCCTTCGTTTGTCTGTTTTGTTCCTCCATTTGTTTTAATAAGTTTTGACTCAAAATTTCATTTTGTTTTCTTGAGTTTTCAGTGAATTCTTCCTTCTGCTTCTTAGAGTCTTCTTTAATTAATTCCCATAGTTGTTGTAAATCCAGGCTTCCTCTGGCTTCCTCTCTTACTACCGTTTCCACATCCTCCACCGATGTTACTTCTTTCTCTTCCATCCTGACTTCTTTCTCTGCCTCCTTCGTCTGTTTCAATGATGTAGCCCTCTTACGCATCTTTATTATTTCTTGGAACTTATAGCAGTCGCCAGCTAAAAATTAGGAAATTAATTTGGTTGTTTCAATTTCTTCACCTAATATTCCCTAATTTCAGCCTCACTAGTTGGTGCGCCAATTTATAACACTATCTTAATGGAATAATAACTAATGGATATGATTTAATAACATAATGATTTAATCTGTGTAACATAAATTCAAATTATTGGAAAATTCCATTCGATACATAAGGTTGTCACAGGGTCGATATTTATCTCAGGATTTATAATTAAATAATTTTAATATATTTCGTGGGAATTCTTGTGGCTGCTACGAAAAGTTCCTTTGCATGTTGATTAATAATAGAGAGTACCTTTACAAACAATATATTACTTATAATCTAAAAATTTACACAAATTATATATTAAGTTACATACAAGTTTGACGATATTCAATTTGTCCGTCTCAGAAAATAATGTAGTTTATTAGTGTACAATAAATGTTTTCCTTGTAATCACTGTTAGCTTATATATTGAATTTGGTTGCACTTTAAAATGTTGACTAGTGATTAGTGTTAGTGTAAATTGTTATATTGTCTAGTGGTTGTTCCTTGTTGAAAAAAAATATTGTCAAATTATACTTTACACATCTAGACGATATTGCTGAAGGGTTCCTGGTTTATTCTGAATATTTTTCTTGATTGTGTGTATTATTTGTTCATGAAAATGGTAGTGGAAGGATTATTATCTTCGATGATGGTCCTTCAGATCTTCTTTCACACACGGGTCATCTATTTTTATATACTTTTAATTACCTCTAGACACGCACTATTCAACTGCTTTCCATCACAATTAACAATTAAGTGTTATTTCTTCTTTCTTTTAGTTACCTACCTCATACAAATTTCTTAAATTTTGATTGGTCATTTATGTACAGTTTAAATGTTATAGGATCAACACCCATTACCTACATTATATTTTATAAATTACCTTTAATAGATAATTTTATTATTATACTCTAATTATATATGCAATGTTTATACAATTATTAATTAGATAATTATAAACAATTTGATACTAAACATGCCTCAGTTTATAACTGTAAAACCTTATTAATTTGAATTTCTATTATATGTGGTGGAACAATTTGTTATGACTAATTGTAATTTCTACTTTGACTACCTGAGATAAATATATTTACATAACTTAACTGGTGACATAAAATCTTATAACATACAACAAAACTTTTAATAATAATAATTGTTTTTGACAGTTTTAGTTTATTTATACTGCTAAACTATTGTCTGTATGATAAACTAAAATTCTGTCTAATAATAACAAAACACTTTCATCAAAAATAATTACACTGTTTAACGGTAGTCTGTGTCGCTATTTCTTATGATCACACTCATTACTTTAAAGGTTTGTGTCCCTTTTTCTTTCCTTGATTATAGGCCTATATGATTATAATTAATACAATTTTATTATATGGATTAGGTACTCTTTATTGGGTTTGGATTATTATTCAGGGTAAGTTGATTAGGCCTACTAGGTTTATTTATTCACTTTTTTCTGTTTACTGCCCTATTCTACTGGGTTATTTCTGGGTTTCTGGATAATATTATATAAGTCAAACCAAATAGTTTTCCTTTAATTTGCTTTCAATTATTATTTCTTGGTTCCTCTCTGGATCGGATTCCACTATTATTTTGTAACATTTTGTTTCATTACAAATTGCCTCCCTTCAGAAGTAATTATTTCTGAACACTTCATTAGGTGTGAGGACATAATTACTTATGTTATTTTACCTTTTCTTCCTCATGATATTTTTTCATGGATTGTTGATTATAATCTTCTGAATTGCTACTATTGGGCTAGTATATGGTGATTGGCTATGCTCAATTATATTATTTCACAACATTTTATTAATTTCATCTCTAACCGCCTCCTTCAATGAATATGGTATAGGATAGGATTTTCTGTGGAATTCTGCTGGTTCTTTAAATTGTATTCTACACTGATAGTTTTTTACTTTTCCTGGGTTTTCTGAAAATACATGTTTATACTTGTTATATATCATGATGAGATCTTCTACTTGTTTTACTGTCAAATTATTTGTGCCTTGGTGTCTAAACTCTCTTATCTCCTGTAATTTACTGTTCCACAGGTCTTCATTTGTCATATTATAGATTATTTTTCTGCATTGGGTGTCATTATTTAAAAAATTTAATTCCCTAACTTGGTGATGGGTACGGTTCAGAGGGGCACCATCGCTTCCTATTAACTCTGCCGTCCACATAACACCTTCTGAGTTCAAGGACACCTTCTCCTTGCTCAAATCAATAATGGCTGAATATTTCCTCAGCATATCGCATCCGATTAATAATTCGAATGGTAGGCCGATTGCGACCAAACATATAATATTAATTGTAACACCTTTGCTTTCTATTTCCAATGACACTTGTTTTCTCACTGTTTTATTTTGACGCCCAGTGGCACCTATTAAAATAACATTATTGACAGGTAAGGTAGGTATTATATTTTTACTTTGTTTCTGTATTCTCTCCAGTTCAGCGTCATTAATAAGTGATACATTTGCACCAGTATCTATCATTATTCGTGTAGGAATTCCTTCAATTTGAGCGGTTATGTATAAAATTTCATTATGCTGGTTGATTCTACTTGTCACCGTTTCCTCCAACAGTTCTTCTCGAAGATTTTTCAAATAATAATTGTAAATAATAGTAAGATTTTGACTGTCCGTCCTTAAACTTTGGTTATTGTTATACTTCAAAATTCTTTTATTTTCCATAATTAGCTTTTCATAATTAGTTGGTAGTAATTTGTTATTACTATATTTTTGAATTTGGTGGTTATTGTACCCAGTAGTTAGTAGCAGTAAGGGGTCGCGAGGGTTTATTACTGCCTCACTCCGTTTAAATTAAGGCTATCATGATTATTTTCCGGGCATGACTGTTGATTTGCCTGGACTGGTGTGCTGGTTCCTGGTTGTTCAACCTCTCGGTTGTCTAATTGTTCACTTCCCCTTGATTCTCGGAAGTCCTCCTGGCTTCTACTTCTGACTCGGTTATAATGGTGACTCATCCCTCTGGGATTTCCTCTTTGATCATAACTGTTATTAAAACTGTTCCTCCGAGGTTGATGGTATCTCCAGTAATCCCCTTCTTCGGCACTGATGTAATTTATTCGGGGTCGGTACGAACGATTATTATTATAATTACCCTGATTATTATTGTTATTAACTCCTGAGTTACTCCTAAAATTATTATAATTTTGGTTTGTTCGGTAGTTATTATAATTATTATTGTTTCTATTACCCGGATGGTAATTTTGATTGGGCCTGTTGTTATCATTATTGTTAATTGGGTTTCGATTGAAGTTTGCTGGTTGGTTATTATTTGGGGTAAAATTTTGGTTGTAATTACGATCGTTGACATAACTATTCTGGTTATTCATGTTATTATATTGATTATGATTCATACCATGGTTATTATTTTTTGAACCGCACTGATCAGTTCGTTGTCTGCTTCTTTTGTAGTAACCCTCGTGTTCATAATTTTCTAATAAGTCAGCCATTGCGTGGACCGTTTTAATCTGGCTTCCCAGGCGTGCTCTGGCAATTCCTGTGTCATAATGGTATGCCATTTTAGTTACTAGAGATTCTTCTGGTATTCTTGGCTCTAGGTGTCTCGCCAAACACACCTTTCCCCAGAAGTAAGTAGTTGGAGATGTACCTCTATTTCCATCATATCTTCCCTGACAAATGTTGTCCCTTATAATATTTTGTATAGCTTCGGACCAGTATTTTTCTTTAAACAGTTTTTTAAATTGAGCGTAGTCCACTATCTCATTCCTGGTTGCTGTCCACCAGTTGTCCGTAATCTCCCTAAAATGCTCATCCAACATCTCTCTAATCGAGCTCCAGATAGTTATTCCATGTTTATTAAAATGTTCCTCAATTCTGGCCAGGAATTCCATGGGGTTTCTGCGATAATTTTTGAAATTAATTCCTTCTCTGGTTTCATTTGTGGAAACATGAGTAATATTATGTGGTCTGGTTCTAATTAACTCAATTTCTTCTTGATTTTGGCGTACCTGACCAGTTAAATTATTCACCGTAGTGTTAATATTGTCACACCTTTCTCCGGTTTGTTTCTGTAAATTCACTAAATTTTCTTGTTCCTTTTGTATTCCTTCTATTTGAATACGACTATTTTCTTGGAGCTGGTCTATTCTAGTATTTATCACTGCTTTATTTTGTATGATGGTTTCGTTAGCTTTTCTCAATCTCTCATTAGTGTCAGCTATTTCTTGCTTCCTTTCCTCATCGATTTTGTCCATCTTCTGGTTAATTGTATCATTGACTTGTTCAATTCTACCATTAATTCTTCTTAAATTCTCTTCATTGATTTGCCTGAATTCTTCCTTCATTTGGTTATTATTTTCACTTATAGTTTGTCTTAAGGTTTCATTAGTACTTTCTTTAATACTGTCGATTTACTCATTTATCCGTTTTAAACTCTCATTAGTGGTTTCGTTTTGTTTCCTAAAATTTTCGTTAGTTTCTTCTTTGTTTTGGTCAAATCTCTCCTCCATCTGTTTTATTAAATTTTCACTCATTTTCTCATTTGTTTGTCTGTTATCTTCCTTGATACTATCAATTTTTTCATTTGTTTGTCTGTGATCTTCCTTGATACTATCAATTTTTTTCATTTGTTTGTCTGTGATCTTCCTTGATACTATCAATTTTTTCATTTGTTTGTCTGTGATCTTCCTTGATGCTCTTCAAATCTTCCTTCGTTTGTCTGTTTTGTTCCTCCATTTGTTTTGACTCAAAATTTCATTTTGTTTCCTTGAGTTTTCAGTGAATTCTTCCTTCTGCTTCTTCAAATCTTCCTTCGTTTGTCTGTTTTGTTCCTCCATTTGTTTTAATAAGTTTTGACTCAAAATTTCATTTTGTTTTCTTGAGTTTTCAGTGAATTCTTCCTTCTGCTTCTTAGAGTCTTCTTTAATTAATTCCCATAGTTGTTGTAAATCCAGGCTTCCTCTGGCTTCCTCTCTTACTACCGTTTCCACATCCTCCACCGATGTTACTTCTTTCTCTTCCATCCTGACTTCTTTCTCTGCCTCCTTCGTCCGTTTCAATGATGTAGCCCTCTTACGCATCTTTATTATTTCTTGGAACTTATAGCAGTCGCCAGCTAAAAATTAGGAAATTAATTTGGTTGTTTCAATTTCTTCACCTAATATTCCCTAATTTCAGCCTCACTAGTTGGTGCGCCAATTTATAACACTATCTTAATGGAATAATAACTAATGGATATGATTTAATAACATAATGATTTAATCTGTGTAACATAAATTCAAATTATTGGAAAATTCCATTCGATACATAAGGTTGTCACAGGGTCGATATTTATCTCAGGATTTATAATTAAATAATTTTAATATATTTCGTGGGAATTCTTGTGGCTGCTACGAAAAGTTCCTTTGCATGTTGATTAATAATAGAGAGTACCTTTACAAACAATATATTACTTATAATCTAAAAATTTACACAAATGATATATTAAGTTACATACAAGTTTGACGATATTCAATTTGTCCGTCTCAGAAAATAATGTAGTTTATTAGTGTACAATAAATGTTTTCCTTGTAGTCACTGTTAGCTTATATATTGAATTTGGTTGCACTTTAAAATGTTGACTAGTGATTAGTGTTAGTGTAAATTGTTATATTGTCTAGTGGTTGTTCCTTGTTGAAAAAAAATATTGTCAAATTATACTTTACACATCTAGACGATATTGCTGAAGGGTTCCTGGTTTATTCTGAATATTTTTCTTGATTGTGTGTATTATTTGTTCATGAAAATGGTAGTGGAAGGATTATTATCTTCGATGATGGTCCTTCAGATCTTCTTTCACACACGGGTCATCTATTTTTATATACTTTTAATTACCTCTAGACACGCACTATTCAACTGCTTTCCATCACAATTAACAATTAAGTGTTATTTCTTCTTTCTTTTAGTTACCTACCTCATACAAATTTCTTAAATTTTGATTGGTCATTTATGTACAGTTTAAATGTTATAGGATCAACACCCATTACCTACATTATATTTTATAAATTACCTTTAATAGATAATTTTATTATTATACTCTAATTATATATGCAATGTTTATACAATTATTAATTAGATAATTATAAACAATTTGATACTAAACATGCCTCAGTTTATAACTGTAAAACCTTATTAATTTGAATTTCTATTATATGTGGTGGAACAATTTGTTATGACTAATTGTAATTTCTACTTTGACTACCTGAGATAAATATATTTACATAACTTAACTGGTGACATAAAATCTTATAACATACAACAAAACTTTTAATAATAATAATTGTTTTTGACAGTTTTAGTTTATTTATACTGCTAAACTATTGTCTGTATGATAAACTAAAATTCTGTCTAATAATAACAAAACACTTTCATCAAAAATAATTACACTGTTTAACGGTAGTCTGTGTCGCTATTTCTTATGATCACACTCATTACTTTAAAGGTTTGTGTCCCTTTTTCTTTCCTTGATTATAGGCCTATATGATTATAATTAATACAATTTTATTATATGGATTAGGTACTCTTTATTGGGTTTGGATTATTATTCAGGGTAAGTTGATTAGGCCTACTAGGTTTATTTATTCACTTTTTTCTGTTTACTGCCCTATTCTACTGGGTTATTTCTGGGTTTCTGGATAATATTATATAAGTCAAACCAAATAGTTTTCCTTTAATTTGCTTTCAATTATTATTTCTTGGTTCCTCTCTGGATTGGATTCCACTATTATTTTGTAACATTTTGTTTCATTACAATATACATGACTCTTTCAGAACATTAGCACACTTTCTCGAACATTAGCACACTTTCTCGCCCCAAAATGACCATACCTTTTATGACAATCCCAAACAATTTTATCTATTAACCCCTCGGGTATAACTAACCTCCAATCACGCTCCCCACTATCTACTTTTTTAAACAAAATACCTTGATATACTTGAAATCGCTCATTATATTTAGATCCCTCTACCTCCGTTTCTAAACTAACAATTACTTTACCCAGTTTACTATCAGATCTTTGCATATTTTTAATATCACTTAATTCTTCACCAAAAATTCTATCTTCTCTAGTTAATCTAAAAATTTCTATCTCCTTAAGATCCCTACCAGTTTTGTTTTCTTTAAGTCTACTCTAGAAAGTGTGTCTGGTACCTTATTATCTGACCCCTTTATGTACTCCCAGGAAAAGTTATATTCTTGTAAAGCTAATACCCACCTGGTCAGACGACTGTGTGTTAGTTTACATGAATTGAGAAATGACAATGCCTTGTGGTCCATCCGGATTATTGTTGCATTGCCTAGGATGTATGTCCGGAATTTCCCCACAGCGAACACAATGCTTAAAAGTTCTTTTTCAGTAGTCGTGTAATTTTTTTCGGCAGACAGCAATGATCTACTGGCGAAGGCGATCGTTAGATGTTCCTTTTCGCAGCCCTCCTGGTAGAGCTCTGCCCCTAGCGCTACATTGCTGGCGTCGGTCTGTAAATAAAAAGTTTTATTAAAGTCGGGATGATTCATCATAATCATGTGGCTAAATTTTCTCTTAATTTCGTTGAATGCAGCACGTTCCATATCTCCCCATCTCCACTGTTTATTCTTCTGAAGTACAGCACTTAGTTTGGATGTTGTGTGTGCATAGTTCTCCTGGAATTTTCTGTAGAAATTGCATAAGCCTAAGAAACTTTGTAATTGTTTAATGTTGTTTGGTTCGGGGAATTGCATTATAGCTTCTACTTTGTCAGGGTTAGCTAATATCCCCTCCTGTGTAATAATAAATCCTAAGAAATGTATTTCTGTTTGCAAAAACTTAGATTTGTCCCAATTAACTGTTAAACCCCCTTTTTGTAGCATATCTAATACATACTCTGTATGTTCTAAATGTTCAGTGAATGTTCTAGAAGCTATCAAGATGTCATCTACATATACTGTTAAAAAATCTAGATCCTTAGGTTGTAATATATTATCCAAGCATTTAATAAAGCTAGCAACACTGGTGTTTAATCCAAAAGGTAAACGTTTGAATTGGTAATTTTTACCGTTAAAAAGAAAAGCTGTATATTTTCTGCTGTCCACTGCTAATGGCACCTGCCAGTATCCTGCGGTCAAATCTAACGAGGTCATGTATTTGACTCCGCTGAACTTCTGTAAAATCTCATTAATGGGTTCCGGAGATTCCTGGTCAGGTATAATAATTTGGTTAATCTTTCTGGCATCTAAACATAGCCTTACCTTTCCATCCTTTTTAATCACTACTACCAAAGGGTTTGAGTAAGGTGGTACTGAGCGTTCAATTACGTCTCCCTGCATCATCCGGTCTAGTTCCTCCTGTACAGCCATCCTCTTCGAAAACGGCACCGGGTAACTCCTCTGCATGTATGGTGTGTGGTCCCGAACTTTCAGCTCACAGATGTAGTCCTTCGCTTTCCCTGGTGATTCATCAAACACCTCTCTAAAACGCTCCACAACGGCCCACAGCTCCTCTCGCTGAGTATTTCCTACAACTACATCTTCATTAAAAAATTTGTTGGCTCTATCTGCCCACACACTCTCATTACTCTCCTGCATCTCTCCCTCCTCATTTTCTATACTACCACTCTCTCGGCACAAATTTATTTTAGTCTCTATTTCTCCATCGCCTATCTGCTTATGTAACATTTTTATTCCCGTGACTCTAACTTCATTTACTACTTTTTTAAACTTTATTCTGACTGGTTTATTCCCCTTTTCAAATTTTACTATTTGTTTCTTAAAATCTATTACGGCTCCATTTCTCTCCAAAAAATCATTTCCCAATATTACATCTAGACTCAACCCTTTAACTACTAGGAAAGTGTTTTCAAATTCAACTTCATTTATTAAAATATTTAATTGTACTTGTCTGGTTATTCTCTTACTTCTCACCCCAGTTACCCCCACTACTGTAACCCCCGCAACTGGTAATGATGGTATATTCTTATTTATCTCTCTTAGTTCCCCCATGACATTTTCAGAAATTACAGAGATCTCGCTACCTGTATCAATTAAAGTTTTATAATCCTTACCTTCGATGTTGACTGTCACCTCCGTCAATCCTGTTTTATGTTCCATCACTTTGTTGTCCTCTTCTTCTAATAATTCTTTTGCCATGTCTACCTTGATAATGTTGCTTGAATATTCGTCGGTTACTTGGACCCGGTTCTCTGTTGACAATGGTTGGGCCCGCTTCTCCATTGTCCTCCTTAGTTTCCTGTGGATGGACCTGCTACAGCTGGATGGTTTCCTCCTCTCCCTCTGTTGTAATGGGCTCCTCCTCTTGGCGCTCCTCTTTGAAATTCTCCTCCTCTCGACTGCTGATTTGGTGGTGGATGCATTCTCTCGTTCCTTGTGCACTCCCTGTTTCGATAACATCTAAAACAATTAGTTCTGTTAGCATAATTATCTGTGTCACATTCTCTACACCTCCAACTCTCGCCCCTGTTATCAAAATTTCCTCCCCGCGCTCCTCTATGAAAATTCTGTGTACCCCTACTCTGATGGTAATTATTATTATAGTTTGGTACTACTGGTGTGTTTGGACGCCGCCCTATGTCGCGTTCCCCTATATTCTGCAGCACGTCTAACATGTTCTCTAACTCATTTATATTTGTAATTTCTCTGGTCATTAAGGTAATTTGCACCTCTCTGGGCAGGTGTTTGCTAATGTGTCTCACGAATGACCGGAACGGCAGCGGCGGTTCTAGATACTTGGCCTCGTTATATATAGTCATCACGTATATGGTTAGGTGGTTATTAATTCTACCAAAATTCCCAGTACCCATTATTTTGCTCCTTAAGATTTCTTGGTCCTCCTCTGACCAATATTTGTTTCGAAAAGCTACCTCAAATTCCTCGTAGCTACCCCATTCGGCATTGTGTACTTCCGCCCATATCTCTGCACTACCCTTAAAATATTTCAAAATCTTCAGCAGTTTGACCTCCCAACTACTGTTATTAAATCGATTAAACTCCCGTGTTCGGTTCAAAAATTGCATCGGATGCACTCTACGATTCTCACTACTAAAAGTTTCTAGTTCGATTTCATTATTGGCGTCTCGTGTAATTAATATGCGTTCAGTAACATTGTTTAAATTTTGGTTTCTTACTAAACTTAATTCGTCTCTCACACTACTAATGTTCTGTTTAAGTGAATATAATTTTTTATCATTACTATATTCAGAATGTATGCTATTTTTTGATATTACATCAATAGATTCATTCAATGCTTGTATTTCTGTCTTACAATTATTTTCAATTTCATTTATTTTAAAGTCTACATTATTTTTGTGTTGTGACAATTTTAAATATATCAAAAATCGCACAAATTAAAATTTTTAATTTTAATAAGTAAGAGTATCATACACCCTTACCTATACCCAGATTCCTGAATCAACTTGAAACTTTCCAGTACCAACACGCCAAGAAAGGTATTAAGTAAAGAATAATAATAATAATTACTTTAATTATTAAAAATGCGACTATATAAATAAAGAAATCCCTAAGTCATAATAAAGTAAACATAAAGTATTTACATTCTAATTAATGAATAATTAATAATATATAAAGTACGAACTATTTTCTTAGTGCGTAAATACGCACCAGCTTACTGAGCCCTCGCCCCTAAACTATACGCGCATTCGCCAGTAGAACTTCGCCATGACAAGATGTGAGTTTTGGTGTTGTGTACATACACGTAAGTGTATGTCCTTAAAAGTATATCCAGCGTGAGATGGTTTTATTGTGAATAATGTAGTGTGTAGAGTTAGTGAGAATACATACAGAAAGAAAAAGGTAGCCAACACATCTCTTTTTTAAAATATAAAATGTAAGTGTAAGATAGGTAACTACTAGACTTTAGTACTGCAAAGTGAGAACTATAATTAAAATAAAAAAATGTGAACTACAAAAGTCTGGACCAAGGAAAGTGAAACTACAACAGTTGGAACTTCAAGTAAACAACCGATCTTCGAGAGCAGAAATAATCAACCCTATGTAGATTCACCAGGAACAACGTACTCCACCCTTAGAAGACGACAGGAGATGCCCCAAGGATACAACAACCACCTCATATGAAATTCAGGTGATATCAAACCACAACTTTTGTAAATTTCGCCTTAATAAAAGAAGTAACAAAGAACATTAAAGAACTTTAATAGTGTAAAGAACAAATTATCAGATTTGTAAATTTTGTAATTTTGTAATGAAGTAATAGTAACCGCAATGTATAGATAAATGTAAGATAATAATGTAGAGTATCACCAATATTATTCTTCCAATAATATGGTTGAAGTTTTGATAAATTAATTATTTTGAGAAAGTTGAGACCCGGATCCGTGGTATTAAAACTAACATCTATATGAATAAATTTTGAGATAAAACGAATAATATACTTAAGATCTTTGAAGCAGTAAAAGCAGAATTTACTAAAATAACTTTTCTTTAAAATCAAGCATAATATTTGAATAGCAATAAAGAGATGTTTTCGCTAACACCTAGTGAGTGAATAAATTTATGCAAACCTTGTCAATTTCCTATATCATAATTGTTTTGTAATTTGTTGGTAAGTATTTTTACTAACAACGGCAGCTAGTTTAATTTACTGGTAAAGAATTGAACTAGTTCCCGACTTTTGTGTTGTCTTAACAAGGGAGACGGCACAGTGTTCATCGATATTCTGACTCATTTTTTCCATTGTCATTACTACGCTATTAAGCTTACATTCAGTTTCGGTATTACACTTATTAATTTTATATTCTATGTCATTGTTATACTCATTCATTGAATTTACTAACATCTCATTATTCTCATTTATTTGCTTATCAACTCTGTCTATCTGACTATCTATCTCATTAAATTTAACCTCTGTCTTCTGTATTGAATACAGAACTTGGTATCTACCTGGTTAATTTTATTAGTAAATTCTACTTTGGTATTTTAACAACGTCTAATAATTTCTTGAATATCATTTTTTAATTCATCAAAACGATTATCAAATTTTTTATCATTACTATCGAAACGTTTATTTAACTCATTAAATTGATTCAATATAATACTCATCATATCATTATCTACCTTATTGTATTTTGTTGAGGTCGGGGTTACTTGAATCCCTGAATCTTCAGTTACATTGCTTTGGTCTGTTACATTTATTTCTATTTTATTTTGACTCGCACTTGGAGTCGAATGTACCTCAAAATTACTCATGTTTGACTCATCAAAATTTTCGACACTAGTCGTTTCATTTATGTTATTTTCGTTATCTGCCATTTCTTCTTATTTATACTTGATACTTAGAATACTTTAATTGATTTTATTTCTTATACTATCTTTTCTATTTCATGTCAATTTTGCGTACATGACGCACTTTTATTTTATTACGCTAACCTTAAACACACGTTTGCATCTTTGTAGGTGTGGATTTTATTTTAACAATTTTTTAATTTATAAAATCGTCCCTGTATCGGAAGCCATTGTGAAGTCAATAACGCTTTTAAATATATAAAAACATAAATTTATTCTACCTACCTGTAAAGATTCTTTCTGTGTCCAGGATTCTTCTCGCACAAACGTAAGATACAAACATGTGTTACGGGTTTTTTGTAATAATGTAATCTACTCATTTTTTTTTTGAAGAGAATTAATACTTTTTAATGAGCAATTATTAAAACAGATTGTACTATTCTTTTTCCAATAAAATTTTCAAATTACGTTAAACTTTTCATACATTTTTTCAATATGCTTTTATATTGTGATACATCTATTACTGTTATATTTTAGTTCTACTTCTTACGGTTACGATAGACTGCCCAGTCTGCTTTCATTCTCTCTCACATTCTTAAAAAACCCCCGTTATTAAATTATGTACCCCATTATTACAAATTGAAACATATACCCCAAGCCGGCACGAGGCGTCCACACAACCTCGGTTTATTTAACATATAACTTCATTGACGTCACGCGAATAATATACGAGTTGGTGTTCTCCGTTGACTCACATCACTGCCACTTGTTTGAGACTGTTAATTCACTTTTTGTTACTGGTACATTTTAAAATTTGGAAAAAAGTCGCCCCGTGGGGTGGTACCGGCCGGTACTGTCTGTGTCGGACTGCGCAGAACGGCTATAAGTTCGTGGCCAACTCGATTACGTCGTTTTAGGTGGAAACCACAGCCTGTGGTTTAGTCGCCGTAGCTTCGTCCCATTTAACTCATGCTGTTGGTGTTGTGTTAGTTGTATCAGGATATTGGCTAGGCACTGGCTAACATCACGAAATAGGCGTGACTTAATTTTTACGTCCGGCCGCATGGTAGATGAAGGCGAACAAAAATTGTTTCTTAGCCATCATGAGTTGTACAAGTAGCGTCGCCCCGCGCGTATGCTCGGGTCATGCATACGAGCGCACGGTCACACACAAACAAAGTTCTTGGAAACTAAGGAGGTACGGATTCCTTCTTACCGATTGCACAACGTGATATTGCGTTGCCTTTGTTAAAAACTGTTCTTACAACACGTGGTCTGTCTCTGTTGAAATTAGACTTCACAAATATTTTTATAAATCCCCGAAAAATGCAATAAAATAAAATACCCATAAATTTGGCCCGTTACAAAGGTGTGGTTAGGCATATTGTACCCTAACCATACTTGTTATTATTTTCAAAATTGGTGACTTTAGAAATTAACCGGGGGGGGGGGGGGTAAATAAGGGGAATCACCATAACTATGGAACAGCGGCTATCCATCGAATGGGATGGTAGACCGTATAAGGGCATATAACTAATTTTTAGTAGGATTACTGGTGTCCTCAGATACCAGTAATGCCAAATGTTTTGTAACGCCAAAGCAAGAACAGTGTAGGCAGCGTCTACACCCTAAAAAACTTCAGTTCTTGTGGATGCAAATGAGCGCTACAGTCCAACATCATTAAGCAATAGAGTGTGTGGAAAAGGAGCTGGCCGTTACAAGCCAGGGGCATAGATATAGCATCTATGCAAGGAGGTAAATGCCTCATCCGGGTTTCCGGAAGGTGATTTACCCAATTGTAACTGGGTTAGGGGGGGGAATATGATAAAATTATGCAGAAGGAGAAGTAACTAAATATTCAGTTAAGAATTACTTGACCGTAATCACGGTAAAATCGAGTTTGCTTTGCTCTGATGAAAGAGGTTGTTATTGTTGTGACTCAATTACTGTTTTGTAATGGTTATGCTTTGTGTGTATTAAAAGAAAGTTAATTTTCAATGATGGTGGTTAAATAGTTATTAATGAACATTCAATTATGAGTATTAAGGGTTTTAGATACTGGACTCAATACTGTAATGATTTTATGGTTAACAAGAACATTTAATGAAGTATATTGTAGATAATTTTGTATTTGGTTTACATATGTTAAAGGTACTTAGAGTAAGGTTATGTTCATAGGCTGATAAGACATCAGCTGGTGCATGGTGTAATCGGTATATAATTGTAATTGATTTGATGATAGTAATATGTAATAATTTTTTTATTGTTTTAATAATTGTCAATATATAATTATGAAGGTTTATGATGAAGATTAATTCGTTTAAAAGATAGAAATGTTGGTAGTAAATTTGATTAGCTTTGACTTGAAGGTTTATAAAAATGATAAATGAATTGTATTATGAATTTAAATAAATGCAAGAAGAAATTAAATGAAGTGAAGTCATTTGGAATAATACCATTAAAGTAATTAATTGAAAGAGATGGTCTAATTAATTTAAAGTGTGAATTTTGGTAATGAACTTAGATTTCTTTTGAGTTGAACAAAAATAAATGATAACTGATAAAAATGCAATGATTGAAATTTAAATAATTTATTTTTGATTTGAAATGATAATGCAAGATAATTAGTTAAAATGTTTAATTAATAAATTGAAACAAAAAGTTGTATAATGCTAGTGAATTTTACTCAGATTCAGGAATGAAATGTTTATGTTAACCTAAAGTTGGTAATGTTTAGTTTGAGGTTAGGTTTTTGTGAAATAGGAATGTAGTATGTTTATAGTAAGAAGGGACATATATATGCAACCAGTACTTCGCTAAAGGCAATCCAGTACATCTAAGAGGGAAATAAATCAGTTGAGGATCTGGTTTGGTGGAAGTCCAATTAGTGACATTTTGTTTGAATTTTACAGAGCCTGGTGATACTGTGGCAGGTGCCTGTCTGACTTTGCGGTGTTGGGATCTCGAGAGAGAAGTCCAGTAATGTCATTCAGGTGCAGCCATAGTCACCGGACTAGGGGGTAAGTTACCCATGATTTTAGTAAGGAATTAAGGGTGGTTAGTGGCGCCATATCCTAGATGGTACTCTTAGTTTTTTTTTATGCAATGAGAGTTTTTCTGTTTCGATAGAAATCCTCTCATTGTGGGGGTATTGTAACGGGACAAACTGATGGGGGTCTGTAATTTCCATAGATCCATTTTAACCACGTGTAGACAACTTGTGAATTAACTTTTTATTTGTCCAGAGTGTACTTTTGGTCACTGACTGTAGCTCTGTATAAGGCACCGCACAGTACAAAAATTTTTATTGTCAGTAGGGTGCGTATTCATGCGTACGAGCGCACGTGTGTGCCAAGAAATAAGAGACACCACATATAAAAGGGAGAAATGGTATACTCAAATATAGAATATTGTAAATAAACCCCAATAATTATCCACTAATGGAAATAAATATTGTAGTAAATGAGATAATTTATATACCTGTTTTAAACAAAAAACAGTTAAAAAATAACTTAGTAAAGAAAAGTACACTAACCCAAATATTAAAGTTAGATGTAGTGAAAGATGTAACAAAATGTCATTAGTAATAAGTACAACTCTATAAGAAAGAAATAGTGAGAAATAGAAAGAGAAAAATTATAGGGATTACCCACTAAAGAACACTTAGTATAAACAGTGATACATTGCAATAGTGTATGTGTAAAAACCCCAAAGTGTAGTGATAAAGAAGGTATGCTAATTAAATTATAGTTAACTATAAATAATTTAAAAGTGAAGGGGAGGTATAAATGGGAATAGTGTAAGATATAGAATATAAATATTATGAAAAATAGTGAATGATAATGAAAATAAACACTTAATAAATCTATAAAGAACACTAAAGATTTAACAGTGGAAAATAATAGTGAATAAGTAGGTTGTGAAAAATAGTATTAAGTATGAACTATAAAGTAAGATGGATTGAACACTGGAAAGTGATAATCACAATGGTAATTAAAACCAAAAATATTAGTAATAAGTTTAGAAATATGTAATCATATTTAAAAGGTAGAATCCCAGGAAAGAGTAAATTGAAAGTGTTAACATGGAGGGAATGTAAAGATTGTTTAAAAGTTAAGGAGTTGGAGACAAATCAAAGACACCCATGTTATAAGGGATAGTTATAAATTTCATAAAAGTGATGTTGTTTATCACAATAAAAATAATATGTATTATAAACAAAAATTAGCAAATAATAAGTTCGAAGGAAGTGATGATGTTTCTCACTCCAAGTGATAGCAAAAGAATGAAATGAATGTTAAACCAACAGTAACTAATAACTTATAAAGAATTGTTCGTTTTAATGTTATGAATAGGATATGGCTGAAAGAAACTTGCAGTCCATAAGCCTAATTGTTATGTTTTAAATATTAAGATAGAGAAAACAATATTGACATGTAATCAGAAAACAAACAGACTCAAAACAAAACTCAAACAATTATAATAACAAAGTAAAGCCCATCAGGCTGAAAGGAAATGTAATTTAAATGAAATAAGTAAAATATCATAATGGCTACTTGGCCCTATGAAAATGCCTAACTGTCAGACTCACACAAATATCAATTGTAACAAATTCACAAGAAAATTTACAAATCTAAGGCAAGTAACTAGCCAGTAATTATGCGTAAATCATTTTAAAAGAGAAATGTTACTATAAAGGTTTAAATTAAAAGAGATATGTAATTTATCAAATGTCAAAATAATTAGACAAAAGTTAATATATAATAGAGTATGACCTTATGAGGTATCGTTTTAATCTTTGAAAGGAAATAAAGACAATAGTGATATTATTTATTACCCAGAAGGGATGACAGAAGAATAAAATCAGTCAGGAAATATATAATAAATTTGAATAAAAATTTAAAATATCTTAACAATGCTTTTAATCGAGGCCTTAACCAATCAAAGGGTTTCTGTTACCATAGAAACGGGCCGTTGAATACTAATTTTCCGTTAAATTTACTTACTTGAAAAAATGACGCGTGGGTAAGCAGTACGCAAGATTGAGATGACCAAAATTTTACTTTAAAAAGTTCAAAAGACATTCAGAAGTTGACAGTATGAACCATTGACGAGTCGATGAAGAGCTTCAAATAATAACAGATGTCCAGGAACCAAATAAACGAAATTAAATAGTAGAAATTCCCCAGACGGGATAGAAGAAGATGCCAGCAGCCTAAATCAGCCCAAAATTGATGAATTTTCAATATCCCTGAATGACAACACATCGTAACCTCCTGAACTGATAAGTATCAATTAAATGAAATAATCCCAAGAATAAAAACACATTAAATATTTCTCAAATCAATCAAAATTTCTCACTATTAAACCAAATTCATTTTCTTTCAAAGGTTGAATAAATATAAACTTACGTAGACAATTATTAACTTAGGAATAACCTCGTATTAGTGTGCGAATTTTGTAACAACTAATACGACACCACCGAACAATTTGTAAAAACACTTTATACTATTTAAGTACGGATAAGGTACGGTAGTGTACTTTTTTAATGTAACCAGCTTTTATGTTTTATTTATAATCCAAAGAACCCCAGATTGTGAACAGATTAATATATTGTATACAAACAGACGCCATCTCGGCATCAATGTAACTCATTTCAAAATCAATTTCGCCAACCGAGAGATAAATGTTTCATGTTCTAAGCCAGAGCAGTTTTATTAAAAAAATAATTTATAACACTTTTGTCACATTGATTAATGACCAAATGAGAATTAAAATTAGAGTACAGAGTATTACCATTGTTTTATTTCGTAGGAAGTTGTATAATATATGTGTATGTTAGCAATTTTTTACTGAGGAACCAACTAGCGCTCGGGCCGAGTGGACAATACAACAAGCTGTACAGCGGCGGGAATCATTTGAACGCTCCAGCCGTCAACGCTGACAACACCTATTTAACCAGTAAATTCATAAATTTAATTGTTTTAAAGTAAACAATTTGGCGCCACCCGGGATTCGCAACCCCTATGAATAAACAGGTAGGTTGTACTGATAATTGAGACCACGCTACAGACTTCAGTAGTGACAACCATTATTGTAACGACCGGTGTGAGGCGAACACACCACACTAACAATTTCTACACATAAAAAACAAGTGCACACATTTTACAGATACGACCGAGTCTTGTAGATCGTTACAATATACAAGAGTATATTACTTGTATACTCTTCTATACTCATATATAGGCTTTATGCATTATAAAATGTCTTTACAATTACTGTATAATCATTTCCTTAAATGGTGTATATTTAATTTTTGTAGATCTGATGCAAGGTAGGCGTGTGCTTCTGGAATCATCTGTAGCTATTGACTACAAATTTGAACGATTTTCGTACAAGCCAGAGTATGGACATTCGCAAAATTCAGATCTTTTGGAACAAATACCTTTCTGTGTGAACAGCGCTTCTACCTGCAGTGAAGTCTTAATCTCTAGTTTATTTGTAAGTTTTGTGCATTTGTAAATACTGTGAATGCAAGTTGCATGAGAAACCAAGACTTCCATGATTTTCTAACAGCTTGAGTCACATGATAATCCATTGTAGTTTTGTACTTGTCACACATAAAGATATGTATTTATTTGCAAAATAAAAGAATAATTAATGCTTGATGCCTTTACTTGGTGAAAATCCAAAATTCACTCGTGACGAGTGAAAATCACTAAAACTATTTTATGGTTTTATTTTTTACTATAATTCAAAATAAAAGAATAAAAATTATACTTCCACTAGATGTGTAACACAAAAAACATCTAAGACGGAGTGTCATCTAATATGCTGGGCTATGATGGATGACAGTTGGGAAACAGGACCTGGAAGGCAGGCAGTTACATGAGCTTGTGCCAAAAAAGAACAACAACTTGAAACAATTAAAATATAGGCCTAAGTGTAATAATAGAATTTAACATAAAAAAAGTTTGGAACCGCAAGGAAAGGGCTGACCAATTAAAGAGTACAATTTAAATAGTTTTTGGTAATCTGTGTTTTGCTAGTTCTAGGTAAAATGAAAGTATTCCTTAATCTGACATTCCACTCTTTCATATTTTGCTATCATAATTACACATACAGTCGTGTATAGAACACTGAAGTCTTTAGAACACTAAGGTTCTGCATATTGGCCATTACTAATTTACAAAGGCTCCAAAAGATTAAATCCTTTGAGGTTGTATAGTGATTTGGTGAATAACAGAAAAATAAAAACCAGTATCTGTTAGACTTACTTTATTATTACAAAAAGATGAAATAATATTTAATACGATGAAAAACTCGTATTAAATAAAATACTCTAGTTCCTGTGTAACTTGATTTAAAACTTTGTTAAATGGAATTATATAATTCCTTTTGCTATTTCTTTAAAATTCTGTCACTCAAGATTTTTTATTATTTTTCAGAGTTCTCATAAACTTTTGTGCATGTAGATTAATAAAAATTGTGAGAAGGCTTGCACTAATGGTTCATCCTGGATGAGAAAACTTTAGATAGAGATACTAAAAGTATTAAGGAATTCAAGCAAATACTGTGTTGATAGAAGAAAGGAAGAAAGAACAGTAAAAGATGAAGTACTGGAAGGAGAAAAAGACGAAAACAGGGGAAGATTATGACAAGTTACATCACAAGATCCATACAAGGCCAGGATTAAAAAAAACTAACAGCATAGTAGTCAGTTAAACCATACAGTAGAAACAAAATTGAGAGAATAGGAAGTGTTAACAGTTTTAACTAACAACAAAATGAAACATAAACTTAAGTCAATAGTCATTTTAGGATGTAGACATCAATAATGTTTACAAATTAAAAAAAATGTATAGGTATATAGAGTTAAAGCATATTTGTTGTACTGTTGTAAAAGGTGTAATGAGATGGAGATGTACACAATATAATTAACACACTATAGTTGTAACCATAGTTCAGACTTTCTATTTATATTGCAAGTTTCCAGATTGACTGGAAAGCAGATCATAGGGAAAAGTTAATTGATTCTAGTTGGACCAACCTCATGAAATTTGTGTCAATTTGTTTTAAAGCACATTTGCATGTATACTTATTTGTATGTGCATATGCATAAGGGAATATAAAATGAATGATATTTTAACTTTGTTTTATTATAGGTGGTTGAAAAACAAGTAAAGTGGCTTACATACAGTAGTTCAAACAATTTGAATTTCGTATGGTCTTTAGCACTGAATATTATAGAAGACAGTGACTTGTCGGTTGTTGTTGCATCTCTGAATGTTTTGACAACATTGATTGAACATGATGGATGTACAGAAACCTTTCTGAAGGTGAGTATTTGTACCTTTGTTTATTTGTATTATTTAGAATAAGAAATTACTAAGATCCTGGGTTTTATATCAGAATTTATTAGAACTTTTTTTATGTTATTCTCTACCTTCTTTGGTATTTACATCAATTTTGATTTATTTAATACACTTATATATAATTCATACTCTGAAAGGCACCGTTTAAGCATTTCACCAGAATTCGTATGTTCTGAAGGTTGTTAGTGACTACGAAGGTATAAAGTGGATGGTTGACAGTCTTTTCCCCATTTATCCCAATCTCTTCTGTATTCTCAATATTGGTTCTTGAAATATAACCGAACAGTAAATACTGAGGCAGCATGCAATCCTGGTGAACTTTATGGAGTATTTGTACTTTCTTTGATAAATTAAATCTAATCTTATTTTTATTTATTTTCTTTTTTTTCTTATTCCATACAGTTTTTGCGGTTGTTAATCTGCAGTTCATTATCATTTCAGAATTAATATTTACAAAATATTTATTCTATAAGTAGGACCCTTATGAGTAGAGTTATGAGAAGTAGTAGAAGAGTAATGCTTATAATTATAAAACAAAGAGCTGCTATCCCAAAATGTGGTTTCACAACAGTCCATGACTCATCAAATGATACAGCAAATATTTTAGTATTTTAATATACAACAGAATGTAATAACAATGTGAAGTATTTTGTTCACGTGAAAATTACGAGAACCTCACATAAAGAAAACTTGTACGATTTAATAATTTACACCTCTGGTAAGACTCATGCTAGTTGTATGCTGTTAGAAAAAGAATATTCAAATTATAAATCCAGCACTTACCTTATCTTAAATTCCCCACACTTTGACGGAATATCATACTGTGGGAAGCAGGACCCTGTAGGAACAATGGATGGTAAGAATCACAGGGTTTACCTGCATTGATGAAAAAATAAATAGTTTAGTGATGGTCCTGGGGCGAATGTGAAAACCTGGTTTCTTTAGACAGATTCTATGTGGCCATGTGCGAGTCAGTCCCAACTAAGTGCTGTCCGTTTGATGTCTGAACTTACTAAAACGAGTATGTGCACCAAGTGCATTGCAAAAGGCAGTTGTTAAGGCATGTGAATTGATATACGTACATAAATATTTTGTTAAAGAATGTAAATACTTCACGTGCTAAAATATCAAACACAGCCCCCCATTGGCCAGAACCCTGGATGGCCAACCAATCATAAGAACAATGTATGTTAGATATACATATCCACCCAACAAGAAAGCAGTAAACTGAAAAGAACATATATCCCGACCCCCGACCCCCAAAAAAACATAAAAACACAATACCAAGAGAAAACACTCGATCCCCCCCCCCCAACAGTCATGGCAGAGCATGTGAGACCTGGGAGAGAGAATCCTCAACAGGTACCCGATACAACTTAATGGCTGGCCAGACGATGGTCTATCCACTACTTTTGATGACCTCACGCTTAACCTGACTGTCCCTACCGGGAACAACAGAAATGGCCTCTAGAGGCCAATAAAGAGGAGGAGAGTTGGCCTCCTCTACCAATGCCAAATCCCCCACAGCCAAAGTTGGGAGTAGGACGACTCCACTTAGCATGAACCTGCAAGGAAGGGAGGTATTCTAACCTCCATCTCCTCCAGAATGACTGAAGAAGGCGTGACACAGCCCTATAATGCTTGGTTGAACCATTCCTATGCGATTCAGATTCAACTGGGGCTGCTAAAGGTCGGCCAGTGAGAAAGCGGCGTGGTGTAAGGACACTTACATCTCCTGGATCATCGGACGAGGGGGGTGGGGAATGGAGCAAGAATTTAAATAGCCTCTACCCTAATAAGAACTGGCTGGAACTCTTCAATAAGAACTGATGTCCACTCTTCAATTGCAAGAAAGTTGAATGCATCGTGTAAATGTTTGTAGTTTTAAGAATGAAATTGACACTTTTTTGTGGCATACTGGCATCCTCCTTCACAAGAGCCTGCATCTTCTTGACTGAGCACATTGTGTCCATGAACAGATAAAAGGTTACCAGATTATTCTGTGTCACCAGAATTTATTTATATTGCTAGATGAGCTCATGAAGCTAACGGATCAATGCATCACAAAATATGGAAAGTGATATTTGTCATGCCTATCCATCGTCGTCTGCTTCCAGCTGCCTGTCACAAGAGGAGACGATAGCTGACTATTTTGTGATATACTGCATTGTTTTATCACTACTACAGAGTTTGATGGGACACTGAATATTAGCCTGTCTCAAAGCCATTGGTTGTAGTGTTTATAGTTCATCTCACTATGGTAATCTCTGGAAGCGCTTTTGCATTTAATCAATAAACTTTTGGATGTAAACTACTGGCATTACAATATTAGCCTCTGCCCTTTATAAATGGGTTCTTCAAGTCTGTGTTTGGATCCATGTGACTACCCATGAGTTTTTTTGTATGAAATATGATAGGCCTTGTCTGTATGCAAGATAGGTCTTCCTTCATAGTGAAAATGTTGTAACTTATTATATAATAGTCCATTCTCTTTGCACGTGTATACCATGCTTCTCCATAATCACTGTTCATATTCTGTATGCCTTTGTTTAAAATTCAATTTTTTCGTCTCAGACTACCTTCAGTGTCTCTCACTTATGTGCTGTCAAGTTATCTGGAATGTTTTTCTTCAGCTATGCTTCACTGGAGCATGATCACTGACAATGTTGTGATACAATACATTGTCTATCACCATCACAGAGTTTGGTGGGACATCGAGTATGTCTTTAGTACCACTGGTCTAAGTCTTTCTTGAAGCCATTGGTTGTAGTTTTCATGGTAATCTCTGGAAACAGTATTGGATTTAAACCAACAAGCATTTGGATAAAAATCCTTCCTTAGTACTGGCATTACAATAATTAGCCTCAGTCCTTTAGAAATGGGTGTTTTCTAAATCTATGTTTGGATCCATGTGGACTACCCACGAGTTTGTTTGTAATGGGTGTGAATCACTGTCTGCTTTGTGATGAGCATGACTATTCCTTCATCTTGCACAAATCAGAATTGTCAAACATACACGTAGATTTCTTCAGTTCTATTTTAACTGGTAAAGAAGCTAACCATTCTGCATGGAGTTATTTTTCATTGATAACATCTGCGACTATCCTTGAACTCACACCAGTTGTTTTGGAGACTCTTTTTATAATATCTATTGCCTTAAAGGATTGTCTTGTTTTCTTTGCCGACTCCTTTTCATTCTCACTGCCTTTAAAAAGAATATTTTCTGAATATTATTTACAGTCTCATGTCCTTGCCCACACAGTGTTTCACTATTTCCACATTTTGATGTAAATAGTGGCATATTTGGATACAGAACAAATAATGATAAGTAAATAAATAAACGTTAAAATAAATATACAGAAAAACATTATCTGATATTACCTGTTTAGTGAATAATACAAACAACGTTTTCACAGCACTAAATAACACAATGTTATTTACTACAAGACCAGTTGAGGCAGTCTGATTTTCTCAGTAGCCCTTACCACCAATGTGGCAAACAATAAGTTCTGCATTGGTGATGATAGCTGCAACATTTTTGGCAGTTCTTCTAATAATCAGTCAAATGGACAATGGTAATGATATTGAGAAAACAGTAGTAAGTGGTACTTTTTAATGAGCAACAAATTGAAATATAGCAAATGTTTGTTATGCAGAACATTGGTGTGGCATAATTTCCAATACAGTTGACCTTAGAAGTGCATTTTTGCCCATGCATAACAGTTTTACTGTGGACAAATTTTTTAAAGTAGCTGTACTCAGACGCGTTGGTATGTATATAGTAAATGTATTCCTTTCGATGGAAATTGCTTATTGATGTGAAATTGTCATCGTCGTCAACTTCAAGGAGTAGGCCATGTCTACAAGATGGACATAGATAATTATTTACTATTATTCAAACTACTGCATTCGTTTTTTTAGTTAAATTTATAACCATATTTCCTAAATTATAAATAATTGCGTACTTACTTTTTAGTTGCTGTGTTTCCATACATAATAGGCATATACAAAATACTTTTCACAAATATACAAATATGTTTTGCAAACATAATCTACCAACTTTTTTAAGGCAGTCCAAAATTTGCAAGGATTATATCAAGTAATTGATAATTTTATTAAATTATTGAAGATACTGAGTTTTATACTTTTGAATAAAATGCCGCATAACTTGTTGCACCACATATTGGCCCGTGGTATCCTAAAATTATGAAATTTCAATAACTGAACCCTATATTCAGACTAGTTAAAATTATTTTTAATTTGATAACCCACGTACATTTTTATTACGTTCTGATTTTGGTTGAAATTCTATTTAATTTGTTACTCCACATTGATTTTTGTTTTCAAAAGTTTGACCTCTCACATTTTTGCATGCCACCTCCCTATTTTGGGGAGACCAATCTAAAAACCAATAGTGGGCTGTGGATAAGTATGTCGACATGCATGCCAAGTTTTACAAAAATCAGTTGATGCCTTGAAAAGTTATTGTGAGACAAACCCAACATGGGCAGACAGTTAAATAGACAAACAGACAAATCATAAACAGTCGAGTTAAACTGAGAACACATTTTGCAGTTTCAGTTATCTCAGCAAGTCCAATTGCCATAATTCTTTGTTGTGTTGGTATGCTTGTTCCTGACGTATCTTGACATTGGTAGCCATATTGTATGCTTAGTTCATTGTTGGCTGTCGAAAAGATTACACGTGTTTTGGTGTGCTCGGTGATTTTTTACTTGTGGAAAAAATGGAACAAGAATTTGCATTAAATTTTGTTTTAAGAATGGAATAAAGTGGAGCACCGTATTGGAAATGTTGAATGTTGTTTGCTTTTGGTAAGTCTTCTATGAATAAAACAAGTGTTTACAAGTGGTATAAACATTTCCAAGAGGGTCGTGGAGACGTTGAAGATGACGAGTGCCCTGGACGCGCCCCAGCATGTCAACAATAGATGAGAACGTCGAAAAAGCAAAGAAAATAATAATGGACAATCACCGAATCACTATCAGAGAGGTTGCTGATGATGTTGGCATACCATTTGGCTCATGCCAAGCAATTTTTTCTGATGTTTTGGTCGTAAGACATGTGGCAGCAAAATTTGTCTGGAAATTGTTGAATTTCGGCCAAAAGCAGTGCCGAATGGACATTGCTCAGGAGTTGTTGAATGAAGTCAACAACGATCCAGAACTGCTCAAATTGGTGATAACTGGTGATGAAACATGGGTGTATGGATGTGATATGAAAACTAACACCCAATCGTCCCAAATGGAGGCTTCCTGAAGAGCCACGACCGAAAAAAGCTCGTGAAGTTCGATTGAATGTGAAGTCTTGCCACCAGGTCATACAGTCAAAACAACTCATGGCAATTGCACCACGATAATGCACCTGCTTACAATTCACTGCTTGTTCATGAATTTTTGGGCTAAAACAACACTGTTATGATGCCTAAGCCTCCGTATTCGCTGGACGTGGCCCTCTACTACTCTTTCTATTTCTAAAAATGAAAAAAACCATGAAAGGACGACATTTTGCCAACATTGAGGAGATAACGACAGAATCGCAGAAGGAGCTAACCTCCATACCAAAAATTGCATTCCAGAAGTGCTTCAAAGATTGGAAAAAGCACTGGCACAAGTGTATTATATCTGATAGGGACTACTTTGAAGGGAACAAAATTAATATTGATGAATAAATAAAGATTTTTTGATAAAAACTAAAATTCGATGCATTTATTGATCAAACCTTGTAGTATTAAAACTTTGAGTACCATCGTGAGTGGACTTGGTTTATTAACAGATGCTGTAATGTTGTACCACCTACATCCCAATGTGTTCAGATGCTGCATGTCTTAACATGCTTCAGGAAGCATGCGAAAGTTGTTTCCTACTTAATTCTTGTTTGAACATTCAGATTGCTGCACTGACAAATGTGAAGTAATTTCAACAGTTGTCAAGTCCTGCTTGTTTATTTACTGGTACATTTGTCTCCATGTTTGTTTGTAGTCATGGGAATTCAAAGTGAAAGTTACTGTCTTTGTGTATACATAATTGAAGTTGTTTATTAATTTGTTAGTTTATTGTACGTTTTGCTGTTATAAACAATATAAATTATGATCTGACATTTTGGTTTAGGTAAAATGATACAATTTTCAATAACATTTTTCTCATAGGTGCTGATAGTGTCTTATGTTTATTTAGCCTTAATGGCAAAATAATAAAATAATAATAACAGTCTCAAAGAAATTATTTAAAAGAGGACTGAATAGAAAAAAATGTGCTAAAATTAATTTTTTTGTTAGTAATAATTTTTAGTAAATAATAATCAGTATTTAAAGACAGGGTTTTTTGAAAAATTGGTCATCACATGGGAAGGATTATGGTTTAAGATACAGTAGAATCCCGCTAACTCGCCTCCCAATATCTCGACACTCCATATAACTCAACGATCACTTTTTTTTAAATCACTAAATGATTTCTGCTGGTCAAGCAGAACATTATCTTTGAAATAATGTGGTGGTTTATTAAAAGCTAGACTGTAATAATTTCTAACATCGCCTATACGGTGCAAACAGTATATGTACATTTTAATTACTGTATTATTATAATTACAGTACATATTTAGGTGTATGAATGTCCGTATGTTTTCCTGTTCAAAGATTTGTTATGGTATTCAATTTTTGTCCCTTTCCCTTTGTGACACTAATTCTTGGAACTGTCTAATGAATTTGGTGACAAGGTTTGTTCTTTTCATGGAAATTCCAATCTACCCCATTCCGCCTCTCAGTAAAGAAGTGGCTGAAGAAAGTCAGGTAGCCGCTGTCAATCACCACTCACATTCTCGACATTGCCTCATCCCATCCTGATACAGAACAGTCATGAGACGAAGACATGAGAGGCATGTTTCTCCCTCCTAACGTGACTTCGGTATGTCAACCAATGGACCAGGGCATTTTGGAAGCATTGAAGAAGAGATACAGACGTAAACTTCTTTCCTCTCGTGTCTTAGCCATCGAGGTAGGGTGTGGCATGATCGATAAACTAAAGAAAATAGACATGTTGGACGTAGTGGGGTGGATATCTGAATCTTGGAATGAAATTGAACATATAAGCCTCGTTCGTTCCTGGAGAAAGTTGCTGGACCATTCAGGAAATGAGTTTCAAGAAAGCAGAGAAGAGACAGAAAATTGTGAAATAGTGGACTCATTGAAGAAAATTCCATGCTGCGAAGAAGTTACTGATGTAGTGTTGAGAATGGATGGGGCAGGATGAAAACTGTGAACTTTTAGGAGATGGTGAAATAGTTGGACTAGTGAAAGAGAAAGAGGATAAAAATGAAGATAAATCAGAAGATGAAGAGATGGAAGACAACAGAAAAGTTAAAAAGATGATTCACAGTGAAGGACTAAAGGCCGCTGAAGGAATACTCTGCTACTTTGAGGAGCAGGGTGCATCTGCTATGGACATTTTGTTTCTCTGTAGTCTACGTGATGAAGCTGCGCGAAGACGAAATGAGTGTGAGAGACAGTCTAGCATCACGAGATTTTTTTCTACAAAGAACTAGTCATTTCTTCAGTTTTGTATGTAAGTTTTTTTTTAACTTTTAACAATTATTTTAGGATATGTTGTTCTTTTCTGTGTCCTGTATTATAGAACTTTCATTAGAGTAATATGCAGTAAAATATTATGAGTTGTGAATAACCCACCCCTTATTCCATAAAACTCGACATTTTCGGTAACTCGTCACCCTCTCAGTCCACATTAGATTGAGTTTGCGGGACTCTACTGTATTGGTATTAAGTTTTAAATATTTACCGTTTAAAAATCGCATATAATAAGTGATAGATACAAATTTAAATGATAATGATAATATTAAAATAACAGTGGTAATTTTTGTTGTTGCAGTTTGTAAGGCAGTTGTGCTCTCACATAGAACCGCTTGTTCTGTACATAAATATGGCTTTTAAAGGTGACTGCAGCAATAACCAAAACATAACACTTTTGACAAAAGCGCTTGGCAGACTACTTGGTGCAATCACAGAGAAACGGCTTTCCAGGCCAGAGTTATTGTCATGTCTTTTCCACATAATGCTAACTGTACTGCATAAAAACAATCCTTTTCTCTTTACAGGTAAAGTGTTCAGAAGTTTTTTAAAGTAATGTGATAAACATGGAACTGCTGATAAATATGAGGGATATCCAGAAAGTAAGTTCTGATCGTACATATTGCCACGGTATCGATACTGGCACGCTGTTGCGCATGAGCGGCATTCGTAAACAAGTATGCGTCAACTAAGCTTCATTGGGCATGTTTATAATGTCCAAAAAAAATCGAGACGCCCGCCGCGAGTGAAGCGGGTGTTCGATTCGTTTCTTCATTGCAGAAAGCATTAAACAAACTAAAGTTTACTATGAAGTTTGCGATGTTTATGGAGAAGAAGCAATGAGTTATTAGGTGGTAGAGCAAAGAGTATCACTTTTTAACAATGGACTCGAAAATGTTCATGACAATGAACAGAGCAGTCGGCCATCTTAAGCGAATGCTGACATGATGTGGGCCATTGAAGAGAAGATTACAGAGAATAGACGATTCACTATGATTTCACTCTCTCTTCATTTTCCAAAATTTCATATTTAGTACTTCATGAAATTGTGTCTGACACACTAATCTACTGAAAATTCAACAATGTTGGAAACTATGTAGAAAAGTAGTTTCAGGTGCGTACTTCAAGCTGCAAAAAAAATGTTTTGCAAGCATATTCTTGGTTTGTTTTAATAACTTATCAGAATTTACTTTTTGGACATCCCTTGTATATTCCTTTCTCTTTGAAAAGGTTTTGTACCGTGTAGAATTTAATAAAGTTGTTGGAGATGTGTTCATAAGGATGGTGCTAGTTGAATTCTGTTAGCAGCCTTAATACTAATTCGTTGGTTCCTTAAAAATTTCTGTATATTGCACTAAAAAGATTGTAACTGTTGAAATAATATGAAGAATATTTCACCCCAATTACTACGCTTTACGACTTACCATAACAAACAGCCAGAAGATTCCCCAAGGTCGCCACCATATTTTGAGGAGTAAATATGGAAACCTGTCACACTTACCCGAAAGAAATAATTAATACAAATTTCCCTTATTTAAAACCTCCAGGGTCGTGTAGACGAACTCTTGATACAGATAATAGGTTAAGGTAGACTGGCGTAATAATTATACTAACACATGATGTAGCGGGTCGATTTTTGGGTGTTTTATTTTAACCGTTTGGGACATTATTTATATTTTTATTTATTTCATTCTGGGCGGATTATCATTGTGCAACGTATTTGTGCGTATAACAGTCAATGTAACAGAACAGTGAAACAACGTAAGACGCAGTTGTTGTTGAGGAATGCGGCTGAAGAATTTACCTCCACAAAATTCTGAGAACTTTGTACCTGTGTGTGGCAGCGCACATACGCAACTGCTCAATCACGCTCCAAGTGACGCTCTGGCAAAAAACTAAGATGGCCAGAGAGAGAAATTTTCATCCTTCATTTGGTTTCACTACGGAAATGCTGTGTTAAGTCCCACCCACTTTTATGACATTAGCCAGTGCCTATTTGAAATCGTCTGCTATCGTCACTCCAACAACTACGTGACTAGTATGATTCGAAATTGGGACGACTAACTGGAAGGCATTGATGTCCGTCGTCTTGACTAAAATGCTCCCGGAGTGGGGAACGGAGAGACGTCGGCAGTTCGTTGTCGACTCCAGCCTGCGCAGGCCGCCCGTCAACCGGGCTCGTCACAAATTTATATATTTTAACAGTAAAAAGTTTAATAGGAGAAAAGTTTATGTGACCGCGGTCGAGTAGAAAAGGGTAAAGAAATTAACTGTATAATTTTCGGACAGTAAACAACAAGAAATTAACAGAAGATGAGTGCGCGCGCGAACCACGTTGCCGGCGGTTTAAGTGTAAGGGCTGGGGGCTTTATTAGAAAATGTTAAGGGGTTCATAATTTAGTGTGTTTGAGTGAGTGTGAAAAATTTGCAGGCTGGGCTCTGTCTGTATGTCTGTTTTATATAGTGATCAGTAAGGTAAGAGATTAGCGTAAGTTAGTATGTAGAAGACGCCAACAGAAAAAAGAAACATGTAACGTAATCTGTAAAATGCTGAGAAAAATTTTGAACAAGATTTTCAAATGAGTCTGATTAAAGAAAAATATTAATTCTCTTCCAAAATGAGTTGTGTCAGTACTTTGCGTAACCCATAGACCATGTTTGTATCTAGGTACATGTGATCGAATCCTGTGACCCTGTAAGAGCTATCGTACGGTAAGTAACAATTAATCTGAAATTTGATAATTATAATAATATGTGATTGATTAGCAAGTCACAATTGGCGCCACGGAACAGGCACGAATTGAATTAATTATAATTAATTAATTGGATTCCGCATCGACAGAGATACAAACATGTTCTAGGTTAGCTTAACAACGTAACAGTATATTACAAAATTTAAATAATTACGGTATTTATTTAATTAATTATTCTATTTAAGCAATTTATATAATTTAATTTATATCAATAATACAAAATGTCAGATAACGAGAATAAAATAAATGAAAATAGCGTCGAAAATTTTGACGACTCAAACATTAGTAACTTTGAAATACATTCGACTCCCAGTGCGAGTCAAGAGAAAGCAGAAATAAATTTGAGTGACCAGAGTAATGTAACTGAAGATTCGGGTGTGCAATTAACCCCGACTTCAACAAAATGTAACGCACAATTTAATAGTGAGGTAATGAGTATGTTACAATTACTTTTAGAACAAAATAAAGAAATGAAGAGTGATACAAATATTAAATATAATGAACTGAAGAGTGATTCTGACGCTAAATTCAATATGCAAAATTCAATAATTAATAACAAGTTTGATGAGCTAAAAAACGAAATTCAAGAAATTAATAGACGTTGTGAAAATACCAAAGTAGAATGTACGGATAAAATTAACCAAGTAGAAACCAAATTAGATGATTCGATACAAAAGTTAGATGTTAAATTTACTGAAATAGATAATCAGATACATAGAGTTGAGAAGCAAATAAATGAGAATAACGAGTATTTAATAAGTTCAATGAATGAGCATAACAATGACAGAGAAATTAAAATTAATAAATGTAATACTGAAACTGATTGTAAGTTGAATAGTGTAGTAATGACAGTTGAAAAATTTAGTCAGAATATTGATGAACACCAAAATAAGATAGAATCTAAAATAAATGAAATTGAAAATAATTATAAGACAGAAATACAAGCAGTAAATGAATCTATCGATGTGATAGCAAAGAATAACGTACAGTCTGAGTATAGTAATGACAAAAAATTATATTCACTCGAACAGAATATTAATAATATGAGAGATGAATTGAGTGTAGTAAAAAATCAAAATGTAACCAATGTCACTGAACGTATATTTATGACACGTGACACAAACAATGAAATAGAATTAGAGACTTTTAGTAATGAAAATAGGAGAGTGCATCCAATGCAATTTTTAAATCGAGTACGGGAGTTTGACAGATTTAATGGTAGTAGCTGGGAGGTTAAACTTATAAAAATTTTGAAATGTTTTAAAGGTGATTCAGAGATATGGGCGGAGACGCATCGAAACGAATGGGAGAGTTATGGAGATTTTGAAAGAGCATTTCGGAACAAATACTGGTCGGAGGAGGAGCAGGAGATACTGCGAAGTCAAATAATGGGAACTGGGAGTTTTGGAAGAAACAACCGTAGTATCACAGTATATACGATGAAGCTGTACAACGAAGCGAAGTATTTGGAACCACCGTTGCCATTCCAGTCGTTTGTACGCCACGTTAGCAAGCACCTACCAAGGGAGGTGCAGATCACATTGATGACCAGAGAGGTAAGCGACATAAATGAATTAGAAAAAGTATTAGACGTTTTTCAGAATATTAAGGACCAGGAAGACAGCAGACGCATACAACAACATAATATACAAAATGGAGGTAATTATGTACCAAGAGGAGGACCAAACGGAGGAACCACACACAATGGTCGAGAACGGGACAGACGATACCCAATGTGGAAATGTGACGGGTGTCTGGTAGAAAATTATGCTGATCGTAATTTTTGTTATAGATGTAGAAGGGCGAGGCCCGGACAGCAGCTGAGGACACCACCGAGGTTCAACAACCCACAGCAGAGGAACGGGGAACGACGAGTAGAGAATCTGAGAAATGAAGGAGGAAATCAGCAGATGGGCAGAGTGTACACGCCCCGTAACGCAGACGAAAGAATGGGAAACTAAGGAGGACAATGGATGAGGAGGCCCGGCCATTGTCGAGGAATAATCACGGGGTCCATGAAAATAAATACAGGAATAACACGATTCACACGGACTTGGCCACAGAATTGTTGGAAGAAGAGGAGACGGAAACGAGGAGACAAGAGGCGTGGTTGACTGAGGTAAAACTGGAAATAGAAGGTAAGTCAATCTTGACACTTATAGATACAGGTAGCGAAATATCTGTAATAGCAGAACATGTACTCAATAAATTGAAAGAAACTAACAAACATATTCCGTCTTTGCCAGTAGCAGGGGTAGCAATTGTAGGTATTACGGGTGTTAGAAGTAAACGGGTTACAACACAAGTCCAGTTGAACATGTTAATAAATGGGGAAAAATATGAGAATACATTTTTAGTTGTAAGAGGTTTAAATTTAGAAGTGATTTTGGGTAATGATTTTTTAATAAGAAATAATGCGGTCATTAACTTTCGAAAAAGAATTTTAGAATTGAGTAATGAAAATAAACAAATAACAGTTAATTTTGAACGGGTTCTAGACACAGTAAAGATTTCGGGTATAAGGGTTATACCAGATAAAACCATAAATAGGGATATGGAATTTAGTATACATGCGTGTAGAGAGAGTGTGAGTGAAGAGAGGGGAGATAGAATATGGGCCGAAAGAGAGGTTAAATTTTGTGGGGAAGGTGATGAAAAGGGGAGCTCTCAGCGTAAAGCGCTGTGGCGGGTAGTTGAGGACTATCGGGGAGTGTTTGCCGGGGAACCAGGAAGGGCAAAAGGTTATGAATGTGAATTAAGGGTGAGGGAGCATGCACCATATGTCCAACGTAGTTATCCGGTACCATATTCGAAAAGGGAGGCTGTACAGTCAGAATTAGATAGGATGTTAGCGGGGGATATTATAGAAAGGTCGGTATCAACTTATTCCAACCCTTTAGTAGTAGTAATCAAAAAAGATGGGAGAGTGAGGTTATGTCTAGATGCCCGCAAAATCAATCAAATAATCATTCCAGACCGGGAGTCACCAGAAGCGATAGAAGAGATTTTTCAGAAATTTAGTGGTGTGAAATACATGACTTCTTTAGACCTGACCGCCGGATATTGGCAAGTCCCATTGGCAGTAAATAGTAGAAAATATACAGCGTTTTTGTTCAACGGAAAAAACTATCAATTCAAGCGCTTGCCGTTTGGTTTGAACACCAGTGTAGCTAGTTTTATTAAGTGTCTCGACGAAATTTTGCAACCACATAACTTAGATTTTCTAACCATATACGTAGACGACATACTAATAGCTTCTAGAACATTTGAAGAGCATGTAGAGCATTTGGAATATGTATTGGAGAAATTATATCAGGGAGGTTTGACGGTGAATTGGGACAAATCAAAATTTTTGCAAACCGAAATACATTTTTTAGGTTTCATAATAACACCTACAGGAATACGTGCTAACCCGGATAAAGTAGAATCCATCTTGACATTCCCGGAGCCAAAAAATATAAAGCAGTTGCAAAGTTTTCTTGGTCTTTGTAATTTTTACAGGAAGTTTCAGAGGAACTACGCCCAGACGACGGCCCGACTCAGCGCAGTGTTGCAAAAGAACAAGCAATGGAGATGGGGCGACAATGAAAGAGCAGCGTTCAATGACATCAAAATCAAGTTCGCAGACATGATACTAATGAATCATCCCAATTTTAATAACAAATTTTATTTACAGACAGATGCTAGTAACATAGCGTTGGGAGCAGAACTTTACCAAGAGGACGAGGAGAAGGAACATAAAACTATCGCCTTTGCCAGCCGGACGTTGCTAGCCGCTGAGCGCAACTACACTACCACAGAAAAGGAGCTCCTCAGTATAGTGTTCGCCGTGAGGAAGTTCCGAACGTATCTGCTGGGTAACAGGACCATCATCAGGACGGACCATAAAGCGCTATCGTTCCTCAATACTTGTAAACTCACACACAGCCGGATTACCAGGTGGGTGTTAGCTCTTCAAGAGTATAATTTTTCTTGGGAATACATTAAGGGTGTAGAGAACAGGGTGCCCGACACACTATCACGAGTAGACACAGATAGAAATAGAACAGGTAGAGATATCAAAGAGATAGAAATTTATAGACTATCCCGGGAAGATAAACTTTTTGGGGAGGAATTGAAAGATATAAATGTAATGCAAAGAGCTGATAATAAATTAAATAAAATAATTACTAGTATAGAATCAGATGTAGATGAGTTTGGGTATAAACAATATTTTCAAGTGTTTAAAGGGAGTTTGTTTAAAAAAGTAGAGGGGAGAGAGAGAGATTGGAGATTAGTCATACCTGAAGGGTTGATAGAGAAAATAGTGTGGGACTGTCATTTTAGATACGGGCATTTTGGGGCACGGAAGTGTGTGAATGTATTACAGGAATCTTGTTTATTTAAGAACATGGAGAAACGAGTCCGAAGAATACTTAGAGTTTGTGAGTTATGTCAGAAATCCAAAGTTGTAAATTATAGGTTAGAGGGAGAACTAAATTATATTAAAGTAGAAAAACCATTCGATTTAGTAGCTGTAGATTTGTACGGCCCATTGCCGAAAGGTAGGGGTGGAGTGATGCATATTTTTGTTGTACTTGATACTTTTTCTAAATATGTCAGGCTATATAGTGTAAAGCGAGCCACAAGTAAGGTGCTGAGCGAGAAAATCACACGCGACTATATGATCAACGTGGGAAAGCCGAAGGTGATATTATCCGACCACGGTCCGCAGTTCATCAGCGGAAGATGGCGCCAGACTCTTGGATGGGAAGGTATTATCCCAAAGCACACTGCCGTATATCATCCACAGTCGAATCAAGCTGAGAGAGTCATGAGGGAGTTGGGCAGAATTTTTCGAACATACTGCCATGCCAAACATAGTGAGTGGCCACTCTATGTGCAGAAGATTGAAAACTGGCTAAACTGCACCACCCACGAGTCGACGGGGTTCACGCCTTATGAGCTAATAAGAGGAAAGCGCCCACAGCGGATTTTGGAACAATTAATTGAATATCCACCGGAAACCAACACTATTAGCAACGATGTTAAACTTAGACTAGCGAATGAGAGTTTGTTGACGAAGGGAGAGCGGAGAAAACAGCGCCATGATAGGAAAGGTAAGTGGACGAAGTATGAGATTGGACAGCTGGTATTGGTACGACGACACGATTTATCAAGTGCACAAGATAAGGAGATCAAGAAGTTTTTCTTATTGTACGAGGGGCCGTACGAGGTAGTGGAAATAAAAATGAAAAATTCATATGTGTTACAGAATAGAGAAACCAGGGAGATAGTGGGTACGCACAACGCTACAAATTTGAAATTATTTTGGTCAGCATAAGTATTTGTTAATTTGTAAAGGTATGAATGTTATTTAATTATTCTTTTATGTTTTTAGAGGGGCTCCTCCCCCATTTTCGGGCGGCCACGATCTTACCAGTCCTGGCCGTGGAATTCGGAACTCGGAGGCGGGCCATGGTTGGCAGGATCTTCCTTCGGGCAGTGAAAACAACGATGGTCCGGCTCCACCAAAATTGGTACAAAATAGAAATTTAACCATATATATTTGAACGGGGAGGGGGACCCCAACAGGTACGTGACTCGACTTAAAATTTTTTTTATACACTCATGGTGCAGCGGTTTTGGTGTGCCTGTCACGTGCCTGCACTGCCTTAGAGTGTTTGTATATAATGGAGGCTGCATTAAATAAAAGGCAGTGCATTCAAATTAAATTTTTTGGTGTCAGGGGCAAAATTAAAATGTAGCCTTTGACAATATTTTCTGATTGGCCCGAAACGACGAATTTTGGGGCAAGAGGGATGGGCGCACGGTTGAAAGCGGGGTAGAAGAAATGGTAGGAGAGAGGGGGTAGTGTGTTTCAGAGGGGGGACGTGAATTCACGTAGTATATCTACCTGGTCCCGATGCGTTTTGCAGCAAGACCCGGCATTTCAGGCGATGTGTCGCGTCAGCAAATTATATTACGACAATAGAGTCAGCCTCCTATGTAAATATATATATATAAAAAAAAAAAAAAAAAAAAAAAAAAATACCAAATAATTTTGGATGTGTATAATTTTAAATTTAAGATATAATTTTTTTCTTCTAAATTTTTTAGCATTAGGTGACCAAATATAATTGTTGGATTTTAGTAGTAGTGGGTATAAGAACGTTTTGAAGAAATGTGGTAATATAAGAACTTGTTATCAATACAAGATGTGGGGATAATTTTGGGGGGGTAGTTTGGTGCTCAATGAAGGGACATAACAGTGTAGTGTGGAACTGCTATGGTGGAAAGTTGTAGATTTTGTATTAATTATTTTATGTTAATAATGGTTAAGTTTCCATATAAAGTGGGTTAAAACCCCATCTCAATTAAGATTGTCATTTAAATTTTAATTTAATATTACGAAAGATATTTTACTTGTGATTCCCCAAATTTTCGGGCGGTCACGGCCTCACCGAACCCTGAC
The DNA here is from genome assembly GCA_034769895.1 of Magicicada septendecula. NCBI lineage: Eukaryota > Metazoa > Arthropoda > Insecta > Hemiptera > Cicadidae > Magicicada > Magicicada septendecula. The sequence goes on from CM068373.1 coordinate 383,181,100, forward strand.
CGTGGAATTGGTTTAGCTTTAACAGCTATGGTTGGGGCACATTACGATTACGCGCTGACCATAACTGGCCATAGCTGTTATCGTTGTAAAGGTGTATTTTGAAATTGATGGGGGGTAATAAAAAGGGGAATCACCAAACTAGGGAACAGCGGCTGCCACTCTGTTCGAGAAGGAACAGCAGAGCCAGGTGGTAGATCCGTTTAAGGGTGCATGATTTTATAACAAGAACATGATGATGTTCACCAATTTTAACTTAACAGCGGAAGCAGAGACACGGAGAGGAAAAAACCTGCTCCAAAATATACAGTCTCTGTGGAAGCGAAAGGGTGAAACAGTCCTCCATAACCTGAAATAGTGTGTGTGGCTGGGAGGTGACGTAAAGGAGTCACGAATTTAAAATTTTATGACGTAAAAGTTTTGCTTATTCAAAGTAATCCAATAAAAAATGCTTGTGCTCTGTCCACATAATTATATGCTCAGACTCGTAAAATAAGGTTCATACTATAATTTTAAAGGTATCATTTTATTGTTGTGTGTTAGATATAGTTGTTGATAAAATGTATTTTCATTAGGTGTGTAATTTTTTTCTAAGCTAATCATTAGACGCCTGGCAGGCAATCAACATAATAGAAGTAAGTGTTGATAATGTATTACATGTAATTGTCCAATTTTGAATGGTATTCATGGTGTTTTTATTATGTTAGGATATCAGCTGATCAGCAATACCATGTCACTGGTATAGTGGTTTGTAAATGTTACAAGTAATTAATGTTTAGTGTACTACAGGTATTTTGAAGTAAAGATAAAGAGAATATGCAGATTAAGAAAAGATAATTCATGGGTGATAAATGTTTTATGGGACACGTAGACCTGTCCAAATTGAATTAAACGTTAAATGTGAAATGAGGGAGATGAATATAATGTAATGTTGTTTTTGAGTTGATGTGATATAATAGAATTTTGTGAAATATTGATGTTGACACAGTGGTAATGGAGACTTTATGTAGAGTTTTGAATGATATATATTTATGTTTATAATTAATGAGGTTATTTTGTGTATTTGTAGTGAGGTAATGAGATTGAGATTTTTTGGGGATGGCAATGTTGTATTAGGGGGTAGTGTATTTGGGGAGTCCGCAACAAGGGTTGGGACGGGATAGGGACCGATTGGCGCCGGAAAGGGTTACCTAGGGAGGGTCCAGGAACCAACATAAGGGAATGAGTTTTGGGAAGGAAACACGTATCCTATGTACAAAGGGTTGGAGAGTATTTTTTTTATATATGGGGAGAAGGCGGCGAATTGTGTTAAATGATAAGTTGGGGTTTAGAATGTCCTGATTAGTAGATATTTTTGATAGAGTTGGGTGTCATGATAATTGAGTTGATGAATATTATAGTCAGAGGGAGAAAGTTTATATATGTATAGAAATCTAATACAGAAAAACGAGAATAAATGATTTATATCACCCACAGTATATTAAAGTAAGATTGTTGAAAAGCCAGAGAGATTCATGATAAAGAATATATAATTGTTTATTGTTTTTCAAACCAGTGACAGAATTTTGATAGAAGTGAAAATAATGTAAATTCAAGAATTGTTTGTTTTAAATAATTTAAATGCCAATTTGATTATTATTTATATTAATATTTTGTTTATTATAAATATTCTATGTTGTTATGTTTTGTATTTCAAGGTAGGAGTGTTTTTGTATTTGGAGTGTTTTCAGAAATCATACATAACATATGTAGGTCAAGGGTTTGGGACTTGACCTAGTTGTGATCAGCTGATGAGTTCATACACCTACTAAGCTTGTAGAGTAGGACTTCAATTTTAATTTGTTTGTTTGATTAATTCAAACTAATCTTTGAATAATTTTAATAAATTTAATAAATATTTAATGAATAATTTTTTTGAATTTTAAAATTTTGAAAATTTTAAATTTTTTTTTGAAAAAAAAAAAAAAAATTTTTTTTTGATGTTTCGCCTGCCAGCGAGTGAATATTTTGAGTAATGATCATTTTATTATGTATGTATTAATGATGTTTCTTTTATTGTATTGCTTTATATTGGTAGACTATAAGTGATTCTCCATGTTAGAATAGAAATGTTTATATTAGTAGAAATGTTTAGGTTAAGTCATTGAAACAAAAATTAGAAAAAAAAAAGGAAGAGAATTTTTTGGTAAAAGATTTTTTTTTTGAATATTGAATTTTTTGAATTTTAAAAGGAAGTTTTTACTTTAATGTGTTATGATGATATGTAATGTTAGTATGTGTGAGCCCAGTATCTGCTAAAGGCAGCCCAGCTTGCAAAAATGGGATCCACATCGGTGGAGGAGCTGGGATAATTTTAGCCCGGGATTGAGGATTTTGGGGGTAGCATGTTAGAAGGCGAGGTGTGCTGTGGTGCGAGTCTGATCAATTTCTCGGTGTTGGGATCTCTTACGGAGAAGTCCAGTGATCTCGTTCAGATGAGTCCATGGTCGCTGAGCCAGGGGGGTCGTGTACCCATGAGATTAAGAACAAGGGGGTTGTTGGCACCAGTTCCTCACCGGTCCTCTTCGGGGTTTATCGATGAGATTTCTTCTGTCATGGACAGCAGAATTCTCATCGAGGGGGTATTGTAGCGGGTCGATTTTTGGGTGTTTTATTTTAACCGTTTGGGACATTATTTATATTTTTATTTATTTCATTCTGGGCGGATTATCATTGTGCAACGTATTTGTGCGTATAACAGTCAATGTAACAGAACAGTGAAACAACGTAAGACGCAGTTGTTGTTGAGGAATGCGGCTGAAGAATTTACCTCCACAAAATTCTGAGAACTTTGTACCTGTGTGTGGCAGCGCACATACGCAACTGCTCAATCACGCTCCAAGTGACGCTCTGGCAAAAAACTAAGATGGCCAGAGAGAGAAATTTTCATCCTTCATTTGGTTTCACTACGGAAATGCTGTGTTAAGTCCCACCCACTTTTATGACATTAGCCAGTGCCTATTTGAAATCGTCTGCTATCGTCACTCCAACAACTACGTGACTAGTATGATTCGAAATTGGGACGACTAACTGGAAGGCATTGATGTCCGTCGTCTTGACTAAAATGCTCCCGGAGTGGGGAACGGAGAGACGTCGGCAGTTCGTTGTCGACTCCAGCCTGCGCAGGCCGCCCGTCAACCGGGCTCGTCACAAATTTATATATTTTAACAGTAAAAAGTTTAATAGGAGAAAAGTTTATGTGACCGCGGTCGAGTAGAAAAGGGTAAAGAAATTAACTGTATAATTTTCGGACAGTAAACAACAAGAAATTAACAGAAGATGAGTGCGCGCGCGAACCACGTTGCCGGCGGTTTAAGTGTAAGGGCTGGGGGCTTTATTAGAAAATGTTAAGGGGTTCATAATTTAGTGTGTTTGAGTGAGTGTGAAAAATTTGCAGGCTGGGCTCTGTCTGTATGTCTGTTTTATATAGTGATCAGTAAGGTAAGAGATTAGCGTAAGTTAGTATGTAGAAGACGCCAACAGAAAAAAGAAACATGTAACGTAATCTGTAAAATGCTGAGAAAAATTTTGAACAAGATTTTCAAATGAGTCTGATTAAAGAAAAATATTAATTCTCTTCCAAAATGAGTTGTGTCAGTACTTTGCGTAACCCATAGACCATGTTTGTATCTAGGTACATGTGATCGAATCCTGTGACCCTGTAAGAGCTATCGTACGGTAAGTAACAATTAATCTGAAATTTGATAATTATAATAATATGTGATTGATTAGCAAGTCACAATGAAACATGTGTAATTATATCAAGAAACATCTTATTTTATTGTATTAATAAGACAAAACTTATTGAACAAAAAATTATTAAACAAAAATTGTTAAGTCACAAATTATTAAACAAAACTTATTAAACCAAAAATTATAAGAACGCAAATCAGTACCTTGTAATAGGTTATTTCCCCTTCCCCCTTGTTTTCCTTTCTTCACACTCACTCTCTCTCTCTCTCTCTCTCTCTCTCTCTCTCTCTCTCTCTCTCTCTCTCTCTCTCTCTCTCTCTCTCTCTCTCTCTCTCTCTCTCTCTGTGTGTGTGTGTGTGTGTGTGTGTGTGTGTGTGTGTGTGTGTGTGTGTGTGTGTGTGTGTGTGTGTGTGTGTTGAGATCTCATTATTTTATAATTTTGGATTGCATAATTATGGCTTTTAAATGTTATTAAATTCTTTACAAAATCACTTTTTATGAGTTTGTACTTATCTCCCTTGTAATAGAGCCTCCAGGTCGTTGCACCACACGTTGCAGTTCACTTTGAAAACACCAAAAACTTGTTCTAACATTCCAAATTTATGTATCTATCTTCTCACGTGATTTTATTCATATATTTATGAACATTTTGAACACTTTTAAAATAAACTTTGTAGGTACCATAAGAGCTTCGGCCTACCGTAAATGCACGTGCACACTTCAGACTACATCTTTTCTGTATGCTGGAGAACTGGAGACAGCCCGTAATATTGGCGCTCCGCCTGCGTCTCAACGTTAAATTTCTGTTTGGTGATGCCTTTAAAACCAGTTAATTCCGGTCACCCTCGTCCCGTCTCGTCTTTGGTCAGTTATTTTCTGTTTTAACTTCGTACCACCTTTTTAACTGGATACACCCATGCTTTGACCTTAACGTCGTCAACAACTTCCTTTTGTGTGATTCACTGGTCACAAATAAACTCACTGGTTGCTTTATCACCTTATATGGTAATCACATACCCCCCACTGCTATACTTCTAGCTAGACACGTTCCCTTACAATAAGTATTTTGGAAAATTGTTACATAAATTTTGGTTACCAATTTTGTCCCATTACAAGACCCCCCCCCCCCCCCCAATGAGAGGTTTATGTCAAACATAAAAACTCTCATTGCCTAAACCTAGGAGGACCTGTATTATACTACAAGTTACACCTGCATGACTTTACTGGACTTCCTTCTTCAGGATCCCAACACCGTAAAGCCAGACAGCCACTTGGCGACCCTGCCCTGACGTGCTAGCCAGCACAGGTCCCCACAGTTCCACACAGATTCTGTGACAACAAAAGGAAAAACATTATCAAATGGTCTTTCATTAATCCATATCCTTGCACTGATTTTGGTTCCTCCTAGAAGTACTGATTTGCATTGACCAAATTACTGATTTGTGGTGTCTGTAGTATCTTAACACACAAATAACATATTACAATTCAAAAGTAGATATCCTTATGCTAAAATAACACACATTATCTAACCCAAGTAACATATTAACGTACATAAGTATATAACCATACATCAAAATACAGTTGTAAATCATATCAAAATACTCATAAAAAAATACTCAAATTCAATTACAAATTCAACTTCTAACGATTCCCTTTTACATTTACTCTCACAATATTTTATAATTTCTCAAAGGTTGAGATTTGCTGCATTGTTCTTTAAAATTACAATGTTACAATTTTACAACATAACCAATACTTATAATTAACTTTACTCACATCAAATGATAACAAACAATATTGTTATTACAAGTACAAACATTTTATACATAGCTAGAGTTGTATCTACCCCCTATCCACTACACTGTTGCATTTTATGGCTGGACTGTCTCGCCCAGTTGCTTCCACAAGAACTGAACATTATTTGAGTATACATTAGATTCTCCGTGGGACCCATCCCGATACTTTTTAATACCGGTATGGGACCCGTCTTGCTTCAGCCTTACACAAGGTCTGGTATTACTGATGTACAAGACATCAGTAACAACAGTGAACTAAACTATACACCCTTAAAATGGTCTACCACCCCATTCAGTGCATAGCTGCTGTTCCATAGTTTATTAGAGATTCCCCCAAATTTTTTCAAAAAGGTTCAATTTTTAAATTCACCTTTACAATATTAACAAGCTATGGCCAGACTTAGGCAGCGTATAACGTAATGTGCCCTGACCATAGCCTGTTAAAGATGAGCCAATTCCATGGTCAGGGTTCGGTGAGGCCGTGACCGCCCGATAGTTGGGGAATCCCCTTTTTATCTGGTGTTAAAAAGATACTTATACTAAAAAACACGCAAAGTGGCAACTGATACATTACATACAATTTCCATCACATTACTATAACTCTGTCTTACCTAGGCATCAAAAATAGCAGGTACAATATAATAATTTATTATTTAGTTGATTTACAATTACTTCCCATCTCCTTGAATAATACAATTATTCATTACAATCCATATATTAACAATCACTATGCCAATATGCCTATCTACATGTACATACATATATACATTTTTTTTTTTTAAGAATACAGAGCAAAATTTTTGAAATGGCAACACTTGTCTGCCCTTAAAAATTACCTTACAGTACTTTTGAATTAAAAAAAAATTAGGTGATCCCTGAGTTGTGCAAAGCGATGCACTGCTGACAATAATGCCTACCCAAGATCATTTGGGGCCCCCCTCCCCCGTTCTTCAAAATTAAAAATTTGTAATTGCACCAATTTTTGTAGAGGAGGACCATAGTTGTCCGGCCTCACTCCAGAAGTGTACTCCAACCATGGTCCACCCCTAAAAAGCCAAAATCCACGGTCAGGGTTGGCGAGGCCGTGACCGCCCGAAAATGGGGGAAAGCCCCTTCTGAAACAGTTAACACATATAATACATTTACTACAATTTAACTCGACAAATAAATTTTCAAATTCGTTGCATTATGTGTACCCACTATTTCCCTTGTCACTGGATTTTGTAACACATAGGCGTTGTCCATTTTAATCTCGATTATCTCGTAAGGACCCTCATACAGCAAAAAGAATTTCTTGATTTCTTTCTCTTGTGCATTCGATAAATCATGTCTCTTGACCAGTACCAGCCGACCCACTTCATATTTAATCCACTTACCTTTGGAGTCGTGCTGCCGTTTCCTTTTTTCCCCCTTAGTTAACAAATTCTCATTAGCTAGTCTCAGTTTTACCCGTACATCTATGGTACTACCTTCTGGTGGAGAGTTGAAAAGCTGCTCCAATATTCTTTGTGGGCATATCTCCTTTACCAACTCATATGGCATGAATCCAGTAGACTCATGGGTAGTGCAGTTTAACCAGTCCTCAATTCTGCTTACAAACATAGGCCACTCACTGTGTTTAGCATGACAATATGCCTGAAATATTCTTCCGATCTCTCTCATTACCCTTTCGGCCTGATTGGACTGCGGGTGATATACTGCCGTGTGTTTAGTTATGATATCTTCCCACCCTAAAGTCTGTCGCCATTTCCCGAACTAATGAACTGGGGCCCATGTCCGAAAGTACCACTTTAGGTTTTCCTGCTTCGTTCATATAATCCCATGTTATTTTTTTGCTTAAAACCTTGCTAATTGCCCTCTTTATGCTGTACAACTTAAAAAATTTTGAAAATGTGTCAAGCACAACGAATATGTACATTACTCTCCCTCACCCCTTTGGTAATGGACCATACAAATCTACTGCGATCAAATCAAACGGGTTTTCAACTTTTATAAAATTTAATTCACCCTCCTGCCGACAATTAGCCACTTTGGATTTCTGACACAACTCGCACCCTCGGAGCAATTTTCTAATCCTCCTCTCCATGTTTTTAAACACACATGATTCCTTTAACACATGTGTACATTTCTTCTCCCCAAAATGCCCGTACCTAATATGACAATCCCATATAATTTTATCATCTAGTCCCTCTGGTATAACTAACATCCAATCTCGCTCACCCCCTTCTATTTTCTTAAACAAAATCCCCTGATACACTTGAAAGTACCTGTTAAATGCGGAATTATCTGGATCTGATTCTAGGCTAGCAATTATTTTTTTCAATTTTGTATCGGAGTGTTGCATTGTTTTAAGGTCTGTCAGATCTTCCCCAAAAAGCCTATCTTCCCAGCTGAGTCGAAAAATTTCTATTTCTTTAAGATCCCTACCCGTCTTATTTCCCTCCAAATCTACTCTCGATAGTGTATCTGGTATTTTATTCTCTACACCCTTTATGTATTCCCAAGAGAAATTGTATTCTTGTAAAGCTAACACCCACCTGGTTAGTCGACTGTGTGTAAGCCTACATGTGTTCAAGAAAGACAGCGCCTTGTGATCCGTACGGACGATCGTGTTGTTCCCCAGCAGATAAGTCCTAAACTTCTTCACTGCAAAGACGATGCTCAACAGCTCCTTTTCCGTAGTGGTGTAGTTCCTTTCTGCCGCCAACAGGGTTCTGCTAGCAAAAGCTATGGTCCTGTGTTCCCCGTTCTTGTCCTCTTAATATAACTCCGCACCTAAAGCTATGTTGCTAGCATCTGTCTGTAAATAAAATTTTTTATAAAAGTCAGGATGATTCATCATAATCATATTCATAAATTTATCTTTTATCTCTTGAAATGTGGTCTTTTCTTCTTCTCGCCATCTCCACGGTTTGTTTTTCTGCAACACCGCATTAACTTAGCTGTTATTTAGGCATAATTCTTTTGGAATTTCCTGTAAAAGTTACATAGGCCTAAAAAACTCTGTAATTGCTTTATATTTTTGGGTTCTGGGAATCTCATTATCGACTCTACCTTCTCTGGGTTCGCCTCAATCCCTTTGGGTGATATAATAAAACCTAAGAAGTGTATTTCCTGTTGCAGAAATTTGGATTTCTCCCAATTCACAGTTAGCCCCCTCTTTGTTATCTATTCAAAACACATACTCTAAATGTTCAGTGTGTTCTGGAAAAGTTCTTGACGCTATCAAGATATCGTCAACGTATACGATTAAAAATTCCACATTATTAGGCTGTAAAATTTCATCCAAACATTTAATAAAACTCACAACACTATAGTTGTCTTGATTATTCATCTCTTCTTTCACAGCACTAACACTTAACTAAAAATGAACTTTTTTCATGTGAAAAACTTACTATTTTATTGTACGCGTTTCGGCTTAGTATCCGCCTTCTTCAGCTTTGGTAACAGACTGCCAGCATTTTGTAACGGTTGTGTGGGAGGTGAAGTGGGGGTGGTGTGTGGAGGAAGGGGATTGGCGCGGGGATTCAACTTACTGTTTGTTTTCTGTATAATTGTGTCAAAAAGTGTATGTGATTTATATTGTAATTGATCGTTGAGTATGTTGTTTGGTTGTGTTGTGTGGTGTTTATATATTTCGTATTGTTCAGTTGTGTTGAGTTTTTGACCTTTGGGTATGTAATGTAAAATTTCAAGATTAGTGTCTATGTTGGTGTAACTGTGGTTTTCTGTGTGTATGTGTGTGGCAAATGCAGAGTGTATATTGTTGTTGGTTAAAGCTTTTAAGTGTTCAGAATAACGGGATGAAAAAGATCTTCCCGTCTGGCCTATGTAGAAACTATTGCAGTCATTACAATTTAATTTGTAAACACCTGTTTTGTTATATTTGTCTATGTCTGTGTTTGTATTACTGATGTGTTTTTTGATGGTATTGGTTGTTCTGAATGCTATTTTGTATTTGTGTTTTCTGAATGTATTGGCGATTTTGTGTGTGTATGAGTTGTGGTATGTGAGTGTGATGTACTTATTGTGTTGTGTGTTGATGGTGTTTAGTGTTTTGTTGTTTTTGTTCTTGATGCGTTTGTGTAGTATGTTTATTAAATTGGGGTTATAACCGTTTTTTATTGCTATGTATTTTATTGTGTTGAGTTCGTCGGTGTAATCTTGTTTATTTAAGGGTATTTTAGTTAGTCTATGGAGCATATGGTTGAAGGCCGCATGTTTATGTTGTGTTGGGTGGTTTGATGTGTTGTGTATAACCATGTCAGTTGTGGTTGGTTTCCTGTATATTTTGTACGTGTGTGTATTGTTAGTTTTGTTAATTGTTAGGTCTAGAAAATTTATACTATTGTTTTGTTCAGTTTCCAGTGTAAATTTTAATTTGTGGTGTATAGTGTTTATGTATTTGTGGAAGTTTTCAACTTGTCTTGTGTTGCCTTTGAATAAAAGTAATATATCATCTACATACCTGTGCCAGTATATAATTTTGTTAGTGTATTTGTTGTTGTTTATTATGTGGTTCTGTTCAATGTTGTGTATATATATTTCTGCTAGTATTCCTGATATGGGGGATCCCATTGGGAGTCCTTCTGTTTGTGTGTATATTTTGTTATTGTATGTAAAGTAATTTTGTTCAGTTATTATTTTGGTAAGTGTGATGATTTCTTGTATGTGTGTTTAAGGTGTGTTGTTTTGTCTGAGTAGTTGTTCTAGTGTTTGTATGGTTTCTTTGATGGGGACATTAGTGTATAAATTGGTTATATCAAAAGATGCCAGAGTTGAGTTATGTGGGATGTGTATGTGTTCAGTTTTCCTGACTAGGTCAATGTTGTTTTTGATAGAGGTGTTGTTGCTGAGTTTTATGTTTTCTCTGATTATTTTGTCTAGTTGTTTTGCTATTTTGTGGGAGGGGGCCTGTGTGTTGTTTATTAATGGTCTGATTGGAATGTTAGGTTTATGTATTTTTGGTAATGCATTTAGTTTAGGGGGGTTAGGTTTTATTTGTTTAAGGTATTTGGCGTTTTCTGGTTTGATTATATGTTTGGTGTTGTTTTTAAATTTATTAATTGTTTATGAAATTTTAATGTGGGGTCTTTATTTATTTCCGTTATATTATTTTCGTTGAAGAAACTTTCGATTTTAGTGTTTAATTGGTGTTTGTCCATTATGACGCTAATGTTACCTTTGTCGGCTTTTAGGATTGTTGTGTTGTGTTCGAGTAACTTGTGTTTTACACTATTGAGTGTTTTTATTTCATTGTTGTGTATTTTTGGTTTTGTATGTGTGTTTTGAAGTTTTCTTTTTTATGTCGTGACGTATCGGGTCATGGTCGTTGAGGTGCGTGTTTTGTACAGCCGTTTCTGCGTCTATGATGATGTCGCGTATGTGTTTATTGTGATTTTTGATGTTAGTTGTATTAGTATTCAAATTATGTTTCAGTCCTTTGTTTAATAAATCCATTTCATCTTTTGTGAAATTAATGTGTGTTGTATTAACTACGCGTGCGTGGAATATGTGTGCCGGTTCAGGGATTGATTCAATTGTGTGTGTTGTGAGGTTAGTTATTTTTTTGTTGTGTCGATGTTGTATTGTCAATTTGAGTTTTTCTATGTTGTCTTGTGTGTGTTGTATTACATTTTCAAGTTCTGTGTGGTGTAATATTTGTGTGAGTTTCATGTGTAAGTTATATGCCTGTCTGTTGAATGTGTCTTTTTTATGGTATAAATAATTGATTATGTTGTTTAGGTTTATTTGTTCTAATTTCCGTTTGGTTTGTAGTGCTGTATGTGTGTTTTGTTTTATTGTAACTTGTGCGTGTGTTGGTATGATGTTGTGTTTTCGACAAGTTTTATTGAATGCTATGTGTAAGGAAGTTTTTGTTACTTGTTGCTTGGCGTTTCTGTACTTATTGATGAAATACGCTTTATCTGCGGTATTATAGTTGTCTTGATTATTCATCTCTTCTTTCACAGCACTAACACTTAACTAAATAAAACCTAACCCCCCTAAACTAAATGCATTACCAAAAATACATAAACCTAACATTCCAATCAGACCATTAATAAACAACACACAGGCCCCCTCCCACAAAATAGCAAAACAACTAGACAAAATAATCAGAGAAAACATAAAACTCAGCAACAACACCTCTATCAAAAACAACATTGACCTAGTCAGGAAAACTGAACACATACACATCCCACTTAACTCAACTCTGGCATCTTTTGATATAACCAATTTATACACTAATGTCCCCATCAAAGAAACCATACAAACACTAGAACAACTACTCAGACAAAACAACACACCTGAAACACACATACAAGAAATCATCACACTTACCAAAATAATAACTGAACAAAATTACTTTACATACAATAACAAAATATACACACAAACAGAAGGACTCCCAATGGGATCCCCCATATCAGGAATACTAGCAGAAATATATATACACAACATTGAACAGAACCACATAATAAACAACAACAAATACACTAACAAAATTATATACTGGCACAGGTATGTAGATGATATATTACTTTTATTCAAAGGCAACACAAGACAAGTTGAAAACTTCCACAAATACATAAACACTATACACCACAAATTAAAATTTACACTGGAAACTGAACAAAACAATAGTATAAATTTTCTAGACCTAACAATTAACAAAACTAACAATACACACACGTACAAAATATACAGGAAACCAACCACAACTGACATGGTTATACACAACACATCAAACCACCCAACACAACATAAACATGCGGCCTTCAACCATATGCTCCATAGACTAACTAAAATACCCTTAAATAAACAAGATTACACCGACGAACTCAACACAATAAAATACATAGCAATAAAAAACGGTTATAACCCCAATTTAATAAACATACTACACAAACGCATCAAGAACAAAAACAACAAAACACTAAACACCATCAACACACAACACAATAAGTACATCACACTCACATACCACAACTCATACACACACAAAATCGCCAATACATTCAGAAAACACAAATACAAAATAGCATTCAGAACAACCAATACCATCAAAAAACACATCAGTAATACAAACACAGACATAGACAAATATAACAAAACAGGTGTTTACAAATTAAATTGTAATGACTGCAATAGTTTCTACATAGGCCAGACGGGAAGATCTTTTTCATCCCGTTATTCTGAACACTTAAAAGCTTTAACCAACAACAATATACACTCTGCATTTGCCACACACATACACACAGAAAACCACAGTTACACCAACATAGACACTAATCTTGAAATTTTACATTACATACCCAAAGGTCAAAAACTCAACACAACTGAACAATACGAAATATATAAACACCACACAACACAACCAAACAACATACTCAACGATCAATTACAATATAAATCACATACACTTTTTGACACAATTATACAGAAAACAAACAGTAAGTTGAATCCCCGCGCCAATCCCCTTCCTCCACACACCACCCCCACTTCACCTCCCACACAACCGTTACAAAATGCTGGCAGTCTGTTACCAAAGCTGAAGAAGGCGGATACTAAGCCGAAACGCGTACAATAAAATAGTAAGTTTTTCACATGAAAAAAGTTCATTTTTAGTTAAGTCTCACAACACTAGTATTAAGTCCAAACGGTAATCTTTTAAATTGATAATTCTTTCCATTAAATAAAAAAGCAGTATACTTCCTACTCTCCGGAGCTAACGGGACCTGCCAATAGCGGTTAAATCTAAGGATGTCATGTACTTTACCCCACTAAATTTCTGAAAGATCTTATCAATCGGTTCAGGTGACTCGGTCAGGCATGATAATTTGGTTTATTCTACAGGCATCAAGACATAATCTCACTCTTCCATCCTTTTTTATCACAACAACTAACGGATTCGAATATGGTGACACCGACCTCTCAATTATACCCCCCGCCATCATTCTATCCAACTCCTCCTGAACAGCTCGCCTTTTCGAATAGGGCACTGGATACCTTCTCTGAACAAAGGGTGTATGTTCCTTTACCTTTAACTCACACTCATAATTCCTGGCTTCACCAGGTAACTCCGAAAAAAAAACCCTTAAAACTCTCAACCACTCCCCACAACTCCTTATGTTGCGGAGTCCCTATAACTCCACCCTCACTAAAAAACTAAGTGCCCTGTTCTCCCACACTCGCTCTTCACTTTCCTCTCGCTCTCTCTCCATTCTCTCTACACATATTTACTCTCATCTCTGTGTCCCCACCATCAAATTGTTTTTGTATTATTTTTATCCCCGCAATTTTCTGTCACCCGTTTGTTAAAATCGATAATTGTGTGAAGGTCCTCGCCTTCTACCCTTTTTAAAATAAAATAATACACTCTTCATAAAATACCGCTGCCAGAATTTTACTTACCGTCATGGTCCCCGTAAAACTTACCTTATTAAATTACCCAGGTCGCCAACATGTTTTTTAGTTTTACATGTAAACTTTGAACACTCTTGCCCTTATAAAAATTCCGCTATCTGACTGTAATAAAATTTCAGAAAACCCCCGATTTCGTTAAACGAGTAGTCAGCACAGAAAACTAGGAAATGGTTTACGGCGAAATAACTACACTAACACATGTTTATAGAAGAATGAACCTTTTAATTACTCTTTTTATTATTTTAATTAAATACTCTATCATTGATTATTACGTTTTCTTTATATTTAAAATGTTTACTAATTTTAGTCCAATAATTTTGTATAGACTACTACTACATCTTTCTAGTTGAGCCAGTACTTTTGATAACCCATACACACACTCACTCAATTTACATTTCTTTTTAAAACTTCCTATTTAATTAATGAGCTCTTTATTAATTATAATGTTTTGGCCAAATGAAACTGTCTTTACACTTGTTACCTATTTGCGTAATATCCAAACGTTGTACCCGATATTGTCCGGAACTGTTGTCACTAATGACTCTCCACTCCAAACACAGTTTATTATTACCTTACGCCTTTTACTCGTCACTTTACTGTTTATACATTTTATATTACTTGGTAGGCCTACTTTTGTATTTTTCGGCCTACCAAGAACTCGTCCGAGGCTACCGTTTTTGTTCTGGTAACTGTCTGCTGATTGTCTGGCCGCTCAGCCGTGAGTTGCAATGGAACTGGCGTTAGTTCGCTAAAGCTGAGCATACAGAGCTGGTCACGTGATCTTGAGTCTGCTCTCCCATTGGTGTTGTTAAAAGAGCGCTATAACTTAGGCACAGGGTTTAGCAATATTTTGCCGCCTGGTGCAATATGCAGTTACATTACTTTCTTTCGTGATTCACGGCTGATGCGAAGTTAGGTGTTATTTCACAATCGGTCTACGTTGCTTGAGTGCGGAGACAAAACATAAACGTTTTGTTCTGTAATAAACACAGCCTATCTGGTTGACTAACTCGGGGTTCTACAAGGGTGAACAATGACTGCATGGAGAATATGATTTTAAAATGTTATCTTGGCCCTACAATTTTGTACCGTTACAATACCCCCCCCCCCAATAAGAGGTTGAAGGCCGAAGCGTTCAAACTCTTATTGACTAAACCTAAGAGGGTCAGTGAGGATATGGCGCCGCAACCCCCCTGAACACTCTACTAAAATTGTGGGTTCTTACCCCCCTAGTCTGGCGACTGTGGCAGCACCCATCCGATCTTACTGGACTTCTCTGTTCGAGATCCTAACACCGAAAAATCGAACAGATACCCGACCCAGTATCGCCTGACTTTAAAACATTCAATTAAAAAATCAACAAGCGGCCTTCCATCACTCCATATCCCACAACTGATTTGTTTCCTCTTAGCCGTACTGGTTCATTGACAACGTACTGGCTCATTTTATATTATACAGTGTTGCAAACTGATCAGTAAAGTCAGTAAAAGTCAGTATTTTTGAGCAAGTCAGTAAAAAGCCAGTATTTTTCAAATTGGTCAGTAAAGTCAGTTTTTTAAAGCAGAATTTAGTGGTTCTTAAGAAAGGGTTTTTACTCAATACCGGCAATTCATTTTTTTTATTTCCTTACTTTCTAACATGATAATTAAAAATTTTTTTGTCAGAAATAAATAATTAAGATTAGGTATGAAAAGCAGATTGTGAGATTGCATTCCAGTATAAAAAGCAGTCTGGAATGTACTGTTTGCCCAATGATGTTTAACTGAGGGCGCAATATTGGTGCTATAAATTCCTGTTGCACTAACAGATTTTTATAGCACCGTAATATTTTTAACAGTACATTTCATCTGTGTTTTTGTTTCACGTGCTGGTTTACTGGTATAATTTATAAGGCCGATAATATCCATGAAAGATCACTGAAAAAATTGTTAGAGCTTCCATAGACTTACTACACTGGCTCAAAGTTAAGAAAGAAGAATACAACCGGAACTGAAGGGAAGAAAGCGACCACCCAAAGTTTTTTAATCCGTTGTTTTGTACCGGCCTTATAATTTTTTGAAATCAAATAATTTGTTGGGACTCTTAAGTGTTTAAAAACAATTTCTTACTGTGTAAAGTATTTGAAATGGGCAGGTGTAAATTTAAAAGTGACTGGCTGAGAAAGTCTGACTGTAATGGATATATTGTTGCTGAGTGGGGACGTAAAGCCAGTGACCATGAGATGTTCTGTACCCTTTGTGTAAAAACTTTCAATATTTCGTAGGGATATGAAGCCGTGGAACAGCATGCATCTTCTCGGAAGCATAAAGAAGAATGTAAACAAAAACTTTCCTCTTCACAACTTCACCTGACTTCAGTTCGCCAATGCACAGCTGGTTCACAAGACTGTGTGCCATCTACTAGTGTTGGTGAAACAATCAAGCAAACGGTTCAGTTGTACAACATTAGAGATAGTGCAGCCAAAGCGGAACTTATTTGGGTAATGAAGACAGTTGCAGCGGACTTTCCTTTGCTTCCATCCTGTGAAGACATTTGGGAGACTTTTGAAGCGATGTTTCCATCAAGTGTTCCTACAGATTTTTCACTTTCAAGAACAAAGGCACAATACTTGATAACTGATGCTCTGGCACCATTCTTTAAAAAGCAAATGTTGAATGAAATGGATGGTGCTCTTTTCACATTATGTTTTGATGAAACTGTTAATGCTGGCTCATCAAAAGAACTTCAAACAGTTGTTAAGTATTGGTCTCCATCTAAAGAAATGATTGTTACAAGGCATTTGCAGACTTTTTTTATGGGGTCAGCTACCGCTGATGAATTGTATAATAAGCTGTGTGAAGCTATAGATAACACAACCTTACTGCGAACCAACTTACTGATGCTCAGTAATGATGGGCCCAATGTCAATAAAGCATTCACCTGATGAATGAATCTCTTATTTTATTAAGAAAAAAACGAATGGTTGACATTGGTACATGCAACATTCACATACTTCACAATGCTTTTAGGCGCGGTATGAAAGAACTTAGTGATAACGCTTCAAATTTGATATTCCTTATTCATGACTTTTTTGATGGTTGGCCTTCGAGATGGGAAGATTTTGAAAAAATTCAGAATGATCTGAAGCTACCTAAGCACAGGTTCATCAAACATGTTTCTTCAAGGTGGTTGTCTTTGGAGTCAGCAGGTTTAAGACTCCTAGAACAGTGGCCAGCAGTCACGAAGTATTTCATGGTATTTGTGCCAAAATATAAAAGTGATTTAATGATATCATCCAAATACAAGAACATTGGTAGTCTTGTGAAAGTTAACACAATGAAAGTGGAAATAAACTTTGCTTGCTCCAGTGCTCACATATTTTCACAGTTTACTGGTCACTTTCAGAAAGAAGAACCTTTGATTCACCTTCTGTATGATCACCTCAAAACTCTAACAAGCAGACTAATGACTCGTATATGTCATTCTGAGGTTATCTTCTCGTTAGATTCCTTGAATGATGAGAAAAGTTTTCTTCCTCTTAAAGAAGTAAACTGTGGATTAGATGTAAAAGAATTACAAATGTTACCAGAAAAGGACAAACTTGCACTTCTGCTCCAAGCAAAAAAGCATTTCATTGCTAGTTGTAAACACATTTTTACCAAGTTTTCGTTGACGTCAAAACCTTTATTGAAGCATTTTGAATGTTTGATCCCATCCGAAAGAACAAAAGACAATAGTTGGAAGTCCATCGTTGAAGTGGCAAAAGCATTGCCTATTGATCTGAACATAGCCTCCCTTATTGATGAATGGAAGTTACTGAGTTTGGAAGAAGATGAGCTCCATAGCAAGAGCAATTGCACTGATGTTTACTGGAACCAGTTTTTTAAGAAAACTGATAAGGCAGGTGAGATTAAGTACCCACTTGTTTCTAAGGTTGTCAAAGCAGCTTTATCTCTTTCTCATGGTTCAGCAGATGTGGAAAGAGGCTTCTCAAGCTCACAGAGAGTTATGACCTCTGATCGGGCAAGTATGTCTGAAAGAACTCTGGATGCCTATCTTCACGTTAAGTTGCATAAACTCTATGATGGAAAAGTACATTTGGTTCATATAAACAAAGAGCTCTTGAATCTCGCTCAGTCAGCCTATATACATCATAGGCATAACCTAGAAGAACAACGTTTAAAGAAAGAACAGGAAAAGAAAGAAGAAGAAGCTAAGGAGAAAGAGCGTATTGCCGAAAACGAATTAGAGAAAAAACTCTCAGCTGAGAGGAAAGGTATTGATGAAAAAGAAGTAGTATTAAAACAACTGAAAAGTGATGAAGAAGAGAAAAGAAAAGTAGCTGATACTCTTTTAAAAGATGCAAATGAAAGATTAAAGCAGGCTATTAAAAATAAGGATCTTGTTGCGGCTAATGTTGCACAGGCAATCCTGGAAAGTGCTCAGAAAGTTAAAGAAGAAGCTGACATAAAAAGACAAGATGCGGAAAAAATTCAGAAAAATGTTGAGAAAAGAAAATCTTCACTAATTACTTCATTTTTCAAGCAATGAGTTTCAATTAGAATTCTTAAGCAGACTGATCATAGAGTACCAAGGATATTTAACGTTCTCTTGGTATGTACATTATATTATTCTAGGAATATTTAAGATGGGTAATTATGTTACAGTTTTATTAGATATAAGATGTAAGTTAAGCGCTGAATAATATGTCAATAAAATAAATATACAAAATTAACTTATAATGGTGGCAAGGGAAATTGGCCTGAGTAGCTGTAAACCAGTTAACAATATGCCTGCTGATTTTACTTGAACAATGTTTAGTTTTTAATGTTTTTTAATAAGTCTCAAACTAAAATAATGCCGTTGTACGTTAGATTTTGTTTTACAGCTGCTCAGTGGGGAGAAGGGTGGCCAATTATAAAAAATATGTTTTAAACTGTCTCTAATTACTTGTAAATTAATATTAATATGGTCGATGGAGGTCAGTAATTAAGGTCAGTTATTTTATCTTAGGTCAGTAAGAAGTCAGTATTTCAGTGATTTTAGTCAGTAAAATCAGTAATTTAGACCTCAAAACCAGTTTGCAGCCCTGTATTATAGACCCTAAAAAATAGTGTTAATAAAACAATATAGGTTTACAGTAGTACACATAAATTCCAGTTAAATTGAATAATATTCCCCGTACAATATTGCCCAGCCAAAATGATACATTACAGGATTACATTGACTCACAGTAATCGTACCTAAAATACAAATTATGTCCTTATTTGCCTACTCATGTTTATATAGAATAAACAAAATTTTTTTTTTTTTACTACCCCCTTTTAATCCCTTAACCCCTGATACCCGTCACATATTAATGTGTTCTGCGCGAGGCTTCTTGGCCTTTTTCAACCTCATCCTCGCCGTAAACCACATCTCCCTCGTGACCTGTAACTGTGTCACCGCCCATCCACACTCACTATTACCCCCCCCCCCTAGACTGTAGCGTCTAGTTGCTTTCACAAGGACTGATGCGGAAGGGGTGGACATTTTTTCTTTTATTCCACCCCCATCCTTGCTTCGGCATTACTATAAAGTTCGGTATTACACCTACTAGTTTTTATTCTTCGTATTGTTTAAATTAGCAGCCATCCTTACTTTTCTTTTATAGAATTGCTAAACTGCTATAATTGTTTTTATTATTTAGACAAAGCTTTTCGTCATTACTGACATCTTCAGGTCTTAAACAACCAGGTTGTTTAAGACCTGAAGATGTCAGTAATGACGAAAAGCTTTGTCTAAATAATAAAAACAATTATAGCAGTTTAGCAATTCTATAAAAGAAAAATACTAGTTTTTATTTATACACCCCTAATGGACTACCACCCCTATCTGGGTGAAAATAGCCCTGTTCCAAAATCAGGTAGATTCCCCAAAAATAACCCCCCTACTAAGTCTAACAAACCACCGGGTTGACAAAATAAAACAAACCACAAGCCGGTTATATCAAGTAAAATTTATGATTTGCCACAATTAACTACTTTCACGGTCATGATCCGGTGAGGTCATGGCCGCACTTAGGTGGGGAATCTACAGTTAAAACATAAAACATAGATTGTCCATTTATAAAAGTTACTTGAACAGTTATGTACACTCGTTTAATGAAGAAATTTGTGTTAGTGGTTGAAATCACAATCAGAATGATCACAGTTGCACACCACTATATAAAAATAATATCAAAATAATTTCTGCCTATTCCGATCTGACGATGGGCTGTGAGGCTTGAAAGCGCTAATCGGGATAATTTTTATATAGTGGTGTGCAACTGTGATCATTCTGATAGTTATGTACACCTCTAATTTTCCAAACACTATCTCAACCTGAACATTTTTTATTATACCCATACAAAATTTCCTTCAGTTTTCAATTTTAAATGAATACTTTAATCATTATGTTTTTTATCAATTATTTATTTTACTATTACAATCAAAATTCAAATCAAACTGGATTTAAAGTCATTATTAAAAATTATCTTTTTAATTTATTTAATTACCAATTTAATACCAAAAAGTTACTTTTTGTTTAATTAACAGTTTCAAAATTAACTACATTTGATCAAAATGATTTTACATTAACAACATCCTATCACACAAATATTAACTGTCTCACAATTAAAACATTAAGTCATTTCCTTACCTTATAAAAATTAGCTTCATTCCAACACATCTTAATTTCTTTTATTACATAATAGGATTTTCTACTGGCAATGATTCAGCAGACTACAACATTTTTGTTATTGTCACCAAGTATGTCTGTAGACATTGGTCACAACATACAGCATACCTGTTTATATAAACACTTGTGTGCCAGACTTGTTTTCATAAACACAGTTATAAACACCCAACATTCTGCTTACCTCACCTCTAACAGCTGTACTGCACTTTTCAATTTTTATAAATCTTATAGTTCACATATTTAACAAAGTCTATTTATTACAGTTCAAACAAAATATAATTTTAATTCACTTTTCAATTACTTTAATAGCATTTTACTAACAACATTTTAACTTTAGTTATATTATTTAAAACACTTTGAATATAACTGCACAATACAAAATTGGCTTCATTATTACCTCCTGTTCATTATTATTATTAATTGACAACATAAAATAATATTATTAGTAAAATCAATCAATACACATATGGTTACATGAAACATTTTACAGTACACACACAATTAATTTCACTATAATTCCACTATAATATATTTACAAACCTTCCTCATTATTGATTCAGTTATATCATGTTTCAATGTCAAAATCAGCTAAGTTATTACCATGTATTCACATACTTAAACTGTTCCTTCTCCGATTTCTTAATCTAACCTCCATCGTCAAATAGATATCTAACATATTTGTAGACTGAATTACTTTTGTTTACCTTGAGTTTATTATTATTATTTTCATAAACCATTATTTCTAAGTTCTTCATCATACCATTTATTATTTCATACAACCTGTCACGATCAATTAATTTTGTCCAGTCTCCGTTAGTAAATTGTCTCAATACCCAGTCAATTATTTTATCATCATTTATAACAGTCTTATTCAAATATTCCTCTCTCTCCGTTTCATAATGCAATTCACCTTCTTCATCTCTCTCAATATCTAACACCTGCACCAACATCTCATAACCTCTATTAATCTCAAAAATTTTATTTCTCTCTCTCTTTCATTACAACACTTCTCATAACCATACTGAACTCTCCCATTCCATGCAAAGGGCACCATTAAATATGTATTACCTCTACTGGCTTTACCAGGTAAATCACAAAAAATACAGGGACCAACTGAAGACACCTTGTCTTCTATACAAATACCGGAGGAAACTCTGTCCTCATTAAACACCTGTGAAAACTCTGTTTCACCATAAACTTGGGGAACATCTGCCCTTTGCCCATGTAACCTCTCTACACACACACACTTATAACCTCATCAACACTTTCTTTGCTCACAACCTTACACTCTAACACCACGTTTTTAATTTCACCACTGTTACTTACCGTATCATCCTTAGATACCCCATTTTCAGCTATATAATCATCATTCTTATTTAATGTTATTTCATCATTATAATTACTTGTATTACTCCCACTTACCTTGTCTCCTATTTCTTTGTTATTTATATTCTCATCGGCGTATAACTTACCACCATAATTCCAGTTTTCTGTCACCCCTACACTCTCATATGTATTGACACCATTTTCGTCTGTTATTTTATTTCCATTTACACTATTTTTACTTACCTCATTCTCTGTTATTTGATTGTCTTTTTCACTTAATTGGTCTGTCTCTTCACCATTTATCCCCATTTTAATCTCATAATTATCATTATTCAATGTTTTATTATCTAACGCTACCCCTTCCCTTACCTCGTTACTTTGTTTCCTAGTATCATCACTATTTTCGTTCAAAAAAGCGTATAGTCCCGTTTTTTGTTCTCTCATTTGTCTTAGTTCATTATTAAATTTACTCCAATCATCCTCAGTCATTCTGTTCAAAACCCTTTCAAACTCTTGCATGAATTCCGTATTGCATCTATTCCATGCCTCCCCTAAGCCACTTACTTTATTTTCACGTGCCTCGGTCATGTTCAAAAATGTTATTTCTAATATACCCTTTAGATATAAAAAACCACTATTATCTTATAAAATCAAAACACCTAACACAATCATTGTCAACAGGACAAGTAAACACAATAACCCTATCAAAACATAACCTTTTATAGCGTAAATATATATACGATTATTTCTACAAATACGCCGTTACCAATTCCTATTTTCTGTGCTTTAAAACAGGTCTAGTTCCTATAATTTTTTATATACGAACATCCTGGCAGGGTCGCCACTGTGAAGGTCCTCGCCCTCTACCCTTTTTAAAATAAAATAATACACTCTTCATAAAATACTCACCGCTGCCAGAATTTTACTTACCATCATGGTCCCCGTAAAACTTACCTTATTAAATTACCCAGGTCGCCAACATGTTTTTTAGTTTTACATGTAAACTTTGAACACTCTTGCCCTTATAAAAATTCCGCTATCTGACTGTAATAAAATTTCAGAAAACCCCCGATTTCGTTAAACGAGTAGTCAGCACAGAAAACTAGGAAATGGTTTACGGCGAAATAACTACTCTAACACATGTTTATAGAAGAATGAACCTTTTAATTACTCTTTTTATTATTTTAATTAAATACTCTATCATTGATTATTACGTTTTCTTTATATTTAAAATGTTTACTAATTTTAGTCCAATAATTTTGTATAGACTACTACTACATCTTTCTAGTTGAGCCAGTACTTTTGATAACCCACACACACACTCACTCAATTTACATTTCTTTTTAAAACTTCCTATTTAATTAATGAGCTCTTTATTAATTATAATGTTTTGGCCAAATGAAACTGTCTTTACACTTGTTACCTATTTGCGTAATATCCAAACGTTGTACCCGATATTGTCCGGAACTGTTGTCACTAATCACTCTCCACTCCAAACACAGTTTATTATTACCTTACGCCATTTACTCGTCACTTTACTGTTTATACATTTTATATTACTTGGTAGGCCTACTTTTGTATTTTTCGGCCTACCAAGAACTCGTCCGAGGCTACCGTTTTTGTTCTGGTAACTGTCTGCTGATTGTCTGGCCGCTCAGCCGTGAGTTGCAATGGAACTGGCGTTAGTTCGCTAAAGCTGAGCATACAGAGCTGGTCACGTGATCTTGAGTCTGCTCTCCCATTGGTGTTGTTAAAAGAGCGCTATAACTTAGGCACAGGGTTTAGCAATATTTTGCCGCCTGGTGCAATATGCAGTTACATTACTTTCTTTCGTGATTCACGGCTGATGCGAAGTTAGGTGTTATTTCACAATCGGTCTACGTTGCTTGAGTGCGGAGACAAAACATAAACGTTTTGTTCTGTAATAAACACAGCCTATCTGGTTGACTAACTCGGGGTTCTACAAGGGTGAACAATGACTGCATGGAGAATATGATTTTAAAATGTTATCTTGGCCCTACAATTTCGTACCGTTACAATTGCTTTGTGTTGTTTTAGAAAATCATTACCTAATATAACCTCTAAATTTAACCCTCGAACTACCAAGAAAGTATTATCGTATTCAGCCGCATTTATCTTCATATTTAACTGATCCTGCTTGGTCACCCTTTTACTTGTAACTCCAGTAACACCCACGTTTGTAACCCCTGCAACTGGTAAAGCTGGAATATTTCTATTTAATCCCCTTAACTCCTCTAACACATTCTCTGAAATAACTGAAATTTCACTACCAGTATCTACTAGTGTTTTAATCTCCTTACCTTCAGTGGTAACAATGATCTCTGTTAGTCCCGTTCGCCTACCTCCAAGTTGTCTTCCTCCATCAACTCCGTTGAAATGTTTGTCTTAATCAGGTGATTATGATAACTCTTCGTACCTTGGACCCCGCTACTTCCCGACAATGGTTGGTTCCTCTCCTCCATTGTCCTTACTCGTTTTCCTGCTGACCACCTCGCTCCTGTTGATCGGCGGCATTACCCTGAGAGTGACCACCTTGACCCCTGTTTACCTGCCCACTGCCTCTACTCCTCTGCTGCTGTCTTCTCTCCTCTGGTGTTGACCGTTTAGGTTTGGTGCTGGTTCACTCCTCTGGCAATTCCTTGCTCGGCCGTATCTAAAACAGGCTGTTCTGAAAGCACAATTCTCAACTCTACAGTCAGGAAATCCCCACCCTTCATTTCTATTATAGTCTCGTGCACCTCTATGTCCAATTGTTGACCCCCTCGAATGGTGACATATTGCGTTTGTCTGTGACACCGGTCGACTTTGTTGTCTACCCAACTCCCTGTCCCGGATGCTTTGGAAAATATCTAAGACTTTTTCTAATTCAGTAATTTCTGCAATCTTGTGCATCATAAATGTAATCTGTATTTCACGTGGCAAATGCTTGCTTACATGGCGCACAAGTGATCGAAACCGCAATGGTGGCTCTGTATATTTTGCTTTATTATACAATTTCATCACATACATTGTCACATTGCTGCCGTTGGTTCCAAAATTACCAGCCCCCATAATTTTGCTGCGCAGCACCTCTTGTTCTTCCTCGGACCAGTATTTGTCCCTAAGTGCCCTTTCAAAACTTTTGTAATCCACCCAATCTGTTTTATGTGCTTCCGCCCAAACCGTGGAATTCCTCTTAAAACATTTTAGTATTTTGAGGACTTTTACCTCCCAGTTATTATTACAGAATTGGTTGAAATCTCTCACTTGGTTTAAAAATTGCATGGGGTGTACCCCTCTACTATCACAATTAAAAGATTCTAGATCAAAATCATTATTACTTTCTCTGGTAATTATCAACCGCTCACTTACATTACTAAGTGTTTGACTTATGGTTGACTCTAACTCATCTCTAACATTCTTAAATAACTTATCATAGTCATTTACTGTACGCATGGCCACTTGTGACTCTTAACTCCCTACTACGATTATCTATGTCACGCATCGTCCTATTTAAACATTGCATCTTACTCTCTATTCCATCAGACTTATTACAAGTTTCATTTTTGAAGTCGTCTAGTCTACAACTTACTGTAGTTACTTGTTGTGAAAAGTCTGTTTGGTTAGAATCCAAAATATGTATTTTATCCTCTACCACACACACATGCTTTCTTAACTCGTATGTTTGTTTTTTAGTATCATTATGTAAGTCATTAATTTGTTCATCAAAGCAGTGACACAATAACTTATTTGAATTATTTAATTCATTAAACTTTACATTTATACTATTTTCAATCTTAACATTTTGTTCTTTCATTTCATTTTGTTGTTCTTTCATTGTATTTTGTTGCTCTAAAAGCAATTGCAGCAAATTTATCACCTCATCGTTAGACCTATCCCTTTCTTTTGTTGACACTGGGGTCGAATGTATCCCAGAGGCACTCATAGCAGAGTCAGTTAGACTAAGTTCATTTTCGTTGTCTGCCGTTTTTTAAATTACATAAATTGTCAAACAACATTTCGTATCCAATATTACATAACGTATTACACAAAAAAAACTCACAATTAGTACATCATACCCAATGAAATTGTTATGTAAACATTCTGCCGTCTACCCTAACCTATCTCTGTGTTTAAGTAGGCCTAACTTATTAAATATAAAATAAATTTAACAAGTATACTGGCAGGGTCGCCGCTTGTAACTGTTCGAAAAAAATAAAAAGAAGAAACAAAATCCTGATTATTACTGCTCTTTTTGACTTACCTTTACAAAGTCAGAAGATCCCCAAAGTCCGAAGGTCGCCACCACTTTTTTTGGAGGAAATGTGGAAACCATTTCACTTTCCCGAAGAAAACAATTTTGATAAATTAAAAAAAACTCCTTCACAGAAAAAATTCCAGGGCCGTTTAGGCGAAATTATTGACACAGAGAATAGGGTTCGGGTAGACTGCGTAATTAACTAAACTAACACATTATAAAGAGAAATCTGTTTTTATGTTATCAAAACACATTGTACTTTAATTTTTTGATGTTAAAAAGAAAATATAATTCCCCAAAAAAAGAACATCAATAGAAAATCCCCAATCGCAAATCAGTACTTTGTTTTTATCTTCAGCTCTTACCACACCCTTTGTTCTTTCACTCTCTCTCTCTCTCTCTCTCTCTCTCTCTCTCTCTCTCTCTCTCTCTCTCTCTCTCTCTCTCTCTCTCTCTCTCTCACACCACCTGTTGAGATCTCATTATTTTTAAAAGGTAATTTTACTGTTTTTCATGATATTCTTTTAAAATGTCAATTTTGTATACTTTCACCAAATTTACTAAGCCTTTATGCAACCCTCGAAAATTGTTGGCGTTTCCCACTCGCCAGATACCGTTTCCGGGGGGGGGGGGGGAATAAAACTTTATTATTTAATATTTACCATGTACCGCTACATTATTCATTAGCCCAGTTTATATTCTGATAGTCCCTTATCGAGTTGAAGATGAAAAATAATTGATTAAAAATAATCAAGCTGGACTAGGCTGAGTGTTTCCTCTTGTGGCCACTAACATGGCGAAGTCCCGACGAGAAATACCATTTGTCTATTGCTACACCAGGGTTGAAATCTTCTAAGGGTGGTCCATTTACTGCCAGCTGCATTAGATCTCCTAATGAAGTGATGTCCAGGGAAAGTCTCTGTTTCACTTTTATCCTGTTAACGAAGCTAAATCCTCGTTCACAAGATGCTGTTGTTACTGCCATGCATGCAACGCCGTAAAATACTTTCTTTAGCTCACCAAAATGCTCAGGAAACTTGTACAGAGTTTTTAATAGCTCACCCAGTCCTTTTGAAGTTATTTGCTCTTCTTTAACCATCATTTTTAATTGAAGCCATTCCGATAGCAAAACATCCTCATTTATATCACCAGTAATAAAAACATGCGCCAATTGAAGAATCTCCTCATTGCCATATGCAGTTAGGGTGTCATCTTGAGGAAGGCACAAGAAATCCAGAACGTGGCACTTGGTGCCTACTACAGTCTCAAGTGTATCAAGACGGCACTTCAAGTAATGAACTGTGCTTTCGATCAGCTTATTACGGATTGATTTGTATTCTTCCTCCCCTTGAGATGTGTTTGTGAGAACAATTCCTTGGTCACCTTTGTATTTTGAGCAATTCAGTTTCTCTGAGTCTGAAGTGTCAGAAAGGAATTGTTTCACACTGGATCCTTCAGATGAAAGCAAGAACTGAACCATTTCCACCGTTACCATCATTGACGATCGTACCTGTGAGACCAGTAACTGTTTCAACTGTAAAACTTTACAAAATGGCTCTAGTTTCCCATACAGGTCAATCAAAAAGTTTAGTGTTTTTACAAACTTGTATGATGTAAGGATTTTTAGATAGCCTTTTGCTCTAGCTGCATCCGTAGCTTCTCCTGTTGTAGCTTTCCGGTTCGTTATATCCTCAAGATGGATGACCAGAGGAACGAGATCACGCCGCAAAGCTTTCAAAGCGTCAGATTTACTACATAGCCACCGTACATTGTGAATATTTCTGAGTTTTACTATCTCACTTTCTAAAGTTTTCGCGGTGTTTTTAAGCTCATGGAGGCGTTTTGAGGATCGTTTGTAAAATTTGTATATGTTCTTCACAGTTTCGTCAAGCTTTTCTAGGTAAGGGATGGAATTGGCAGCATCAAGTATGGCCAATTGTAGGCGATGTGCGGCGCAGTGAATGCTAATTAAATGTGGAGCTTCTTCTTTCAAACGAAGTACGAAACCTGACTTTGAGCCAATCATAGACGACGCCCCGTCAGTTCCCACACTAACCATGTACTTTTCTCTTCTCCAATCAAGCCCTAAGTTATCCAAGAGCCCAGTAACAGCAGTGAAATACGACTCTGCCCTACCGCTCTCGAGAGGCACAAGGCCTAAAAGGTCTTCTCTTATCTCCCCTTCACACACATAACGAGCATAAACAATCACATGTTCCTCAGCACTTCGGTCCGTGGAACCATCAATCAAAATACTGAAACACTGAGCATTTTTTAGTTTTTGAACCACATCTTCTTGTAACTGTTTAGCAATAAAATTAATGAAAACTTGCCAGTTTTTATCGTTTACATATTGTTTTGTCTCCACATTTACACCTAATTTAGTTGCAAGGGCAACTTGCTTAGGGAAGTCAGTGAATGGTTTTTCATTGATGCCTATAAAATAGGCTATGTTGAATAAAGTTGTTAGATGCTCAAACATAGAAGACTCTATTTTCTTAATACATTTGGCAAGAGGAGCTTTTCCTGGTTCTGACTCTACTTCAAGACGCGTTAAATTGTCCATATGTACTAGGCTTTTACCATGAAACACAAAAGTTTCCTTTTTCATGGAACCAGAAAATCCTGCTACCCATTTTGGGTCACTATTTTGAGGGTATTTAGTGCATATAGTACATTTTGCGCGGTCGGAATCGTAAGCTAGCCAGGGGAAGATATGCAGCCAAGCTCTTTGAAATTTTCGTTTCCCAGAGGAACCGTGAGTAGGCCTAAGTCCACTAGAACTCGCGTTTTCCATAGTAGGCATTTCAGTTTCCCTACTAGGCCCGGCACTTAAATCTCTAGCAATAAACGTCGCACTCGCAGACTCACTAGGCGTTGTCGTACTGACAGTAGAACTTTTTTTAAAGAAATAATTAAGTTTAATCTGTTTCATTATGAATAAAATAACACATGAAAAATAAAATACACGCTGAACATGATCTTAGAAATTGAGAATACTTTTAGTACACGAAACAATAAATCACACGCGTAACACATCCGGTCAACTCAACAATAATTAGCAGACTGTACAACTTGGAAGGAGTGACAAAGGCCGGCGGCCGGCGGCCCACGCAGAACGGCGTGAAATTTCCGCTCCCCTCTCTCAGCAACACTATTTTGTTCGACGTGTTTCAAGATGTTTATATCCAACAGAGCAGTTTTGTTAATAAAATTGACACGGTGACAGCTAACTGACGGCCTATGACTTCAACACGCGCCTTTACTAAAACAAAAACATGACGTGTTTTGGTTTAATAGACGTCCTTCTTTTTTCCATTTTTCATTCTTTCTCTCCTCTTTTCTCCTTTTTTTCACAGTCAAAACCCACTCGCCACTGGCGAGTGGGCGAGTGCAATTTTCGAGGGTTGCTTTATGTTTTACTTAGCTCTTTTTTGTCGATGAGTCCCCTGCTTGTTGCACAACCAGTCGTAATTAGCTTTCCCAACAAAAAATATTCCGAAAGTTCAAATTTACATTTGCATTTTTTGTTTAGATTTAACTCACTTGTTAATCACCATTTATAACACTTTAATACAAAAAACTTGGTAGACCTACTGTGACTGTTCGGCCTACCTTGATTGTCCACATGCACTGTTAACTACATCTGTACTGTTCGGTTGCTGACTGGAGACTGACTCGCTTCGCTTGCGTTTCTGTGCCACAATTCCTTTCAAATACGGATTTGAAACCAGTTCATTCCGGTTACCTCCACCTGTCCCTCATTTGGATTGACGTATTTGTCTTTCACTTGATGATCATGGCGCCTGGCTGTTGACCGCACCTCAACTCTGCCTTACTTCGTCTTTGTCAACAAAGTGCTTTTTGTGTGATTCACTGGCCAAAAATAGAATTCATTACATAACGTACCGTTACAACTTGAGTTTAATCATCAAGTACTTGTTGCAGACATTGTGGATGAAGCAATTCTTGGTGTGGATGTTATGAACGCATACGGATTTATAGTCGACTTCAAAAACAATGTCTTGAGAATCGGAGGCAAAGAAGTAATGCTATCAACAATGATGACAGCAGTAAAATCGATGGACGTCATAAACCAAGTGGCCGTTGTTCCGCCAAACTCCGAAAAGATCATCATAATCAGAACCGAGGTAGATACTAGGGGCAACCAGTGCTCTATATTCGAACCCCAGGTAGTCAGCACACCGGGCATACTAAATGCCAGAAGTTTAGTAAAACCTGACGAAACTAGAAATGTACCTATTAGAGGGGCAAATATTTTGGATCAAGCT
Organism: Magicicada septendecula; assembly: GCA_034769895.1. Lineage (NCBI taxonomy): Eukaryota > Metazoa > Arthropoda > Insecta > Hemiptera > Cicadidae > Magicicada > Magicicada septendecula. Next base: position 383,211,624 of record CM068373.1, read on the forward strand.
ATCACTTTACAAAGCAATACGCTCCTAGGCAAATTGACTCCTGTGGCCTGGGTAGCCGGAATGACGCAACGAAGATCCAGTGCTTTGGATAATTCCAAATTACCAGAGGAACTGCAAGAATTATTGAACAGATCTTCTAACGACCTCTCAAGTGGTGAGGTAAAAGAACTCGGACAGTTTTTACAAGAATTCAAAGATTGTTTTGCAGTTCGGGGACAGTCAATGGAAAGAACCTCTCGTGTGCAACATTGCGTCAATACCGGGGACACAATACCGATGCGCCAACCTCCTCGAAGGCCTCCATTATCTAAACAAGAGGAAATGTCTCGGTTAGTACAGGACATGTTGACAGAGGGAGTAATTGAACATTCGTCAAGTCCTTGGTATTCTCTTGTAGTGCTGGTAGCAAAGAAGGATGGTGGATTGCGTTTCTGCGTAGACTACCGGAGGTTAAATGATGTTACAAAGAAAGACTGCTATCCATTACCTCGCATTGACGATACACTCTACACATTGTCCGGAGCACAGTGGTTTTCCACATTGGACCTGAAGAGTGGATATTGGCAAGTGGGTCTTCATCAAGAAGACAAGGAAAAGACCGCTTTCTCGACCCCAAGTGGCTTATTCCAATTTAATGTCATGCCATTTGGACTCTGTAATGCACCGACAACATTTGAAAGATTGATGGACCTGGTACTCCGAGGCCTGATACGGAAAACTTGCCTTGTTTATTTAGACGATGTCACAGTCATCGGGAAGACTTTCAAAGACCATTTGGAAAACCTTAAGGAGGTTCTAACTATAATTCACGGTGCCCAACTAAAACTGAGCCTGAAGAAGTGTTCTCTATTCCAGAAGGAAGTACAGTATCTGGGCCATCTGGTTTCGGCAGCGGGTGTTAGCATGGATCCTAATAAAGTAGACACCGTAAGAGACTGGCCAGTGCCGAAGAGTAAACATGAAGTTCGGAGTTTCCTGGGGTTATGCTCATATTACAGACGTTTTGTGAAAGGTTCGCTACTATTGCTAAACCACTACATGAGCTAACAGAAAATAAACGAAACTTCCAGTGGTCGAGGGAGTGTGATCAAGCATTTAGGACTTTGAAAATTGCATTATGTTCACAGCCAATTCTCGCTTTCCCAGATTCCGAAGGGAAGTACATTGTGGACACAGACGCAAGCAATACTGGTCTAGGAGCAGTTTTGTCTCAAGTTCAAAACAGTGAAGAACGAGTAATAGCGTATTACAGCAAGACACTTTCTAAACCAGAGAGAAATTATTGTGTCACAAGGAGAGAGTTTCTGGCAATTGTCCGAGCGTTGGAGCACTTCCATAAATACCTCTGTGGAAGAGAGTTTTCACTACGTACCGACCATGCCGCACTTGCATGGCTCTTAAGATTTAAAAATCCGGAAGGACAGTTGGCAAGGTGGCTTGAACGTCTGCAAGAGTACAACTTCAAGGTACAACATCGACGGGGGCGCCTGGATGGTAATGCAGGTGGCTTATCACGAAATACCGTGCCTGGAGGACTGCCGACATTGCCACAGAAAGGAAGAACAAAACTCAAGCGAACATGTTTAAGCCATCACTGTAGATTTCCTGGCTGACGGCTGGACAACACAAGACTATCGACAAGAACAGATAACTGATGAAGACATTGGACCGATCTTGACAGCAAAAGAGGAAGGTCGCCACCCGGATTGGCAAGATATCTGCCATGGTTCCGAAGTGCTGAAGGGCTACTGGGCACAATGGGAATCTCTCACCTTAGAAAACGGATTGCTGAAAAGGGCTTGGGAAAGTGCAGATGGACGAGATGTGGTCATGCAGTTGATAGTTCCCCGAAATAAAGTGCAGTCTGTTTTGGAGGAGTTGCATGATGGAACATCTGGAGGCCATCTTGGCGTTAACAAAACTCTTGACAAAATTCGGAAACAATTCTATTGGCTTCCTCTTCGCCACGACGTAGAGGAATGGGTTCGGACTTGTGAAATATGTGCTGCAAGCAAGGGCCCACAAACCAGAAGCCGGGGAAAAATCAGACAATATAATGTTGGAGTGGCTTTTGAGAGAATTGCCATAGACATTGCTGGACTATTCCCAGTTACTGACGATGGAAACCGGTACATCATGGTTGTAGGTGACTACTTTACCAAGTGGGTGGAAGCCTACGCAATTCCAAATCAGGAGGTTACCACTGTGGCAAAGCAGTTAGTTCACAACTTCTGTTGCCGTTGTGGAGTCCCTATGGAAATCCATACGGATCAAGGGAGAAATTTCGAATCAGGAGTGTTTAAAGAATTATGCCGTCTACTCGGAATTCGAAAGACCAGGACAACGCCTCTGCATCCTCAGTTGGACGGGATGGTTGAGAGATTCAATAGGACACTTGAGCAGCATCTTTTGAAGGTTGTTTATGAGAACCAAACAGACTGGGACCAACGTACACAACACAACCGGCATGACTCCAGCAAAATTGGTGTTTGGGAGGGAGATTCGTCTTCCTGGGGATTTAATGTTCGGATCACCTGAGACTCAGTCCCAAGAGCCACAGAACTATTCCTCGCAATTAGAAAACCAACTGCGAGAAATGAATCGGTTGGTAAGAGGACGGCTGAAGATTGCCAGTGATAAAATGAAAACTCAGTATGACATTCGCAGCAATAGTGTGGGTTTCCAAGAAGGAGATCAGGTCTGGTTGTTCAACCCAAAGCGCCGTCTTGGTCGCTCACCTAAGCTTCAGTGTAACTGGGAAGGACCCTACACTGTGAAAAAAAGAATCAACGATGTTGTTTATCGGATTCAACAGGAAGGGCAGCGAAAGTTCAAGGTTGTCCACCTAGATCGCCTGGCTAAGTACTACTTCAGAGACGGTTTGCCAGTTCGGGACGAACAGGCTTAAGTAGGGAGCAGTGTTACGACATCACAGAACAATCTACGTATTTATTGAATGTTCCAGAGTGATCTGGAATGTAACATGTGTGGCATACGTGCTTGTTGACGCATTTTCTAGACTGTGCCAGACTTCGTGCCAGCGCTCGGACTGTGTCAAGGCCGCAAGTAATTACGTCGTAACTATACTGGCGCTATCGCTCATTATGGAATAATCTAGTAATTTGGGGCGGTATAAATTCCAGTACTCAGTGACGTTCAGTTCAGTATTAGTGTGATATATTGACAGTGCGGTTCGAAAGTTATAGTCGTGATATTACTGTGCGCGTTCAAGTGGTTATTAGGTAAGAGTGGTGTTTTATAATCGGACGGTATAATTGTAATACAATTGTGTTTAATTTTAGTGAACATTTTATTGTGTGTGAACAATTTTCATTTGATTTGTTGTAGAGACTGTGTTGTTAATTACGAACTGTTTAACTGTAAAAATTAAAGGTGTGATTAGTGACTTAATTGGTGTCTTGTACTTATTTTGTTTCCACTGTACCTACGACGATCAAGTAGACCGTCGTAACAATATATTCATGTGCTGTTTCTACTAATATTTGTTATAAGATATAACTGAAAATTGTTGATGAATGTGAGTTCCTACAGAGAGGTGTTCATTATCAAATTATGAAGTAAGTTTCATTTTTTAATATAAAATAATTTTCCAGTCTGAGCTCGAATATAGGTCAGGTAGTGTAGTTTTGGCTTGCAGATGGAGTTGACTGTACCTTGAGCCATGGACTCATGTGAATTACTCTCACATGCTGCATTCTGGGTTCCAGTGGCACAAAATGTGATGGGTCACTATGTGATGACATACAGTGTTCTCAAGTTTCATTTTTCATAAATACACTGTATAGTGTGATTACATCATAAACAAAATCTATGTGGAAACAGGTGTGATTTACTTGTTTATTGTATGATTTCAGTGTATTTCATAATAGTCATGCTTGTGTTTGTTATGTTGTATGAAATAATGAGTAAGATATTGAATGAAAATGACATTTTGTTTAATGAATTATTACAGGAGTCTGGACTGGAACTTGGACAAAACGTTATGTACCAGTTTTCAAAGGTTTTTTTAAAGTCTACAAAAACCACATGAGTTACCTAGTTAGATTCTTGATGTTTCTCATAATTTCATTCTGCATATGCTGACTGCCACATGATGTCTTGCTTCTAATCCCATTCAGTTATTTTCATATATAGTTTACGAACTGAATACATCAGGCTTATCCCTCTGTAATTGTTGCAATAATTTCTCTTGCTTTCTTTACACTACCATTGCTGTCTTCCAGGCTTCAGGAACTTCCTCCAGTTTCCAATATAAAAAATGAGGAAGTCTTAAGGTTAAGAAGTCAGCCACCATTGTTCAACAACTACGAGCTTATGTTATCAACTGACAGTTTTCCATTTATTGAGTTTCCTTAATACTTCCCACAATTCTTCCAATATGATGCAGCCTTCTTGGAAATCTTCGTAAGTCTTATAATCAGGTTCTGTCATATTTTGATATTCCGTGCACAATGTCTGTTAAGATTATATTGTAAATTCAATTGTACGCGCGTGTAACATGTGACTATGTTGCTTAGTTCTGATTGGCCAGCACGCGTGACGTTCATTTGCCCTACTACTTTTAGTTTCAGTAATGTAAGGGCTTTCAGGCGTCACACATCTCAATCTTGTCCAGCACAATTCTACATTATTCAAGATATTCGTTAAAATCTACAATTTTTATTCAAGGTTCGGTGATGTATTTAAATCAACATACATTTACACATTACATGTGCGGTGTAAAATCGTTGTACATTCAAGTAAGGAATAAACATTCAAGTCATACAGTCCACTATTTTTTTTTTTTTTTTAAGTAAAACTCCAGCGACCTACTACTATTATGAATAGTTGTCACCCTTAATTTACAACAGGAACAACAAGTTCATTTAATAATGTCTACATAAGGTAAAGTGTAATATGCACATGAGAATATCAACATGAGTTATTGTATTTACATGTCTTCTTTATAATATGTTCTGGTACTGTGTCTTTATCTGATTTTTGTGAAATTTCATTACTTTATAAGATAGTTTGTGATTGCCAGTTGTGCTCTGTCTCACTAATGAATCTTTTTCAGCTTTCTTCATATCCTTTGCAGTAATCCTTTGCAAACAGTATATTTTGCTTTATTCCTTTTTTGATGGTAAATTTCTAGTAATACTTCTATTAATTTTTATAGATAGCTGTGGCATTCCAGTTTCTTCGGTCTTATGACAGCTGCAACCTCCTCTATCAAAAGGACTTACTTTGTTTTCACCATCGACCCCATCTCGTACACTTTTCCTACTATCCACAGCCATTTATGTCTGTATAGTCTATAAAATTTTCCCTTATTTTAATTATGTTCTTTTGCCCAATATCATGCACAAAACTAATTGCATCAAGCAATTCTGTAGGAGCGAGCTCACTCCTTTATATAGCAAGATTGAAGAGATTTGATGCCAGTTGTATCACCCCAATACGAGACTCCTGTTTCTTCTTAATTTTCTTGAGAATTGTGGTCTCTTCTGCTTTTTGTAGAGGCAGCACTGGTAGCCGTTTGCCTATAACTGGAGCACATCCTGTTTTATGTATGTTCACTAAGCCAGCAACCTAAATGGGACAAAGGCATATGATGTCTTGGTGGCATCATACTAACTTGCTACCTTGGTGGCAGTGATGCTTAGCTGTGACAAACATAACATTTTCACTAATTAGTTTTTTTATTTGTTTTCCCTAATCTGTGATAATGTTAATTTTGTTATTGTATATTTGTTGGTGTAGTGTCTCTTTATTTTGATAAAAAACAAGACTTTGTTTCTTTTAATTTGTTATGTAAACTTCATTTTTTAATCGTGCGTATAAAGTTAAATCAAACAGTATTGTTTTCTAAGAAAAACAAAGAACTGAACTTCAGCAATCCATGAATTTACAACAATTTTTAATCAGATAAACTAATTGGTTTGCTTTTTGCTTCAAATAATCTATTCAGGCAATATTCAGTTTTTGTATCTTCGCTGAAAATAAACAAGTTAAGTTTTAATTCAGCAAAACTCAATGGATTTACTGGATAAATGCCCAGGTAAATATCCTACTCTACCAGAAATTATTAGGGGTGTGAGGGTATAATAAATTGAAAAGTTTTTCAATTGAACCTAAAAAAACACTAAAGCAGGGAGAAAAATTCTGCAGGTTTTACTTTCAGAGTGAAAGTCAGAAGTAGTTAGAGTTGTAAGATTCAGAAAAAAACTTCCTAAAATAGTAATTGTGTTGTTATAAAAGGCATAAAAGTGCAAAATGAAAACAAAGTAGATTTTAATATTGTAATGAAAATTATTAAATTATAGAATGGAGTTAGGAAATTCGTAATAAAATGGTTGGAGACTTTTATAAAACAAAGTTAACACGTCCTTTGTGTACCTCAAAAGGAATTTCTAATGTACCACCAATTGTTGATTAGTTTGTAGTTTTTAGCTTATTAAATTTTCTGCAGAGATACTTTGGTTGGTTGATTGTTATGTCAAGTCATTAAACATTTTATGCACATGTAGGTTGCACGGTTGAGAACGTTTGTTGTTTCATTTCAACCATGAACAAAGTTTTTCCACAAGATGCTAACATAAAGAAAAGGATTTCTCCTCTTTTAAAAGAGTTACATAAATGTCCTGTAAGTATTATATTTGTCATAATTGTAATTTTTTGTAAAATGTGTGTGTGTGTGTGTGTGTGTGTGTGTGTGTGTATGTGTGTGTGTTTGTGTGTGCCTGCTTGCACATGCACATGCACATACAATAATGCGGGCACGAGTATAATAACAACAGTCTTTATAAGTGAGAATCATTTCAAGTGAGTGTTATTAAAACATACGTAATTTCAAAAATGTTATACAAGTTTGGATTACTACAAGCTTTGCAGTTGTCAATTTTGATTGATTTCAGATATTTGTATTAAAAGTTTGGCTCATATTCTCTGTATAATATTTACCGTATTTCTTCCGTCGTGTGACTTCGTGTTGCGTTCGATTGATTTAAGCGTTTCAAAACATATGTTTCGTCTTCAGAAATAAAAAATCACTCTAAGCGAGGTCGTTAAATATTAAAATTGCAAATATTGAAAACAATTCCACACATATCCGCATTACATGAGTGCAGACTCCAGTCGGACTGATCGGACTCTGACTGTTGGTAGCTAGTGTGTAAACAGGTTTATTGTGGTATCATAGAGCGGGTTTGATTTGAAATGTAAGTGATCATTTAGCATGAAGTCACGACTGTGTATGTCATTGTACGCTCTATATATCTCGAATTCTTCCAAGGTGTTCATGTAAGCACCTTTCTTACAAACACATATGGGTTTCAAGTTGGAATTAAAATTTGTGTATTTATGAATTTTGTTTATCAAGTGACGTGCGTGGTTGGATAGTGTTGTCTGACCCTTCAAATTGTGCTTTGATGTGTGTTCAATAAAACGTTTTTGGAAACCCCTTCTCGTTTGGCCGATATAAAACCATTCACAGTCATCGCATGATAATTTATACAACCCCGTTTTCTTTTATAAGGGGATAGTTATTTTATTACGGAGTATGTTCATAAGATTATTGTTGGTTTTAAATATTACGGTTCTATTGTTATTCTTTAATACACTAGTTAAAATTTTTGGCATTATGTTGGTGTATGTCGTTGAAATAAAAGTGGTTTTTGCGTCTTTTTCTATACAAGGTTTAGGTAGCTTGTACTTTTGTTTTCTGAGGAGGTTGTCGATCAAGGAACTATTGTAGCCATTGGCTTGAGCTATGTATTTTATTGTGTTTAGTTCGTCATTAAAATCCTCGTCGTCAAGAGGTACTGTTAAAAGTCTGTGTATAAAGCAATTAAAGGCTGCCATTTTTTGCGAAAAGGGGTGATGTGAGTCGACAGGTATGGTTACGTCGGTGGTGGTTGGTTTTCTATAGATATTGAATTTCAATTGATCAATATGTTTAGTAACTGTTAAGGACAAAAAGTTTAATTTATTATTTGTTTCAGTCTCAAGAGTGAACTGAATGTTTTTATTTATATTAAGTTTTAAAAATTTTCAATCTGTCGCAAAGTACCTTTGTATATTATAAATGTGCCATCAACATAAATGTGTTTTCATAGAAATTCAAATAAATGCCAGCAAGCAAACCAGACATATATCGGCCAAACGGGAAGGGATTTCCAAAAACGTTTTATTGAACACACACCGACGCACAATTTGAAGGGTCAGACAACACTATCCAACTATGCATGTCACATGATAAACGAAAATCATAAATATACAAATTTTAATTCCAACTTGAAACCCATATATTTTTGTAATAAAGGCGCTTACATGAACGCCTTGGAAGAATTCGAGATATATAGAGTGTACAATGACATACACAGTCGTGACTTCATGCTAAGTGATCATTTAAATTTCAAATCAAACCTGCTCTACGATACCGCAATAAACCTGTTTACACAATAGCTATTAACAGTCAGAGTCCGATTGGTCCGACTGGAGTGTGGTGCGCACTCATGTAATGCGGATATGCGTGGAATTGTTTTCAATATTTGCAATTTTAATATTTAATGACCTCGCTTAGAGTGATTTTTTATTTCTGAAGACGAAACATATGTTTCAAAACGCGTAAATCAATCGAACGCAACACGAAGTCACACGGCGGAAGAAATACGGTAAACATTATACAGATTTTGTCAATAAATGACTTGGACACCAATTGAAACATGTCTTTCAAATCATATTCTCCGTTCAAGATTCAGAAAAACATAAGATGAAATATAGAAATACGTCATATATATATTGCAACGATACACATTATTATTTTTCGCATAGGATATACTGTAGTGTGTGTGAAGAAATTACAAACGAGTCTATAATGGAGGTAATGAAAAATTATTTATTATACACAGGAAAATAGTTTTTACGATGTATATTAAATTACATAATTGTCATGCACTTTATATTTGAATAAAATTTATATAGTTCGATTTTAGATCGATTTTACTTGTTAGATGATATCCGTTCACTTGCTGATTTGTCCTTCGGATGTGCGTTCCTCTTCTTAGCGTCACTCCCGTCCTGGCGTCCTCTTCGTCGGCGGGTTGCTCCAGCGACGATGCCTCTGTACGTCACGCTGACGATTCCGTCGAACTGCTAACACCAAATAGACTTTTCACACAATTGTCACTCTCACAATAATTAGCGTTCTCGCTCGCAAAAGTTGTTATTAATTTACATGTTAATTTTTATTAGATCTCAGGGTGAATATGGGTATTTATTATAAAAGCGGTGTATTTAGCTTACACCTTCCGTGAAAGCTTGAAGTGTTCAATAATTCCCTATGCGGACTATCTTGACTACCGCGAAAAGCACTTAAATATAATAATAATTTTTATACTGAGGTTATTAACCCACTTGGCTCCTTACGCAAAGCTCGCAAAGAGTTCCAAGTTTTATTGTCAGTTTAGATTTCTATAATTCCGTACGAGAAAAACTCTCGTCGACGGACACAACTTCACTCGGCAAATGCTATCGACCAACTGTGTTGATCCGTACCTCACAGAGTACGAATATTAATGAAATTAGTGTCTTCTGATTGGTCCATCCGATGTCACATGGTTGATATTAGCAAAAGATATAAGAGTTACATGCAAAACTTTGTATAAATCCGCAAGAGCTTGCATTGATTTTATCTATGAATTTTATGACTCTATAATTGATAAGAGTAATATTGTATAATATGTAAGTAACGATATTGTAGTTGTGAAATCAGAAGTTGGCAACAGTTGTAAAATGGCGTTCGGTCAAGCAGACGGAACTACAGCTGTTTCGCATATGAATGTATAAGAAGTAAATAATAAAGTAATTTTTTTCTTAAAATGTAAAATAACTTTACAACTTATACAATAGACAATTGCGAGAATCTCCTCCGACGTAAAGTAATTCCTCTCAGCCCCTTTTAAGGACCTACTTACGTGGGCAATAACCTTATGTTCACCCTTACTATTACATTGATATAATACTCTGCCGATCACGTAGTTTGACGCATCACAATTTAGAACATACGTCCCTTCTTTTTCCGGGTGGAATACATGTAAGTTCTTACTGTATAGTTCTTTGGTAGTGTTGAATGCTGCCTCATGTCGCTCTTCCCATCTCCACTTGGTGTTTTTTCTTTATAGTTCCAGCAGTGGTTCTATGGTCTTAGAATACTCCGGTGTGAAGCGACAAAAATGTCCGGTCAATCCGAGGAACGCCCTGATATCTTTTGCTTTCCTTGGATTTGGAAATTCCGTAATGGCCTGGATTTTCTCCGGATCGGTACTCACCCCATCCGCCGAAATAATATGCCACAGGAATTTTATTTGGGATTTTCCAAACTCGCATTTGTCCAAGTTAAGTGCAAGATTCGCATCTCTTAACTTGTGGAAAACAATATCCAGGTGATGCAGATGCTCCTCGAACGACTTCGATATAATGAGTATGTCGTCCACAAACACACTTATAAAATCGTCAACTTCTGGTCCTAGTGCCAATTCAAGACACTTAACCATAGTGGTAAGGCTGGTCACCAATCCGAAAATTGGTAACATTTGTTTTTGTATAGAAATGCTGTATTTTCGGCATTCTTTGGCTAGTGGGATCTGCCAAAACCCACTTTTTAGGTCCAGACGCGACATGTATTTGACCCCTTGACACTACAAATAAATTTTCAGTGTTGGGAGCACAATCGTAACACTTTCGTGTTATGGTATTAAGGTTGCGCATATCTAAACAAGTACGGATGTCGTTATTCTTTTTCTTAACGGCAACATAGGATTTAAAAAATTACTATCCGCTCGTTCAATAATATTATTATCTAACATTTTATTTATTTCTTCTTCAACCTGCTGTTGATAATGTAACGGAATCAGGTATGACTTCCTTATTTGCTGTATTTTCTTCGGACAGCTTCTGCTTATTTGCTAATAATGCCGCTATTCTGTAATTCGAGTCCTTCGGCCATATTGATAATTATTTATAATTGTAAACAAATATTATAGTTCTTATTTATCAAAACGGCACTATTATTAACACTTATTATTACAAAATAATGTTCAGTTTATATGTTGTAAAATGTTGCAGTCAAGTATCTCAATCAAATGTACACAAAACATAACCTAACACACGTATAAATAATAATTCAACCTCCAATAAACACAATTACTAATATCATTCAAATATATAACAACAGAGAATATTCAAAGTTTTATATACGAGGGTAGGCTGAAAAGTAATGCACACATGCTTGTAGAACACGAACGAAAAGAAATAGCAAGATGGGGCAAATAGTAAATAAAAGTACATTTCCTTAGCTTCAAAATTATATATTTATTTTTCAACATAGTCGCCGTTAAGTCTAACACATTTCTCCCAACGCGTAACAAGTTTTTTTATCCCATCACTGAAATATTCTTCTGACTTTTCTCGAATCCAGGACGCGACAGCTGCCTTCACCTCATCATCCAAGGTGCAATGATTACCCTTGAGGTCTCTCTTGAGTAGAGGAAAAAAATAGAAATTGCAAGGCGCGAGATCAGGGGAGTAGGGAGGGTGTGGAATCGGTTCAAACTTCAGGTTTTGCAGAGCCTCTTGGGTTGCGCGGGAGTTGTGTGGACGAGCGTTGTCATGTTGCAAGATTATTGGCGCCAGGCTGCCTCTAACCCGACAAACTCGACGTCGGAGGTGTTTTAGATCATTTTGAATCAAATCGTCAACGAGTTTGCGATGTTCATCGTCTGTGGCAGTGATCGGATGCCCGCTGCGTTTTTTGTCATCAATTACGGCTTTTCCGGGCTCGCAACCACGAAATTTTATTACCCATTGATTCACAGTAGACCTATCAACAGCATCGTCACCATAAACAGCCTTTAAACGTTGATGAATCTCATTAGGAATCACATTTTCAGCAGTTAAAAATTCGATAACCGCACACTGTTTAACTCGCGTTGACATAGCACTACAACACGTCTCCATACTTCTGCTACTTAAAGCGTATTGTTGTACGAAACTCCTTCAAACTGCGCATGCGTTTGGAGGGGGAATGTTACTCCCGAATGCCACCAGGTGCGCTTCTGTAGGTAATTTTGTTCGTGTTCTACAAGCATGTGTGCATTACTTTTCAGCCTACCCTCGTACACTCCCTGATTAAAATAGAACAACACACACACAATATATTCGAATGACTATAGTCTACACTCAAATCAAAATAATTTTTTTTAAATTATTACAAAATCGTGCCAACGTTGGCAAGCGCCAAATATCTATGCAACGGTACAGATTATTATTTTCGCATAGGATATAGTGTGTGTGAAGAAATTACAAACGAGTCTATAATGGAGGTAATGAAAAATTATTTATTACACACATGAAATAATGGTTTTTACAATGTATATTAAATTACATAATTGTCATGCATTTTATATTTGAATAAAGTTTATATAGTTCGATTTTAGATCGATTTTACTTGTTAGATGATATCCGTTCACTTGCTGATTTGTCCTCAGGATGTGCATTCCTCCTTTTCTTAGCGTCGCTCCCGTCCTGGCGTCCTCTTCGTCTGGCGCCCTCTTCGTCGGCAGGTTGCTCCAGCAACGATGCCTCTGTACGTCACGCTGATGATTCCGTTGAACTGCTAACACCAAAATAGACTTTTCACACAATTGTCACTCTCACAATAATTAGTGTTCTCGCTCGCAAAAGTTATTAATTTACACGTTAAATTTTATTAGATCTCAGGGTGAATATGGGTATTTATTATAAAAGCGGTGTATTTAGCTTACACCTTCCGTGAAAGCTTGAAGTGTTCAATAATTCCCTATGCGGACTATCTTGACTACCGTGAAAAGCACTTAAATATAATAATAATTTTTATACTGAGGTTGTTAACCCGCTTGGCTCCTTGCGCAAAGCTCGCAAACAGTTCCAAGTTTTAGTGTCAGTTTAGATTTCTATAATTCCGTACGAGAAAAACATGTCGACGGACACAACTTCACTCGACAAATGCTATCGACCAACTGTGTCGATCCGTACCTCACAGAGTACGCATATTAATGAAATTGGTGTCTTCTGATTGGTCCATCCGCTGTCACATGGTTGATATTAGCAAAAGATATAAGAGTTACATGCAACACTTTGTATAAATCCGCAAGAGCTTGCATTGATTTTATCTGTGAATTTTATTACTCTATCATTGATAAGAGTCAAAAGCTGAGTTTTTTCCTATACAAAAAACCATATTTATAAAATAGTTGGAAACCTCAGAGTACATAAAAACTGTAGCTATTTACATAAACAATCCACTGTCAAAGTTTCACATCGATGGGTTGATTACCGCGGAAGATATAGCGAATAAGGTTTATCACACGCGCACCCACACACAATTTCACACACAAAGTACATGACATAAAAGAACACATTTTTATAAAGAATTTGATATAACCTACGTCCTTATCCATTGCTAAATACAAAACTTACAGCTAAAAGACAAAAAATTGAATGAAACCATTTTAAACATGTCAATGTTCGTCATCCATGTTCAGATACGATTAATTGAGCTTATCATCCTGTTTCGTTGCTATATATATATGTTGTAATAAAACGTAGACTCCTGCTCGGGTCTGCTTCCTTTTATATTGTGCCCCACTGTTGTGAGCGCCAATTTTGTAATAAAACCTTGATATTATTAAGATCTGTAATAATGTTGTCACAATTTGAAATAAAAAAATTATTTTTATCTCACAAAAAAAAAATTCTGAAAAAATAGTTTTTATGAAAATGTTAATCCTAATATTTAGGAACTAATCGTGTTTATTGTTTGTAATTAGAAATGAAGTGGTATTATGTTTATTCTTGTAATAGTGTCACTTTCAGTAAAATTGTTAAAGGACAATCTGGTTAACTCCAAATCTAGTCGAAAGACGGCTCCCTTCTTCTTCTTCTTGGAGCGTTCGTTGTTTCGTATATACCACCTTTCGGTTAGTTGGTATGCTTGAATAATTTATTTGTTAAGCTTTTTTAAAGAAAAACCAAATCCAAATTACAAAACAGCACGTTTATTAATAAAATAGTTATTTTGTTCGATAAGAATCGATGTTACAGAGTAGTATCGACTCACTCAGGGTCGATCGATATAAAAAGTTTACATTAGTATTATAAAAATATGGTTCTTTAAATGGTTATTTAAGATATAGCCAGAGAAGGTTATGGGCAGGAAAGTATAACACTTACAATTATAAAATGCCTTAATATTAAACAATACAATGTTATAATTAAAATTAATAAAAGTTTACATATGAGATTTATTCAAACCAAAAGCAGCATCAGAAAGTCGTTCGCTACAGCTGACGTAAGATGAAGACGATTCCCAAAATGGCCGACTGGCGCATGCGTAGTGAACGTATAACTTGGACTAAAGTTTTATTTAAATAAAGATGTCTTTTCTCCGTGTAAATGGTCTCAGCAATTGTATATGATTGTCCTGGATATATTTGAGTGTCACTGGTGTATGGTGGAATAGTTCACTTGGTGTAAAATGTGGTTATTGGATATATCTCATTTGTTCTATGTGTGTCGGTTTTAACCTTAATTTTTCGTCAGTAAATTGTGTGATATTGGTGTTATTTCGATTAATTAGCCTTAGGTGGTTCAGTTTATTGGTGTTACACTGTTCATATTTTAACTTCACCGGTTCACAATTAACAAACAATTTAAAATAAGATTTATGAAAATTTTCACCGAACTCGGTTTATAATGTTATCTGCCATTATAGGTTACTTCGGGCAAATAATTACGTTAAGTACACTTGTCAACGGATAATAATGAACTGTTCTCATTTCCTTCGTCTCCTGAAAATCTTAGCCCATTTAATATATCTTATACATTGTTTCAAATTATCTTAGCTTCCGATACATTTCATTTTAATACATTATACTCAGAAAATAATTTCGTTGTTAATTAACTGTACGAAATACTAAATACATATTCGGTTTCATTATTCTATTCTGCTTATTTTGCTAGTAATTAATATAGTGCTACAAGTTTCATTAGAAAATTATATTTATTACATTTTTGGAAGGTAGGCCAAAATTTATATTTCCTGTAGTCTAAGCAAATAATAGCCATTTTCCCTAATATAATTATTATTCTATTAAATCAGAAATTGATATAATTGTCTATTCTTACTTAATTTCTTGCAATTTAGTTTATTAATGATTGTTTTTAAATACAATTCATTTGTCTATGACTCCTCCTCTGATAATGTCAGTTAGTCCATGCCATTTTTATTGGTAATTTTATTAGATAAATAAGTAATTTTACTTATCTACTGACCATATCTTTAGAAAGTCTTATTTACATGGTATACTATATGTTGGGTTTATCTTGCATAAATATTGTCAGTTTAACTGGCTTATAAGACTAGATTTATTAATTATTCTGCAGTTTAAATTCATTATATGGCCTAGATTTGATGTGTTGCTATTTGCAAAATTTTTACTAATGTAGTTAGTTTATACCCTTCTCTGACTTTTTATCCTTATATACTTTATTAACAATTAGTTCTTTGACTGGTATAACAGTTATTATTGATTGTACAATTAAAATATAACACCTATCTCTATCAAAACTGGTACCTTGAATAATACCTTTTATGTGTATTGATTACACCTAGTAGCATAATTAAAAACATTTTATAACATGGGGAATGATATCTACCTTTAGATATGGCATTCCTAATTTAAGTTAACAACAAAATAACATCTTATAACAATAATATCTCTTACTAATAAATCTTATTTGTCTAGTTATTATATGGAACAGGAACATAACATATTGGTTCCATATAATGGTTAACACTTTCTTAAAACTAATTATTGACAGTCTGCTCTGTATTTCCCAATTTTAAGGATTTATTCCCCATCTCTAAGTATAACACTAGCTATCTGTTTATTATTTCATTCTATGGAATGTTCTTATAGATTCAGTAGCATTTCATTAGCAATATTATTATTTTATATCAAATAAGATACTGTTCAAAAAACACTTAAAGTTTATACATTTGTATGGCAACTCATGCACCTTTTCAAAGTTTATCGGTTATAATTCAATAACTTACACTTGTCCATGGTTATTTATTAATATTATTACTAGTCCTTTTCTAGCTTTACAACATGAAATATTCAACCATGGGGGGACTGTGAAGATTTGTTCATACAAACTAAACAATAACTTTTTTGGGTGCACTGTTACTTAATACTATTAACACTTTTGGTTTTTGTCAGTTTTACATTGTGATATGGTTTTTTGGGGTGTTATACTTTCTCTTTGGCATTCATTTATTTTTGGGGTTTTTGGGTTCTCTCCCTATGGGGTTTCTATTTGGTATGGGTCGTCTCACTTCCTTTTTTCTAGTGGATCTTCTCAGGTTTCTTATTCTTCAGTATTTTTAGTCATTCTATATTTCTTCTTTCTTCAGTATTTTTGTTCATCTTATATCTCTTCTTTCTTCTTTCTTCAGTACCATTCCGCTGTGTATGCCTTTGTTTCTTCTGGTCTGGTTTCTTTGTCGGGGTATCTTAATTGCCTGCTTCTATCTTACCTGGGTAATTTTGTTATTCACATTTTTAGTTTTCTGGGTTTTTAAATTTGTAGTATATAGATTACTTGCAGATTTTTTCTTTATTTTTACTTTTCTTGTTAGTATATTAATTAATAGTGCCTTTTAATTGATTCTCATCTGGATATTCCATATATTAGAGCTTTATTAATGATCATTGAGTAATTTATTTATGTGGATTATCTGTCATGCTACAGATTGCTCTTCCAGAAGTGATTAGTTCAGATCATACTTAGTTTGTCTGAAGTAATTGCTTATGATATTTCATTATAAATTATATTTCTTTACTTCCTTCACATTTCTAAAAATTTTTTCTTCTATATTTTTGAGCTTATCTATATTTCATTATTAACTGGATTCTTCTTGATAGTAATAGTCATCTGATGTTCGTTATTTTTTATTTTTCCATTTTCTTCTTAACTTGGTTCTTTATCCTTGGGATATTTATTCCCTAAAATTCCCTAACACGTTAGCTGGGGCAGTCCAGAGGGGCTCTGTAGGCTACACTCTCTGCTGGCCATACTACGTCATTTATTGATTACAGAGGCAAATCATCTCTGATCAATACATAATAATACTGCTGGACTTATCTACAGACAGTTATTAATAAAAATTACATAAGAATAGTCCACCTTATGACTATAAAAAAAAAAATTAAATATCTTTGGATACTTCATTTCGTATTTGCTCAGATCTGTTAATATTTCTATCTTAGTTAATTTCTATCTCAGTTACTTTTCTCAATGGTTAGCTCTGCTGGCATTTTATTTCTCCTTATGGTTGGAAGCTGGTTTAATATAATTATCACTTGTTATTCAGTGTAAAGTTTTTATTTATTTTTAATTCTCTGTCATATTTTGACTGTTATTACAATCTCTTTCTGGTCATTGGTAGCATATATTTTGTATTATATTTTTGTTCTTTTCTTAATTCTTATGAATCGTTCCACTAGTATTATGTTCTTGCAATTACTGTTTTAATTGTCTTTCTTATAATTGACATTTATTATATGATCATATTTTTCTTATGGATTTATTTATATATAGTTTTTTCTTTCTTTTTCAAAATTTTATTCTGCTCTTGCTTTTTATCCAAATGCACTCTTTACTTATTAATTCCATGTGGTTATTATCTCTGCTTATTTTACATAAAAGTCTCATTAATTTTACTTCACAATAAGTTTATTCATTTTAATTGTATCAGTGGTTTGTACTGCCATTTCTTTATTCTCGAAAGTTTTTCAGAATTGGTCCCATATATAATTGTTGGTAATGTGAACTTCTTCTTCCTTTTGAATGTTGTGGTTATTCTTCAAAATTCTTTTCCTTTCTTTTATATTCCATGATTTGAGTTTCATTGATGTTTGGTAGTAAGTTGTACTTACATGTTTTTTTTTAAACTTATTTGTGTTTTACTAAATTCTTTTTTTCTTTTAGTTTTTTCACAGATAGTTCCATAAATATTTGGGTAGTAAGTAGTACTTACTTCGGTTTTAAATTTTTTGTAATATATTATCCAAATTCTTTTTCTTCTTTATTAATCCAAAAGTTGTTCAAATATAAGGTAGTAGGTAGTTCTTACTTGTTTTTAGAAGTTACATATTTATTCTAAATTCTTTTTCTTCTTTTTATTTTCCATAAAAGTTTTTCATAAATATTTGGTAGTAAGTAGTCCTTACTTCATTTTTGAATTTCATTGTTCTTGTTTATTAATTCAATAGTAGTTTCAAAAATTAGGTAGTAAGTAGTTCTTACTTGTTTTTTGAATTTATTCATTAAATAAATTCCTTTCTTTTTATTTCATTCATAAATTGTTTCCTAAATATTCGGTAGTAAGTTGTGCTTACTTAGTTTTAGAATTTTTAAAATTTTTATTCCAAATTCTTTTTCTTTTTCACTAATCCAAAATTCGTTTCATAAATTAGGTAGTAAGTTGTTCTTACTTTCTTTTTGAATTTATTCAATTAAATAAATTCTTTTTCTTTATGCACACAAAATTCAATCTTCTATACATTCAATTACTCATAATATTTTTTCATGGAAGCCTGGTTATATACACCCTTTATCCTTTCTGAATCTATTTCCTTTATTTCATAAGTATTATTATTTTTCACATTGGATATGACATATGGTCCGGTGTATAACAGAAATAACTTCTTCGTTATTCCTTCCAGTGTGCTGGGTAGTTCACGATTTTTTAACAAAATTTTTTCTCCCTTTTCATATATTATTAATTTACCACTAGCCTTTTGTACTTATTTTGCCGTTTTACCTGGTCTTCTGCCACTTTGTTGTAGAATTTAGCTTTGTCAAATCTGTACATATGGTTACTGGGGAACTCGAGGATATCCGCGATCTCTCGTGGGGGTGGTTTTTCGTACATAGCAGAGTATGGGGTTATCCCTATAGCTGGATGGTAGGCCAAGTTGAGGAATTCCTCCGTGGCTTCTAGATAGTCTTGCCACCTTTTTTGTTGATGGTGACAATAAGTTCTTAGGATCCTCCCCACTTCTCGTAACACCCGGTCTGCCGGATTACTGATCGGATGGTAGACCGAGGTCTTGTATGTACGAATGCCCATTGACAATAATGTATCTCGCCATTTTCCACCCTTAAACTGGGTTCCATGATCAGTAATGATCGAAGATGGTTTCCCCAGGTGTGGGATATACTGTTCCGTTAGTATCCCCAGAATTTTCCGGGTAGTCGCTCGATTAGTAGGGTATAGCTTAACATACTTTGTGAAGTGGTCCATTATGATGGTTAGGTACCGATATTGGTGTCGACCTCCACTACGGGGAAATGGTCCGCAAATGTCTAGGAATACCTTCTCCAATTTTGCTTGGGAAGTGATTGGGATCATAACACCTTCCTTCTTCTCATTATTTGTTTTTACCAGCTGACAGATTTTACAACCTTTTATATACATTCGGACTTTCCTATTTATGTTTTTTATATGGCAGCTCTCCTCCAGAGCTTTCATTATTTTGAGGGCGCCCATATGCCCGTAACGTATGTGGTAGTTCACTATCAATTCCCTTTCGATCTGTGTTGGAACAACCACCTTCCAGATCTCTTCCTTCAGGGAGGTTTTAACGAACAATATTTGTTTATTTATTTGGTAATATTGAGCAACGGTTTCGTCTCCCTCCTCTAGTCGAAGTTTGAGGTTTCTCAATTTCGGGTCCGCTTGTTGGTGGGTGCTCATATTGGTCAATATTGTTGTCAAATCGGCTCTGGTGCTAAGAAGATGGTATATTTTTAGCACGCTTTCCTTCTCCCCTTCGAAAGTTTGTTCTTCTACATTGACCCGGGATAACACATCCGCTGCTACATTCTTTTTACCTGGGATGTATTCCCATTTTAGATGGTATTCTTGAAGGGCAAGTATCCACCTCGTTAGCCTGCCATGGTTCAGTTTGCAGCTTTTCAAGAACGAAATAGATTTATGGTCTGTTCGGACGGTAACATGGTATCCCAAAATGTAAGTGCGGAACTTACCGCAAGCAAATACCACGCTCAGTAATTCTTTTTCAGTCACCGTGTAATTCTTTTCGCACTGGTTCAAAGACCTGCTCGCGAAGCTAATTACTTGATGTTGACCCTTCTCGTCCTCTTGATACAGTGTCGTTCCCAGACTGATGTTGGGAACATTTTTCATCGCAATTCATGAAAAATGGTAATTTAAAGTTTGGGTGGCGAAGTATTATAGTTGCCAAAAATTTGTCTTTAATTTGTTGAAAAATCCCCTCTTGTTCTTTACACCAGACCCATTTGTTTTTGGATGATAATTGAGGTTGAAACCTCGCGGTTAATTCCGAATATTGTTCCTGGAACTTTCTATAATAATTACAGAGTCCCAGGAACAACTGTAATTGCTTCCTGTTTTTGGGTGCCGGGAACTTCTGGATTGCCTCCACCTTTTCTGCCGACGGTGAAATTCCTTGATCGTCCAAGTTAAATCCTAAAAATTGCACTTCTCTGGCAATAAACTTGGATTTTTCCAACTTCAGCGTGACGTTACTGACAGATAATTTCTCAAGCACATGTTCCACACGGTAGCAGTGCTCCTCCCACGTTTCGGATGTTATTAGTAGGTCATCGACATACACTGTGGTAAACTGAAGTGCTTCCTGTCCCAATATCTGATCCATGCAGGTCACAAAGATGGCAACTGAGTTTACCAATCCGAAGGGCAATCTTTTGAATTGGTAATTGCGTCCCTCGAATATGAAAGCCAGATATTGGCGACTCCGTGGGTGTAACTCTACCTGCCAGTAACCGCACACCGTATCCCAGGTACTGAAGTATTGGGTACCATGGAAGCGTTTCAGGATTTCCTCAATCTCACCGGGCGATGTTCTATCGTTAATGATTTTTTTGTTTATTTCCCGTGCATCCAAGCAAAGCCGGACTTGGCCGTTTTTCTTGGGAATAGCGACAATAGGGCTGGTGTATGGGGATTGGCTATGTTCTATAATATCGCTATTAATCATTCGGTTGATTTCCGCTCTCACAGCCTCCTTTCGTGAATGCGCAATAGGGTAGGATTTTCTATTAAACTCCACTGTATCTCGGAATTGAAGGGTACATTGATAATTTCTTACCTTGCATGTCTCATCTGAAAATACTGAGCGGTACTTCTCATAAATCCTTATCAACTGATTTGCTTGGGTACTGGGTAATTTCTCTCTATTAATTCCGCTCCGGAAATCCCTTATCTCCTGTATTTTTTGGGACCATAAATCTTTGTCCGTGTTGTCGTATACTATGGTGTTAGAAATGGTGTTAGTATTCGTATAATTAATGCTACGTATTTGCTGGTGGATACTGCTGGGAAGTGTTATCTCGCTACCGACTAAATCGGCCGTCCAGGTCAGATCTCCGGTAAACAGCGATACCTTCTCCGATCGTAAATCGATGATAGCCGAGTTCTTTCTCAGCACATCACATCCCACTAATATGTTGAAGGGTAATCCTGCCGCAATTAGGAAGACCATGTTTATAGCTATACCCTTACTAATCACATTCAATGACACTTGTTTTCTGATTGTCTTGTTTTGGCGACCAGTGGCACCGATTAATACTATGTTATTTATAGGTAAGGTCGGCAATAACTTACCACATTTTTCTTGGATTCTCTCCAATTCTGTGGTGTTAATTATAGATACATTCGCACCTGTATCGATCATTAGCTGTGCGAATGTTCCTTCGATTTCTGCATTAATATAAATTATTTCATTGGTTATACTAGGGAGGCGAGTGTCATCCTCCTCAAGTAGTTCATTTCGAATGTTTTTCAAATAGTTACACCGAATGATAGTAATTTTATTTTGATGATCTGCTTTTGGAAATTCTTTTATATACCCAGGCGACAGAAGCAGCAAAAGGCCCTTATTGTTTATTACTGCCTCCTCCCGTTTAAATTCTCCTCATCCTGGTTATTAATTGGACCAACAGAGGTATCAATGGGGAAACCTTGAGTGGGTTCCAGCTTTTCAGTTCGCTGTTCGTATGTTTGATCACTATTTGTATGTCGCTCCGGGTCATCTAGGCTGGTACTTCGCCTTGGCGGATTATAACTGGAGTTGTCCCGTTCTCGGCTTCTGCGTCGATCTTCGTACTCGTGGACGCTGCTCCGCCGTTGATGGTTATACCTGCGTTGGCTGTTTCCGACTGCACGTATAAAATTTACCCGGGGTCGGGAGAACCTGTTGTTGTTGTTATTGTTATTATTAGGGTAACCCCTATTGTTATTGTAAAACCGCTCGGTGTTATTGGTATGGTTGGGGTTTCTCTGGCTATTTACATTATTATTCGGGTAATAATTATTTCGATTACCGGAGAATCCGTTATTATTTCGGTTAATGTTCGGATTTGCACTACCGTGGTTATTGTTGTTATTGTTACCGTTCATGGGGTGCTGATTATGGTAATTTGAATTATACCTGTTTCCTTGGTACCCACTGTTGATCTGTTGATTATTATTGTTCGATGACGGATTATTTCGAACTTCTGGCTGCTCATTTCTTCTTCTACTCTGCCTGTAATATTCTTCGTTCTCATAATTTTCTAATAGCTCCATCATCGCCTGTATGGTCTTTATCTGGCTACCCCTTCGAGCTCTTATGACCTCTTCATCATAATGATAGGAAAGCTTATTCACCAGGCATTCCTCTGGTATGGCTGGTTCCAGGTGCTTGGCCAGGCACACCTTCCCAAGGAAGTATGCAGTCATGGTATTGCCAAACTGGGTTTTGTATCGGCCATGGCAGATGTTGTCCCTAATTAAATTCTGGGTGGTCTCTGACCAATACTTGGACTTGAACAAACTTTTAAACTGCTGATAATCGTTTATCTCGCTCCTGTTCGCCATCCACCAACTGTCCGTTATATCCCGGAATGATTCGTCCAATAGTTCTCGACTATTGGACCATCGATTATTTCTATGTTTGGCCATATATTCCTCAATACGGGCCAAGAACTCCATCGGCTTCCTTTTATATTGGCGGAAGTTAAGCCATTCTCTGTTCTCGTTGATGGGGATATTAGTGAAGCTGGTTGGTCGGTTCCGAATTGCTTCCATGTCCTGGTTCTGCCTCACTTGACCACTGATGTTAGTCATCGCTTCCTCCATTCCGTCACATCTTTCCGTAATTCGAGTTCATACTTTACTGAGTTCTTCCTGGCTTTCCTTTCGGTTTTCTTCTGCCTTCTTGCGACTAGATTCTTCAAGACTTGTGACCTTGGTGTTTACCACTATTGAAAATCAGTGTGCACATATAACGCCATTGTGTATGCTCGGCTTCACACGTCCGCTCCTGACCTTGGAACCGTTTTGCTCTGCTGAAATCTGCGTCGTTGTCTCTTTACAAAGGGAAATCGTCTTACCCAAGTATGTGTGTGTAAAACAATAAAATACAATAATTTGCTACCACTCATACCATAATTCCGACATCAAGATTTTCGTACTGTCACATGTTGTACTTTTATTTTGGCATTATTAAATATTAGAGTTCAGTTATTCTGACTTTTTGTTATTTGGACTATTTTGGTTAATTATTTGGGGCTCCCATTATGTCACATTTACATAATATATACAGGGTGTCTCGGGAAGAGAGGGAAATAATTTGAGAAATGGTTCTATAGTGTAAAAGAAGAAAAAAAGTTCATATAAACATATGTCCGGAAACGCTTTGTAAGCGAGTTACGGCTAGCGAAAGATTACGCCTGGGTTTCGGTAAATGAAGACTTTCTGAAATTCTGGGAAGGTAAATTAAGGGACGAATTCTGTTGTTTCTTATGGTTTTTGACCTGGAAAATCGAATAAAACAGGTCGCAGAACTGTATCTCCCATAACTTTCATGATATCCGACGTAAAACAGAAAAATCTGTGCCTAAAAACGTATTGTATTGTTTTTAACCAAAATTGGAATTTTTTGTTGATTTTTATTGACTTTATTTACACCATTTTTCTCAGAATTAAATTCTTTACAAGTTTTGTTTTTAACTTTTATGCATTTATTAATCATTTAACAAAGTTATTGTACTTCTAACCTAAAATTTTTTTAGAATCAAATTATTTCCCTCTCCTCCTGGGACACCCTGTATATATATTGTCACGACACAAATAGCCAACCCCGTACCAGAGATAAAAAAAAATATATTTATAATTGTAAAAATACTTCTTATCAAATGAAATGATTGATTTTAAATAAAAATATAAGGAATATGACACGACAATACAACGACTATAACCCAACCCAAGTGATTGAGGCAAAAACATAAACATAAAGAAGGGAACCACGGAACATACTTAGTAAAATGTAAATATTTTAAAGTGATTGAGACAACAACCCAAACATAAAGAAGGGAACCACAAATAAACAACGAGAATGAGGAAATAATAAACCTAAACCACAAGGAAACAAGTTTATGGGTTTAAATGACCCCAAAATGCCCAAAGGAACGGATGAAAAACCTAATATATTAAACAAACAAGGAAAATGAAGAAGGAGGGAGACGAGCAAAAGTGAAAACCAAGAATGGTTCACCAACACAAGTAAAATAGCACTCAACAAGAGCATTGAAACCAAAACAAGGGTTATCAGGAGGAAGGAGAGATAACGGTTACTACCCATTAAAAAGGCAACCAGAAACCACAAATTAGAATTGTTATTAGTCAGTAAGTATTAGTTATTAAGTATTAATTGTCATTAGGATTAAGTCATGAAAGAGAAATAAGTATAGGGGTCACCCACTATCAAACCAATGATATAAACAGTGATATAGTGTAATAGTGTAGGTGTCAGAACCCCAAAGTGAAGTGTGACACTAGTGAAATTGTAATTAACAATAAGTGATTTACAAGTGAAGGTAAGGTAAAAGTTGGAAATAAACAGTGCATAGATAACTGATAAATAAGTAGTATTAAGAGTGAATTATAGTATAAGGGATAGAAAAACACTAGAAGTGATAATGACTTTTTATTTAAAAAGATGTTCAATAGAGTTAAGTTAATTATAGCCAGTAGTAAGTAAAAAGGGAGGATTCCAGAATAGAATAAATTGAAGGTGTTACCATGGAGGGAATATAAAAATTGTTTAGAGACTGAGAAGTCAAAAAACTAACAAAGATACCTAATTTATAAAGGACTATTATTAATTTAATAACAAGTGATGTGGTTTATCACAACACAAATAATATGTGTTATAAACTAAAAAAATTAGCAAATAAGGATAAGATAGGAGTGAGTGATGATATTTCTTAATCAAAACAATAACTCTAATAACTTATAACAAATTGTGTTCATGTTATTGTTATAAGAGGATATGGCTGAATGCAATGTGCAGTCCATAAACCTAATGTTATATTTTTAAGATTGAAATGAGGAAAGCAATATTGAATAATAAACAAAACACCTACAGACTCAAAACACAACACAACTAATAAAAATAACAAAGTAAGCCCAATAGGCTGAACCAAAATGTGATTTGAACGAAATAAGTAAATTATTATAATGGCTACTTAGGCCTAGAAAAAAAACATAACTGTCAGAACCAAACAAACAAAGATTATAACAAATTGAATCAGAATTTAGAAAATCTGAGGTGAAGGAATCACCAAGGATAAATTGTAGATCATTTATAACACAAAATATTGTAATAGGCATTATTATATAAAAGGAAATGTAATTAACAAGCATTAACATAATTGTAAAAACTTAAAATCTGAAAATACCCAAGCTTGTGGGGTATCAAAATAATCTATGAACGAGAATAAATACTATAGTGACAATATTTATTAACCAGGAAGGAAGATGGAGGAATAACAGTAATCAGAAGATATACGAAGGATTCGAAGTTTCAATAACAATACATCAACTCAAAATAAACCTATTCGAAAAATACCGTTACTATGGAAACAGCGGTTGTTGACAGAAAAATACCGTTAGAAATTAGTAGAGAAAAAAAGAAGCGAAGCGTCATCAAGCCATACAGATGCAGAAGTCCGGAAGAAAGTTTTTCAGTGTAAATCATGAAAATAATAGTATAAAGTTGCTGAAAACCAATCGTCAAGGAAGCAGATGACCACTACAACCAATATTACAAGACCCAAGACCTGAATAAACGGAAATTATCCATAAATAGAACGTCCAAACACAAGACGAAAGGACGCCACATTTTAATGAAGCCCAAAATCCAAGAAAACTGATTTTATGCAGCCAATTCCTATCTCGAACCAACTACAAAGGCCTATACACGTCGAATTGATAAGTACTATCCAATTATTTATTTTCCACCAACCCTAATCACTTTAAATAATTTTGAAAGGTAAAATTACCACACTATAAAGATAGTATTTCTCTTTCATAGAGTATTTAAGCAAGTTAAAACATAATGAAACATTGTTAACATAAAATAACCTAAGAATTGAACACGAACTTACAGAACACTTTTACAACACAACACAACAGATTGTAACAGCACACTTTATATTTCTTGTACACTTAGATTAAGGTAATTTGTATTTTTATTGTAACCATTGTAGTTCTCTAAATCATAGTCAAAAGAATCCACGGATTTTGAAACCAAAACATTGTAATACGCCTAACGTAAACAGACGCTAGGTTAAATGGTTTCTAAATTAATTCGCCGCCCTGAAAATAAGATCTCATGTAATCAAACGATAATTATTTTGTTGTAATTGTAAATGTTTCCAGATATCACCATTAAAAAATATTCATTACAGGGAGTAACCAGCGTTATCATTTCATAGGGAGTGCTATATAATAATTACTTGTATTGGAGAATAAATTGTAGCAGTAAGCTAGTTGCCAGTTATTCGTCGGAAGCGACGATTGAGACGGCTGTGCGAGCGGGAACGATTTGAATACACCAACCCGCTACGCTGATAACTTGTTCAAATACAGTTTTTAGTTGTTTTGTAAAAACGACTTGGCGCCACCCGGGATTATTACACCCCCTAAGAATATCAGGTAAGGTTACTGCCGTAATATACAGGTGATCAGAACTACGCTACGAACATCGCTAGCCACCAAAATTACTGTAACGACCCGGTGCGAGGCGAACGCACTAATCATCCAAACACATTATTTTTTATGTACACATTTTGCAGGTACACTCCGATAGGATAGTTACAATATATATATATATACAGTAGAACCTCATTATAACGGACTAATTGGGGCTAAAGGTTGTCTGTTGTAATGAAAGTCCGGTATATAACAATTAAGTCTTGTTAGGTCGTATTTACATCAATAAAACTCGGTAAATTAGTATAAAACATGTTTATTTTTACTTGACTTCATTTTACATAGCATACACGACAAATGAGATCATACTGTTCATATTTACATTATAGACCAGAATTGAAACTTTATATACATTCTATTGTTTTATTCTCTTGAACAAGAAGGGCCTGGTTCATTATTTGATGATATTTGTCATTAGGTTATTACTACTAACATTAACTGGTTTGAAGAAAGTATTGATTTTTTGTTGTGTTTGTTTGTTATTTATTTCGTTGGTCAGTAACTGACGAAGATGCCGCAAGTGTTCATAGTAAACAAACACTTTTTCATTTTTTGATTGTACAAAACATATTCAATGACAAAATTTAAATGATCTTTCACTTCACTCACTTTTATTGTTGCCTGAGTATTGTCTTCCTCTTTAAGTCTTCCTCCTCGTCCGCCGAAGAGTCTTCTTTCTCAGTGACACTGCCAACAATCTCCTCTTCCGTCAACAAGTGGAATCCAAGGTCATCTTCATCTTCTTCAAGCCAGGTCTCCACATCTTCCAATAAAACTTCTTCCTCCCCTCCTCTTTGCAAAGTTTCACGGAAATCTTCTGTCTCACAATTTTCTATTTCTAAACTTGCTTCTTCATTCTTTAACACTTTTTTCCATGAGTTCACCAAAGTAGTTGGTTTAATTTCTTTTACAGCATCAGCAAAGTTGTGAATCATAGATCGAATGTTGTAGGCCTTCAAGTTTTGAAGAGTCTTTTGGCCCCTTCTATCTACTTCAGCAGCGGATGGCTCATCAACTTCTAAGATTTCATTGAGAAATTTTTTTCTATAAAGCCGCTTGGCAGTATGAATTACTCCTTGGTCCATGGGCTGAAACACGGATGTTGTGTTTGGAGGCAGGAACTTACACTTTACCTTCTTGTCTCGTCTGCAGAGTTTGTCAACATCAGGGTGGGTTGGTGCGTTATCCAAAAGAACCAAAGCTTTTATTTTTTCTATTGGAATGTTCAAAATTTCCATTTGGTGGTTTATAATTGCTTTTTTATTTAAACCAATCACTTGTTATTTCAGTTGTAAACCACGCATTTCGGGAACTATAATAGTGAACTGGTAAATTGTCCATCACATTTTTAAGTGCCATTGGTTTTTTTCTTTTACCAATGATAGCAGGTTTAAGCATATGAGTGCCATCTGCATTTGCACACAACAAAACTGACACACGCTCCCTGCTGACTTTTCTACGAGGCGTAGTTTTTTCGGCTTTTGAAGCTTGTGTATTGTCAGGTAGAGTTCTCCAAAACAAACCTGTCTCATCAAAGTTATAAATTGGGCTCAATTGATAACCTTCTTTTTTAATCAAATCGTCTAATTCTTTTATAAAAGGCTCAACAGCTTCAAAGTCTGTACTAAGAATTTTCCCACTAATCTTCTTGTTTGAAATGTTGTGACGTCGACGAAACCTAAATAGCCAACCAGAGCTCGCTTTAAACTGTTCAAGTCCCAACTGTTTGGAGAGTCTTTCGGCAGCCGCTTGAATTTCAATTCCTCTAACAGCCATTCCACATGAACGAAGCTGAGAGAACCACTTGCAGACTGCATCATCCAGTGTTGCCGTAGAAGGCAGCCGCATACGCTTAGCTGCACTCTTCTCCTTTTCTACATTGAACTTGAGAACAAAGTTACGAATGCCATTTTTTGATTTTCTAATATCCGATAGGGTTTGTTTTGCGATTTCATACTCACGACAAATGCTAGAAACAGACGCTCCTTTTTCTAATTTTTCTATAATGGAGAGTTTATCCTGCCTTACCCTTCCGTTTCTGTCCTACACTTGGCTTACTTAACGACATGATTTGAATAAATTAAAAAAAGTTATAGGCAGGACGTGTGACTGTGCGCGACAAACAACTGAACAATACTGACCAGTAGTGATGGGAGTGAAAGTATACCTGGCTAAGGCATTAACCTTTCTTTGTTTTCAACTCCCTTTCCCTTACCATTCAAACAAACAGTTTCATGTATTTGTTGTTATTATCTCAACAGTTAATTCTCAAACCAGTTAATTCAATGGTGGATTGGGGTTGGGTTTTAACTTTCAACGATTTATACTTGACAAGGGTGT
The DNA here is from genome assembly GCA_034769895.1 of Magicicada septendecula. Classification (NCBI taxonomy): domain Eukaryota; kingdom Metazoa; phylum Arthropoda; class Insecta; order Hemiptera; family Cicadidae; genus Magicicada; species Magicicada septendecula. The sequence continues at coordinate 383,241,175 of CM068373.1, forward strand.
TTGTCTCTGAAAACTGTCATTCGGCACTGGCGGGCGGACGTGAGTCATTCCGGTGCATTGACTTAGTTACTAGGGGGTGGGGGTGCGACGTAAAAGACGTGTCCGTTGTAAAAGAAGTCCGTAGTAACGGCGTCCGTTATAACGAGGTTCTACTGTGTGTGTGTGTGTGTGTGTGTGTGTGTATATATATATATATATTGTAACGGTACATAACCCGGTCCCAATAAGTGATAACTCTTGTAATACCATAAAGGTCAGAAATGGGTAAACTATAACGAGCTCAAAATTAAGTTGTATCACTAAACATTATAAACGATTAAAGTGATATACAGTGACAAGTGAGTTATAGTGTACCCAATGAGGTAATAAGTGAAGGTGAAGGGAACTTCTTACAGAATTGTGCTGTAGATGTGAGAATTATAAACTATGATAGTAGACTATGATGCTACTAACTAATTATGTATTTTGTTAAGTTACTGTAGTATTTATATTGTGTAGACAACAAAATTTAATACCTAGGTTAATTTTATATTTTTATAAAATAATTGTGTTATTGTATAAGATAACCCAGGGTTTTTTTTAAAACATAAAAGATTTAAATATCAGATGGTAATAAAGATTAAAATAATACTGTATGAGGGAAATGGCAGAAGGAAGTAGTGCAGTGTAGGAATACTATAAGAGATTAATAAATAATATATAAATTCATGTAAAGTTAATAATAATATTAAAGACTTATATACAAAGTTATAAGAAAATAAACAGAACAGTATTATGTAAATCAAATTGGGAAAGAAACCAAAATTAAAAAGAATTATTTTTCTGTAAATCAAAAATAAATTTATAATAATTACAAACCGCCTATATACTAAAAAGTAAATAGCAGAACCAATAAAAAGATATATAAAGAATTATGGGTTACTAAGAGTAACGAAATAACAAGTATTGTTTAATCGAATTTGAAATTGAAACCTGTCCGGTTGACAAAATGATGAGACAAAAATTTTATTAAACTATCCTTTAGAAATCTTTGAACAGCACCAAATTGTTACCAAATTTAAATAACAGTATGAACATTATGTACTACTACCTTATTTATCAAAGTTAATTTGCTATACTCCATAATAAAAGTGAAAGAAAACCATTTTTTGGACGATCAGGCCTAGCTTCGCTGTGTTTCGAGTTTTGACGAGATAATATTTGCCGGATGGTTATGAAATTACAACCAAATACGAACACCACCGGAGAAACGGCTTCACCCAAGTAAGAACTTCAAGAAGAGAGGTAATATAAACATTTCTTTTAATATTTAACGAAGAAAACTCAAACTGAATGGTCGTGTAGTACAGAAACGATTAAAGTGTAATCACATGTTTTAATAAAAACAAACGCAATCTGCTCTCTTACGGACAACTCCAGAACTACGTACTAAGCGAAATAAACAAATTTTTGAATATTTTTTCTATATTTGTAAAGCGTAGTATAATTATCCATTTCTGACCATCTCATAACAAAAAGAACTTACCCTTAACCCTGGGGAAATAACTAAAAGAATTATATGTTGATTGATGTTTAAACAAAAGATAAAATTGTTAAATTCGCTCAAACTATATTTTTTATGACAATTCCTTGTTATTCAATGAAGTCGATATCATGTACTAGTTAATGAAAATATCGATTGTAATATTTGTATTTTGGCGGAAGGGAAAAAACCAATAATATAAACAATAAATATTATTGAGAAAATGATATTGAATAATAAAAATGTGTTTCCTTTATTTTAGTGGGTAGTTGTAGTAGGTTTCAGAATAAATAAGAAGAGGACGATCCACCGGGTCGTATTCTGCCACAGTGTCGTCTGGTTAACCTATATTTGGAGACTAGTGTCAAAATCAGCTGATTCGGTTCACGGCGAATATTTGAAAAAATTTAGAAATCGTCTAAACCGAGGGTAAACAAACGGTACTTGCTCTCTCTTCAAAAGAAGGCTAAACAACTTCCCTACTTGACCCAAATCACACACACTCGATTTCTGCTTTGTTTGAGTAACATTACCAACAACTTTATTTAAACTTCAGTCTTTATAATTCATAAGTGGCGACTGCGAAGAGGTGTTCTGACCGATCTGAGACTGTAAAAAAGACGGACGTCACGCACACGTAGAAAAAAAGGCGGTACGTTACAAAATTGGCGCTTACAACAGTGCGTCTTAATTAAATAAGACGAGCACTCAATAGGCCGCCTACAAAAACATCTCGGAAGGTACATATTCTAAAACCCGATACGTTACAAGATTGGCGAATCCAACATTAGGGCTGAATTAACTAAACCCGTAATTGCAATACACTCTTGGAAAGGCGGAAACCTTTGTAAAGCAGGTACGTTACAATATATATACACAATCACTTTCTGGTACAGTCCGTTTCTTGATGTATATAATACATTTAATATTTATAACTAAATTTACCTCAAGATGTTATTTTTCCTTATTTGGAACATGTTTCGAGAGCTCCCGTGCTCTCATCTTCAGCCTTCGCGATCTTGTGTCTGGTGAAGTATTTGTGTGTTGGCTGTTGGATGCTATTAATTGGTCTTTGGTATTTTAAAGTTGTATTATTGTGTGTGATTGTGGTATATGTATTTGTATTTTGTGTATTTTCGATGTTGAGTGCTTTGAATATTGTGTCATGTTTTCTATTGATTTGTATTTGTTCTGGTATTAGTTTGTTTTGTGTTTTATATTTGTAAATTTTCCCAAATGTTGATTATGGTGCCTTTGTGTGGTATATGTTTTATTAGTGACACATTGGTTATGTCTGGGAATTCATGTCCTGTGTTTATTGCAAGCGTGGCTAAATTGGATTTATATATTTCTGGTTTTTTGTATGCGTTTAGGTGTTCAAAATAACGTTTTTTCAGCTGTTTTTTTGTTTGTCCTATGTAACATTTATTGCAATCTTGGCATTCAATTTTGTATATACCGTTAGTTGTTGTATTATCTTTGGTGTGTGAGCTATTTATATTTTGTAATTTATTTTTATTAGTTTTGTATGCTATTTTTATATCTGTGTTTTTAAATAGTTTTGTTAGTTTTGTCATTTTATTATTTATGTATGTGAATGTGGCCCATTTTTTGTTGTTATTATTTATGTGTTGTTCATTTTGATTAATTCTTAATTGTTCAGTTTTTATTTTATATTTGATTTTATTTTCTATTTTGTTCACAGTATTTTTATTGTATCCATTTTCATAACCAATTTGGTATATTATATTTCTTTCTTTATCAGTTTCTTGTTTGTTTAGGGGAATTTTGTACATTCTGTTAAATAGCGAATAGAATGCTGCCATTTTGTGTTGTGGTGGGTGGTCAGAATGGTTAGGTATAATGATGTTAGTGGAATTGGTTTTCTATATATTGCATATTGTATGTGGTTGTTGTATCTTGTGATGGTTATGTCTAAATAGTTGATTTTGTTATGTTTTTCTTTTTCTTCTGTGATATTGTATTTTAGGATATATGTTATTGATTTGTTTCAGTACGTTCTCTGCATTTGTGTTTTTGTTATTTGATACATATAGCCCATCATCTACATATCTTATCCAAATGCCATTTGGATCAAAGGATTTTATAATGTTTTATATTTTGGTGTCTATGTGTTGTAAGAATATTTCTGCTATTATGCTTGATAATGGTGATCCCATTGCTAAACCTTCTTGCTGTTGATAAATTTTGCTATTAAATTCAAAGTAATTTTGTTTTACTATTAGTTGGAGGCTATTTTTTATTTCGGATATATATTGTTTGTTTTCATTTTGTTCTTTAAGTTTGTTTATTATTATGTCTATTGTTTCTTCTACTGGGATGTTGGTGTACATGTTTGTGATGTCATATGATATGAAAAATGTATTTTCATTTATATTTATTATTTTTAGTTTGTCTTTTAATTCGTATGTATTTTTTATGTTATGATGGTTATTTCTTAGATGGTTATTTTTTAGTTTTCGTGCTATTATTTTTGCTATTTTGTATGTAGGAGCTTTTTTGAAGTTGATTAGTGGACGTATTGGTTGTTTAATTTGTGTATTTTTATTAGGCTATTCATTTTAGGTGGTTCTGGATTATAATGTATATATATGTCTGTGTTTTTATTATTGAAAATGTTTTTAGTTGTTTTTATTAGTTTTATTGTTTGTTTAAGATAGTTTTCTGTTTGGTCTTTATTTAGTTGTATGCATTTATTATTGTTGATGAAGTCTTCGGTTTTTTTGATGTAGTCTGCTTTTTCAATGATTACTGTTGCTTGACTTTTGTCTGCTTTAGTTAATATTAAATTATTGTTCTTTACTTTATTTTTAATTTCTTGGATTTCGTTGTCCATGACGTGTCCGTTACTTAACTAAATATCACTATAGTATTGACGACTCGGAACACTAAGTTTTTTATAAGTAAAAACGTAAAGTTTTACCTCACAGCCTAAACCGGCTTTCACCTTTAGAAGGCTTCATCAGAGGCTGCCATAGGTAGCGTTGTCCGTCTTGTTGTTGGCGACGGGGTAGTTTTTCGAAAGATCGAAGCTGTGTGTGTGTGGTGAGATGTGTTCGAATAATGCGTGCGATTTGAATTGTGTCTGTTCGTTTAGGATGTCGTTTTTATTTGTTTTTGTGTGTTTGTATATTTCTAATTGTTCTAGAGTGTCTAGTTTTCGGCCTTTTGTGTGTACTTGTAGAATGTTCATGTTATTGTCGATGTTTTTATATGTGTGGTTTGCTTCAGTGAGGTGGTTTGCAAAGGTAGATTCTGTAGTGGTGTGGAGTGCTTTTGTGTGTTCAATGTATCTCTGTTTGAAGCTATGTCCTGTCTGGCCTATGTAGAATTTATTGCAATTTGAGCAATTTAGCTTGTATACACCAGGTAGATCGAATTTGTTTTGTGCTTTGGGCATGCGTTTTGATAGTGTGTGTTCTGTTTTGTTAGTAGTTTTGTAAGCGATTCTGTATCCTGCTTTATTTTTAATTTCTTTTATTGTTTTATTGTCTTTCTTTTGTTTATATTTGTTTTTCATTTCGCTAGTGATTATTTTTTTAATTATATGTGTTGCTTCTGTTCTTTTTTCTTCTTGTATATTGTCTTTTATTAGGTGAATGGCAAATTCTGTTTCTACTATTAAATTTTCTAGATTTTTGTTTGCATTTTGAGTTATGTTAGTTTTTGACATATTGTTTAAATATTGTTTCTTTTTTGTTAAATTCTGTATTGCTAAGGATAATGGTTCGCGAGGGTAAAATGTGTTTATTTTTGTTTTTTTGTTCTTGATTTTTGTTTTGTTTATTGTTTTAATGTGTTTAGTTTTTTGTTGATTGTAATAGTCTTTTTGTTTTTTTTTTCAAATCTTAGTTTGTTTTCTGTGTTATTGTATTTATTATTCCAAGTGATTGGATGTAAAAAACTTGTTAGCTCTAAGTGTAGTTTGTATATGTCTAGTGTTATGTTATTTTTCTTACTGTAAATTGATTAATTTCGTTTTGTATCCATAATCTTTGTGCTTGTATTATTGTTTTTTGTGCAGTTATATTTTTGTTGTTTGTGTTTATGTTAATGTATTTAGGTGTTAACTTATGTTTTTGGCATTGTCTATTGAAGTATATATTATACCGTTTTCCTAGATGTACTCCCTCGTATTCTATTATACAAATCTAATAATCGTTCTTTCTAAATTATATTTTATTTAGCTTCACTATTGGGATAGCCAATTTGTTACATCTAGACTCGAATCTATGGTTATTTATCTGAATTTGTGTCTTGTTTAACTCTGTTATTATTTGTATATATTTTTGTTAATATTAAATTAAGGATGAGTATCTGTTCAGGGGGATGTTTGTTGAGCGCCAATTTGCAATCACCGTTTGCAAATAAAATTTTATTGGTGAAATATCAATAATAAATTTTTGTTCAAATTTATGTAAATAGTATATGGTCTCTTTATTCTGTAATGAACTCTCTTTTATTCTTTTCTTTCAGCAATGGATATGATAACTTGTGCTCATCACCACATTTTTAAAAGAAATCTGCTAAGATTTTCAATTGATGAGTGTTGCCAACTTAATCTAATTACTGAGGTCAACTCACAGTATCAGATATTTTGTTCAGAATATCATACCCTTTTTGTTTTCATGAAATAAGAAACAAATAAACCTTTTTCTGTATTTTGTAAACTCAAATCCTTTATTTATTCTTTAATTTGTTTTAAATATAAAACATAATTTTTAACAAAGTTTGCCCAGCTGTATTTTTATAAGCTCAGAGTGGCAGCAGTAACTCTTAGATCTCAGGCTTTTTAAAACAATTTATAATTTATTTTTTTTATAAATAAAATACAATTATAATGTTCAGTAGGTCCTTTCGACTACGATATAACAACAGTATTGACAGGGAAAGTACCAAAATACATATGATGAGAAATAGTCACAATGTATCTTAAAAGGATTATATTAAGAGTGTAAAACAGTTCAGTGTATAGGTTAAGTTATAAAAATGTTTTTTAGACTTAATTAGCTTTAAGTTATGTTAGCACTATACATCAATGGTGGCTTATGCTTATGTCCATATTATTAATCATTATTGTTCTCAGTGAAAGTTAATTATGGTTTTTATAAAAAAGCGTATTCAAAGTTTTTTGAAACCTTTAGATCAGGTTTAATAGGGAATATTTCAGATTAATTTTAGATCAAAAAAATACTTCTCTCCCTGTGTCAATTGGTCCAATTTCTTCAGAGATGTCCTGGTTTAATTCTGTAGATTCCTGTAGCAATTCTTTCTTCTATTTTAATCTTGACATATCTAATTATTCACTTGTTTATCTCGAGATGCACTGATATCACATATATTATAATTTATTTTTCACTGTAAGTATTTAAATCAACCTTTTTGCATTCAGTTTTTTTAGAGTAATTTATTTTTTCTTCCTTCACATATATGTTGCTAAGGCCTCTCTTAGATATCTCCTTGGTTTCCAAGTAACATTTTTATATCACCCTGGTGACATCCTAAGAATAATATAAACAAACCTTTTACTATTTTATATGTCATTTTCTTTTAAAAGGATATACCTTTTTATAAGAGCTCTTATCTTCTTTTTATTTGTTTCTTTGTTCTTCTGATAAAAAACTGATCATTTTGACATCACTCTTGACTATTTTCTGATCTATATTTCCTGAGTTAATGATTTACATTTTTTTTATTATTTTTGTTCCAAACTTATTTATTATTTCTTTTTTGTACCTTTCATTTTCTTAAATTTATTTTATACATTTGGTAATCTTTTAACATAAACTGACCTTGTTTCCTTATTATTTTAATAGAAATCTTATTCATATAATTTGACTGACTATGATTTTGGTACTTTCTTGTTAAGACTAACATTAGTGTTATTAACACTAGTATACATAATATTAATAAATGTTACAAAAACTGATTACTAATAACTATTAGTAATATGTTATAATTCCCCTTAACTGACCGTGTTTATAACTTTACAGTCTGCACACAAAAAACAAATTTCATAAGTAAGTTCTTACTTTAATTATAATAAACATAACATACAATAAACAATTAAAATTAAACATATTCAATTAAGTCTTTCTTAAAATATTATGTCTCCTGGTACTTTTTAATAATATAATCATGGTATATTTATGTTACTAGGGCATGGTAAAAATGTCACGTAACATAATGCCCCCCCCCCAGAAAACAGGTTATTTTAGTAATCATTAGATTGCTTAAATAAGCTGATTGATTTCACCATTACTTTTCTCAATCTCCATAATATTTTTTTATTTCGGCTTGATTATATACTCCCTTTACTTTGTTCGTTTCAGTGTTGGATAATTCATAAGTATTATTACGGTTATCCTTTGTTATTGTATATGGTCCTGTATATAACAATAATAACTTTTTAGTTATCCCTTCAACAGAACTGGGTAGATGTCTATTTTTTAGCAAAACCTTTTCGCCCATAGAGTATTTTAAAATCCTGTTATGATCTCTTTCTTCTTTTCTCTTCTGTAGCTCAGCTTTGTGCAACACTCGATTATGTATTTTGATAATCGCCAATTCTTTCTCTTCCATAAAAGGGAATTTAATTAAAGATGTTATTTCCTTAGGTGGTGGTCGATTAAACATAACTTGATATGGACTAGTTCCTATGGTCTCATGGTAAGCTAGGTTGAGGAATGTTTCGGCAGCTTCAACATACTTACTCCAGTTTCTATGTTCTTCATGACAATATGTCCTCAGAACCCTACCTACTTCACGGAGAACTCGTTCTGCAGGGTTACTTTAGGGATGATACACCGAAGTCTTGTAAGTTCTGATTCCCCTATTTACTAATTCCTTTTACCACTTTTTTCCTTTAAATTGAGTACCGTGGTCAGTTACTATCGTCTCTGGTTTACCCACCTCAGGAATGTATTTCGTTATGATTATGTCCAGGATTTTACGAGTTGTAGCTTTGCTGATAGAGTATAATTTTGAAAAATGATCAAATATTATTACAATATATTTGAACTTACTTCTCCCCCCATTCTTAGGAAATGGAAATGGACCACATATGTCTAAAAATATCTTTTCCAAACTATGGCTCGAAATGATGGTTATCATAGCGCCATCCTTCCTTTCATTATTCGTTTTTACCATTTGGCAGATTGTGCATTTTCTAACAGTTTGCCTTACTTGCATATTTATCCCCTTTATGTAGACGTGTTCACTCAATGCTTTGACAACTTTAAGGGGCCCCATGTGTCCATATCTTATATGATAGTCAATGATTATTGATGATTCAACACTCTTAGGAATATATAATTTCCATTCCTGTTTTCGGGAAGTTGGAGATGTAAATATTAAATTATTATAAATACAATAAAATGCTAAAATTGTGGGGTCATTGCTTGCCAATCTTTCCTTAATTAATTTTAGTTTGATATCTAAATTCTGATGAATTTCTATCTGTTTTAATACTTCTGCTAAATCTTCTCTTGACTTCAGTATGTGATACACTCTTCCAATGTTTTCTTTTTCTACTTCGTAAGTTCCGTTTGCCATATTAATTCTGGATAATCCATCAGCTACAATATTTTGTTTCCCGGGTACATACTCCCAATTTATATGGTACTCTTGTAATATCAAAATCCATCTGGTTAGTCGACCATGATTTAATTTGCATCTTTTTAGGAAAAATATGGATTTATGATCTGACCTTACTGTTATTTTATATCCTAAAATATAGGTGCGGAACTTTAAGCAGGCAAACACCACACTGAGGAGTTCTTTTTCTGTAACTGTATAATTTCTTTCGCAAGCACTCAAAACTCTACTAGCAAAACATTACTAAATGGTTTCCTACTTCATCTTCTTGATATAACTCAACACCTAAACTCACATTACCTGCATCACAATTTAAATAGAACCCCTGGTTAAAATCTGGGTGGTGTAACATAACACTATTTAGGAACTTAGTCTTGATTAAATTAAAGTTATCTTCTTCAGCCTTACCCCATTTCCATTTGTTCTTGGTTGAAAGTAGATTTTGAAATTTAGTGGTCAGCTCGGAATAATTTTGTTGGAACTTGCGATAATAATTACAAATACCTAGAAATGATTGTAATTGTTTGATGTTTCTAGGTTTTGGAAAATTTTGTATAACTTCTACTTTCTCAGGCGATGGCGTGATCCCAGTTTCAGAGAGTATAAACCCAAGAAATTGTAATTCCTGAGTTGTGAATTTAGATTTATTTAACTTCAGTGTAATATTATTTTGTTGGAGTTTCCTGAGTACAATTTCAATACGATCACGTGTTCATCCCATGTTTTAGAGGTAATACGAATATCATCTACATATACTGTTGCGACCTCTAACGCTTCTTTTCCTAGTATCTGGTCCATGCACTGGATAAAAATGGCGACAGAATTAACCAACCCGAAAGGTAAGCGTTTAAATTGGTAGTTTCTTCCCTCGAAGATGAAGGCAACATACTGGCGACTGTCAGGGTGTAACTCTATTTGTCAGTATCCGCAAACAGCATCCCAACTACTCATAAATTTACAACCATGGAATTTCTTCATAGTTTCTTCTATCTCTATTGGAGAGGTGCGATCCGTTATTATAATTTTATTTATTTCCCGCGCATCAAGGCATAACCGTACTTGTCCATCTTTTTTAGGAATCGCCACAATGGGACTGGTATATGGGAAATTACTTTGTTCTATAATATCTTCTTGAATCATCCTAGCTATTTCTTTTCTAACTGCCTCTTTTGACGATTGAGCAATAGGATACGATTTCTTATTGAAATTAACGAAGTCATGAAATTTTAATCGGCATACGAAATCCTTCGCCTTTCCAGGAGAATCGGAAAATACATTACGATAAGTTTTATATATTTCTATTAATTTTTTCTTCTGTTCCACACTGATTGCCTCGGTATACCCCTTTCCTTGAAACGACAATATTTCCTGCATTTTCCTGCCATAATGCTGATTCTGTTACGATCTCGTTATCTCCTATGGGCGTCCTTATTATTTCCCTAACGTGGTATGAGTTTCTGTACTGAGGGGCTATTGAGCTTCCTATTATCTCAGCAGTCCATTCATAACCTTCTGAGCTCAGTGTTATTTTTCCACTGGCTAAATTAATAATCGCATAGTGACGCCTTAGCGTATCACAGCCTATCAACACCTTAAAAGGTAACCCTTGGGCCACCAGAAACACCATAGGAATTCCTACTCCCATACTCGTAACATTCAGACTTACTTGTTGTTTGATTGTCTTGTTTTGTTTGCCAGTCGCTCCTATAATAGCAATATTATTAATAGGCAATGTGGATATTTTTTCCGTACTCAACTCCTGTATTCTGTTCAGCTCTAATCTGTCTATTAAAGAAATGTTTGCTCCTGTATCTATCATAACTTCAGTTAGCACCCCATGTAATTCTACCTTGATGTATATGTCCTCATTCGGTTTATCTTCTTCCATGGTAATCTCTTCCAACAAATCTCTCTGTATATTTTTTAAATAAAAGTTTCTTATCACGGTTATTGGTTCTTTGTTATTATTATTAGGGTTTATATCTCTCCTCAGCCCTGGGTCTACTCGCGGTGATGGGCCGTCCAATGTTCTCACTGCGGCCTCTCGTTTTCCCTATTTACATCACTGTTGATTTGTTGAACTTGTTCATTGGTGTTTTGGTTTCCAGAGGGTGTCTCCCTTCTTCTATCCCAGCTTCTGGATCTCTGATAGGTTTCTCCATTATCATTCCATTGTCTCCTATTGTCATTATCTCTTCCATATCGTCTGTCATAATTTCTGTCATTATTAAAATTTTGACGTCTTCCTTGAAATCGCCTGTTATTCCGATTTCTATTACATCCCTCCGTCCGTACGTGGTTTATTGGCTGTCGACTGTCGTGTGGTTGTTCATTGTTCCTATCATTCCAATCCTCTGTTCTTCTTCGACTCCTGTAATAATAATTTTCCCTCTCAAAACTTTCTAAGAGAGCCTCCATTTCTCCAATAGTTTTTATCTGTCCACACTGACGAGCCCGTACAATGTCTTCTCCAAAATGATATGACAATTTAGCTATGAGATACTCCTCAGGGATTTTTGGTTGTAAATGTCGAGCTACCCAGACTTCGCCCAAAAAGTAAGCAGTCATTGTCTGTCCTCTTCTAGCATCATATCTGCCAGTGCTCAAATTGTCTCGGACTATATTTTGGATAGACTCAGACCAATACTTTATTTTAAAAATTTGTTTAAATTCGTTATAATTGGTGATTTCATTTCTTACTGCCTTCCACCAGTTATCATTACTATTTTTAAAACTATGATTGAGGAGATTCTTTATTATTGGCCACCGATTTTCTTTGATTCTATTCAGACCTTCTTCTAACCTCTCCAAAAATTCTAGAGGGTTCTGACGATATTCTTTAAAGTTTATCACTTCTTTACTTTCTCCGATTAGTGTAGGTACATAGTTTATCGGTCTATGTTTTAGTACCTCTATTTCTTCCTTAAGATTTATTATGTCCTTCTGTTGAATTTCCTCTATCTTCTCCCTGTTGTTGGTAACTTGATTTTGTACTTGTATTATCTTGGTTTCTGCCTGATTGGATTGTTCCCCTACCTTATTTTGTAGTATTTCTAATTGCTCCTGAGTGTCTTTGTGAAGTATAACAATACTAGTTTTACTGTTATCTTCCACTTCAGTTATTTTGTTTATCAACTCTTCGCGCAATTGACTTAAATTTTCCTCGGTTTTCTCAACCTTCTGTTTGGTTTCAGTAAGTATATTCCTTATTTCCTCTTTATACTCTTCTAACTGCTGTCTTAATTCCTCTTTATTTCTCTCACTCTCTTCCTTCAATAGTCCTTTTAATTCTTCGTTACTTTATCTAATATCCTCCTTCAACTGTTGTTGTAATGTTTCATTATTATTTTCAATTTTTTTATTTAATTCCTCATGATCTTCCCTCATTTGTTTCTTTAATTCCTCATTATTTTGTTTTAATAAGGTTTAATTATCTACTCTCATTTGTTTCTTTAATTCCTCATTATTTTGTTTTAATAAGGTTTCATTATCTACTCTCATTTGTTTCAACTCTTCTTGGTTACTGTCCATTTTCTTGTTAAGTGTTTCACTGTTGCTGTCCATTTTCTCCATTATAATTCTTAACATCTCCTGCATACTCATGTCTTCCTTTTGTATGGGTTTATCTGGTTGATCCCCTGGTTTATCCCTTACCACCGTTTCCATTTCTTCAGTCACTGTTATTGGAGTATCCTTTACTATTACTTCCACTTCTTCAACTGTTGTTGTTTCCTGGTCTTCTATATTTAACTCTATCTCTTCTTCTTCCATTCGTTTCCGTGACGTCGCTCTTCTCCTTGACATCTCTGTTGTTAATCGTAGCCGCCACTAGAGTAGAAATCACTTTAAACTCACAATAAGAATACAAAGCTATGCTATTTCTAGCCCCACGTTGGGCAACAATTCTGTAACATGTAATAGCGTGTTACCCTCGAATTATATTGTACAAATCTAATAATCGTTCTTTCTAAATTATATTTTATTTAGCTTCACTATTGGGATAGCCAATTTGTTACATCTAGACTCGAATCTATGGTTATTTATCTGAATTTGTGTCTTGTTTAACTCTGTTATTATTTGTATATATTTTTGTTAATATTAAATTAAGGATGAGTATCTGTTCAGGGGGATGTTTGTTGAGCGCCAATTTGCAATCACCGTTTGCAAATAAAATTTTATTGGTGAAATATCAATAATAAATTTTTGTTCAAATTTATGTAAATAGTATATGGTCTCTTTATTCTGTAATGAACTCTCTTTTATTCTTTTCTTTCAGCAATGGATATGATAACTTGTGCTCATCACCACATTTTTAAAAGAAATCTGCTAAGATTTTCAATTGATGAGTGTTGCCAACTTAATCTAATTACTGAGGTCAACTCACAGTATCAGATATTTTGTTCAGAATATCATACCCTTTTTGTTTTCATGAAATAAGAAACAAATAAACCTTTTTCTGTATTTTGTAAACTCAAATCCTTTATTTATTCTTTAATTTGTTTTAAATATAAAACATAATTTTTAACAAAGTTTGGCCAGCTGTATTTTTATAAGCTCAGAGTGGCAGCAGTAACTCTTAGATCTCAGGCTTTTTAAAACAATTTATAATTTATTTTTTTTATAAATAAAATACAATTATAATGTTCAGTAGGTCCTTTCGACTACGATATAACAACAGTATTGACAGGGAAAGTACCAAAATACATATGATGAGAAATAGTCACAATGTATCTTAAAAGGATTATATTAAGAGTGTAAAACAGTTCAGTGTATAGGTTAAGTTATAAAAATGTTTTTTAGACTTAATTAGCTTTAAATTATGTTAGCACTATACATCAATGGTGGCTTATGCTTATGTCCATATTATTAATCATTATTGTTCTCAGTGAAAGTTAATTATGGTTTTTATAAAAAAGCGTATTCAAAGTTTTTTGAAACCTTTAGATCAGGTTTAATAGGGAATATTTCAGATTAATTTTAGATCAAAAAAATACTTCTCTCCCTGTGTCAATTGGTCCAATTTCTTCAGAGATGTCCTGGTTTAATTCTGTAGATTCCTGTAGCAATTCTTTCTTCTATTTTAATCTTGACATATCTAATTATTCACTTGTTTATCTCGAGATGCACTGATATCACATATATTATAATTTATTTTTCACTGTAAGTATTTAAATCAACCTTTTTGCATTCAGTTTTTTTAGAGTAATTTATTTTTTCTTCCTTCACATATATGTTGCTAAGGCCTCTCTTAGATATCTCCTTGGTTTCCAAGTAACATTTTTATATCACCCTGGTGACATCCTAAGAATAATATAAACAAACCTTTTACTATTTTATATGTCATTTTCTTTTAAAAGGATATACCTTTTTATAAGAGCTCTTATCTTCTTTTTATTTGTTTCTTTGTTCTTCTGATAAAAAACTGATCATTTTGACATCACTCTTGACTATTTTCTGATCTATATTTCCTGAGTTAATGATTTACATTTTTTTTATTATTTTTGTTCCAAACTTATTTATTATTTCTTTTTTGTACCTTTCATTTTCTTAAATTTATTTTATACATTTGGTAATCTTTTAACATAAACTGACCTTGTTTCCTTATTATTTTAATAGAAATCTTATTCATATAATTTGACTGACTATGATTTTGGTACTTTCTTGTTAAGACTAACATTAGTGTTATTAACACTAGTATACATAATATTAATAAATGTTACAAAAACTGATTACTAATAACTATTAGTAATATGTTATAATTCCCCTTAACTGACCGTGTTTATAACTTTACAGTCTGCACACAAAAAACAAATTTCATAAGTAAGTTCTTACTTTAATTATAATAAACATAACATACAATAAACAATTAAAATTAAACATATTCAATTAAGTCTTTCTTAAAATATTATGTCTCCTGGTACTTTTTAATAATATAATCATGGTATATTTATGTTACTAGGGCATGGTAAAAATGTCACGTAACATAATGCCCCCCCCCCCCTTAAAACAGGTTATTTTAGTAATCATTAGATTGCTTAAATAAGCTGATTGATTTCACCATTACTTTTCTCAATCTCCATAATATTTTTTTATTTCGGCTTGATTATATACTCCCTTTACTTTGTTCGTTTCAGTGTTGGATAATTCATAAGTATTATTACGGTTATCCTTTGTTATTGTATATGGTCCTGTATATAACAATAATAACTTTTTAGTTATCCCTTCAACAGAACTGGGTAGATGTCTATTTTTTAGCAAAACCTTTTCGCCCATAGAGTATTTTAAAATCCTGTTATGATCTCTTTCTTCTTTTCTCTTCTGTAGCTCAGCTTTGTGCAACACTCGATTATGTATTTTGATAATAGCCAATTCTTTCTCTTCCATAAAAGGGAATTTAATTAAAGATGTTATTTCCTTAGGTGGTGGTCGATTAAACATAACTTGATATGGACTAGTTCCTATGGTCTCATGGTAAGCTAGGTTGAGGAATGTTTCGGCAGCTTCAACATACTTACTCCAGTTTCTATGTTCTTCATGACAATATGTCCTCAGAACCCTACCTACTTCACGGAGAACTCGTTCTGCAGGGTTACTTTAGGGATGATACACCGAAGTCTTGTAAGTTCTGATTCCCCTATTTACTAATTCCTTTTACCACTTTTTTCCTTTAAATTGAGTACCGTGGTCAGTTACTATCGTCTCTGGTTTACCCACCTCAGGAATGTATTTCGTTATGATTATGTCCAGGATTTTACGAGTTGTAGCTTTGCTGATAGAGTATAATTTTGAAAAATGATCAAATATTATTACAATATATTTGAACTTACTTCTCCCCCCATTCTTAGGAAATGGAAATGGACCACATATGTCTAAAAATATCTTTTCCAAACTATGGCTCGAAATGATGGTTATCATAGCGCCATCCTTCCTTTCATTATTCGTTTTTACCATTTGGCAGATTGTGCATTTTCTAACAGTTTGCCTTACTTGCATATTTATCCCCTTTATGTAGACGTGTTCACTCAATGCTTTGACAACTTTAAGGGGCCCCATGTGTCCATATCTTATATGATAGTCAATGATTATTGATGATTCAACACTCTTAGGAATATATAATTTCCATTCCTGTTTTCGGGAAGTTGGAGATGTAAATATTAAATTATTATAAATACAATAAAATGCTAAAATTGTGGGGTCATTGCTTGCCAATCTTTCCTTAATTAATTTTAGTTTGATATCTAAATTCTGATGAATTTCTATCTGTTTTAATACTTCTGCTAAATCTTCTCTTGACTTCAGTATGTGATACACTCTTCCAATGTTTTCTTTTTCTACTTCGTAAGTTCCGTTTGCCATATTAATTCTGGATAATCCATCAGCTACAATATTTTGTTTCCCGGGTACATACTCCCAATTTATATGGTACTCTTGTAATATCAAAATCCATCTGGTTAGTCGACCATGATTTAATTTGCATCTTTTTAGGAAAAATATGGATTTATGATCTGACCTTACTGTTATTTTATATCCTAAAATATAGGTGCGGAACTTTAAGCAGGCAAACACCACACTGAGGAGTTCTTTTTCTGTAACTGTATAATTTCTTTCGCAAGCACTCAAAACTCTACTAGCAAAACTGATTACTAAATGGTTTCCTACTTCATCTTCTTGATATAACTCAACACCTAAACTCACATTACCTGCATCACAATTTAAATAGAACCCCTGGTTAAAATCTGGGTGGTGTAACATAACACTATTTAGGAACTTAGTCTTGATTAAATTAAAGTTATCTTCTTCAGCCTTACCCCATTTCCATTTGTTCTTGGTTGAAAGTAGATTTTGAAATTTAGTGGTCAGCTCGGAATAATTTTGTTGGAACTTGCGATAATAATTACAAATACCTAGAAATGATTGTAATTGTTTGATGTTTCTAGGTTTTGGAAAATTTTGTATAACTTCTACTTTCTCAGGCGACGGCGTGATCCCAGTTTCAGAGAGTATAAACCCAAGAAATTGTAATTCCTGAGTTGTGAATTTAGATTTATTTAACTTCAGTGTAATATTATTTTGTTGGAGTTTCCTGAGTACAATTTCAATACGATCACGTGTTCATCCCATGTTTTAGAGGTAATACGAATATCATCTACATATACTGTTGCGACCTCTAACGCTTCTTTTCCTAGTATCTGGTCCATGCACTGGATAAAAATGGCGACAGAATTAACCAACCCGAAAGGTAAGCGTTTAAATTGGTAGTTTCTTCCCTCGAAGATGAAGGCAACATACTGGCGACTGTCAGGGTGTAACTCTATTTGTCAGTATCCGCAAACAGCATCCCAACTACTCATAAATTTACAACCATGGAATTTCTTCATAGTTTCTTCTATCTCTATTGGAGAGGTGCGATCCGTTATTATAATTTTATTTATTTCCCGCGCATCAAGGCACAACCGTACTTGTCCATCTTTTTTAGGAATCGCCACAATGGGACTGGTATATGGGAAATTACTTTGTTCTATAATATCTTCTTGAATCATCCTAGCTATTTCTTTTCTAACTGCCTCTTTTGACGATTGAGCAATAGGATACGATTTCTTATTGAAATTAACGAAGTCATGAAATTTTAATCGGCATACGAAATCCTTCGCCTTTCCAGGAGAATCGGAAAATACATTACGATAAGTTTTATATATTTCTATTAATTTTTTCTTCTGTTCCACACTGATTGCCTCGGTATACCCCTTTCCTTGAAACGACAATATTTCCTGCATTTTCCTGCCATAATGCTGATTCTGTTACGATCTCGTTATCTCCTATGGGCGTCCTTATTATTTCCCTAACGTGGTATGAGTTTCTGTACTGAGGGGCTATTGAGCTTCCTATTATCTCAGCAGTCCATTCATAACCTTCTGAGCTCAGTGTTATTTTTCCACTGGCTAAATTAATAATCGCATAGTGACGCCTTAGCGTATCACAGCCTATCAACACCTTAAAAGGTAACCCTTGGGCCACCAGAAACACCATAGGAATTCCTACTCCCATACTCGTAACATTCAGACTTACTTGTTGTTTGATTGTCTTGTTTTGTTTGCCAGTCGCTCCTATAATAGCAATATTATTAATAGGCAATGTGGATATTTTTTCCGTACTCAACTCCTGTATTCTGTTCAGCTCTAATCTGTCTATTAAAGAAATGTTTGCTCCTGTATCTATCATAACTTCAGTTAGCACCCCATGTAATTCTACCTTGATGTATATGTCCTCATTCGGTTTATCTTCTTCCATGGTAATCTCTTCCAACAAATCTCTCTGTATATTTTTTAAATAAAAGTTTCTTATCACGGTTATTGGTTCTTTGTTATTATTATTAGGGTTTATATCTCTCCTCAGCCCTGGGTCTACTCGCGGTGATGGGCCGTCCAATGTTCTCACTGCGGCCTCTCGTTTTCCCTATTTACATCACTGTTGATTTGTTGAACTTGTTCATTGGTGTTTTGGTTTCCAGAGGGTGTCTCCCTTCTTCTATCCCAGCTTCTGGATCTCTGATAGGTTTCTCCATTATCATTCCATTGTCTCCTATTGTCATTATCTCTTCCATATCGTCTGTCATAATTTCTGTCATTATTAAAATTTTGACGTCTTCCTTGAAATCGCCTGTTATTCCGATTTCTATTACATCCCTCCGTCCGTACGTGGTTTATTGGCTGTCGACTGTCGTGTGGTTGTTCATTGTTCCTATCATTCCAATCCTCTGTTCTTCTTCGACTCCTGTAATAATAATTTTCCCTCTCAAAACTTTCTAAGAGAGCCTCCATTTCTCCAATAGTTTTTATCTGTCCACACTGACGAGCCCGTACAATGTCTTCTCCAAAATGATATGACAATTTAGCTATGAGATACTCCTCAGGGATTTTTGGTTGTAAATGTCGAGCTACCCAGACTTCGCCCAAAAAGTAAGCAGTCATTGTCTGTTCTCTTCTAGCATCATATCTGCCAGTGCTCAAATTGTCTCGGACTATATTTTGGATAGACTCAGACCAATACTTTATTTTAAAAATTTGTTTAAATTCGTTATAATTGGTGATTTCATTTCTTACTGCCTTCCACCAGTTATCATTACTATTTTTAAAACTATGATTGAGGAGATTCTTTATTATTGGCCACCGATTTTCTTTGATTCTATTCAGACCTTCTTCTAACCTCTCCAAAAATTCTAGAGGGTTCTGACGATATTCTTTAAAGTTTATCACTTCTTTACTTTCTCCGATTAGTGTAGGTACATAGTTTATCGGTCTATGTTTTAGTACCTCTATTTCTTCCTTAAGATTTATTATGTCCTTCTGTTGAATTTCCTCTATCTTCTCCCTGTTGTTGGTAACTTGATTTTGTACTTGTATTATCTTGGTTTCTGCCTGATTGGATTGTTCCCCTACCTTATTTTGTAGTATTTCTAATTGCTCCTGAGTGTCTTTGTGAAGTATAACAATACTAGTTTTACTGTTATCTTCCACTTCAGTTATTTTGTTTATCAACTCTTCGCGCAATTGACTTAAATTTTCCTCGGTTTTCTCAACCTTCTGTTTGGTTTCAGTAAGTATATTCCTTATTTCCTCTTTATACTCTTCTAACTGCTGTCTTAATTCCTTTTTATTTCTCTCACTCTCTTCCTTCAATAGTCCTTTTAATTCTTCGTTACTTTATCTAATATCCTCCTTCAACTGTTGTTGTAATGTTTCATTATTATTTTCAATTTTTTTATTTAATTCCTCATGATCTTCCCTCATTTGTTTCTTTAATTCCTCATTATTTTGTTTTAATAAGGTTTAATTATCTACTCTCATTTGTTTCTTTAATTCCTCATTATTTTGTTTTAATAAGGTTTCATTATCTACTCTCATTTGTTTCAACTCTTCTTGGTTACTGTCCATTTTCTTGTTAAGTGTTTCACTGTTGCTGTCCATTTTCTCCATTATAATTCTTAACATCTCCTGCATACTCATGTCTTCCTTTTGTATGGGTTTATCTGGTTGATCCCCTGGTTTATCCCTTACCACCGTTTCCATTTCTTCAGTCACTGTTATTGGAGTATCCTTTACTATTACTTCCACTTCTTCAACTGTTGTTGTTTCCTGGTCTTCTATATTTAACTCTATCTCTTCTTCTTCCATTCGTTTCCGTGACGTCGCTCTTCTCCTTGACATCTCTGTTGTTAATCGTAGCCGCCACTAGAGTAGAAATCACTTTAAACTCACAATAAGAATACAAAGCTATGCTATTTCTAGCCCCACGTTGGGCAACAATTCTGTAACATGTAATAGCGTGTTACCCTCGAATTATATTGTACAAATCTAATAATCGTTCTTTCTAAATTATATTTTATTTAGCTTCACTATTGGGATAGCCAATTTGTTACATCTAGACTCGAATCTATGGTTATTTATCTGAATTTGTGTCTTGTTTAACTCTGTTATTATTTGTATATATTTTTGTTAATATTAAATTAAGGATGAGTATCTGTTCAGGGGGATGTTTGTTGAGCGCCAATTTGCAATCACCGTTTGCAAATAAAATTTTATTGGTGAAATATCAATAATAAATTTTTGTTCAAATTTATGTAAATAGTATATGGTCTCTTTATTCTGTAATGAACTCTCTTTTATTCTTTTCTTTCAGCAATGGATATGATAACTTGTGCTCATCACCACATTTTTAAAAGAAATCTGCTAAGATTTTCAATTGATGAGTGTTGCCAACTTAATCTAATTACTGAGGTCAACTCACAGTATCAGATATTTTGTTCAGAATATCATACCCTTTTTGTTTTCATGAAATAAGAAACAAATAAACCTTTTTCTGTATTTTGTAAACTCAAATCCTTTATTTATTCTTTAATTTGTTTTAAATATAAAACATAATTTTTAACAAAGTTTGGCCAGCTGTATTTTTATAAGCTCAGAGTGGCAGCAGTAACTCTTAGATCTCAGGCTTTTTAAAACAATTTATAATTTATTTTTTTTATAAATAAAATACAATTATAATGTTCAGTAGGTCCTTTCGACTACGATATAACAACAGTATTGACAGGGAAAGTACCAAAATACATACATATGATGAGAAATAGTCACAATGTATCTTAAAAGGATTATATTAAGAGTGTAAAACAGTTCAGTGTATAGGTTAAGTTATAAAAATGTTTTTTAGACTTAATTAGCTTTAAATTATGTTAGCACTATACATCAATGGTGGCTTATGCTTATGTCCATATTATTAATCATTATTGTTCTCAGTGAAAGTTAATTATGGTTTTTATAAAAAAGCGTATTCAAAGTTTTTTGAAACCTTTAGATCAGGTTTAATAGGGAATATTTCAGATTAATTTTAGATCAAAAAAATACTTCTCTCCCTGTGTCAATTGGTCCAATTTCTTCAGAGATGTCCTGGTTTAATTCTGTAGATTCCTGTAGCAATTCTTTCTTCTATTTTAATCTTGACATATCTAATTATTCACTTGTTTATCTCGAGATGCACTGATATCACATATATTATAATTTATTTTTCACTGTAAGTATTTAAATCAACCTTTTTGCATTCAGTTTTTTTAGAGTAATTTATTTTTTCTTCCTTCACATATATGTTGCTAAGGCCTCTCTTAGATATCTCCTTGGTTTCCAAGTAACATTTTTATATCACCCTGGTGACATCCTAAGAATAATATAAACAAACCTTTTACTATTTTATATGTCATTTTCTTTTAAAAGGATATACCTTTTTATAAGAGCTCTTATCTTCTTTTTATTTGTTTCTTTGTTCTTCTGATAAAAAACTGATCATTTTGACATCACTCTTGACTATTTTCTGATCTATATTTCCTGAGTTAATGATTTACATTTTTTTTATTATTTTTGTTCCAAACTTATTTATTATTTCTTTTTTGTACCTTTCATTTTCTTAAATTTATTTTATACATTTGGTAATCTTTTAACATAAACTGACCTTGTTTCCTTATTATTTTAATAGAAATCTTATTCATATAATTTGACTGACTATGATTTTGGTACTTTCTTGTTAAGACTAACATTAGTGTTATTAACACTAGTATACATAATATTAATAAATGTTACAAAAACTGATTACTAATAACTATTAGTAATATGTTATAATTCCCCTTAACTGACCGTGTTTATAACTTTACAGTCTGCACACAAAAAACAAATTTC
Organism: Magicicada septendecula; assembly: GCA_034769895.1. NCBI lineage: Eukaryota > Metazoa > Arthropoda > Insecta > Hemiptera > Cicadidae > Magicicada > Magicicada septendecula. The sequence continues at coordinate 383,263,534 of CM068373.1, forward strand.
ATAAGTAAGTTCTTACTTTAATTATAATAAACATAACATACAATAAACAATTAAAATTAAACATATTCAATTAAGTCTTTCTTAAAATATTATGTCTCCTGGTACTTTTTAATAATATAATCATGGTATATTTATGTTACTAGGGCATGGTAAAAATGTCACGTAACATAATGCCCCCCCCCCCCAGAAAACAGGTTATTTTAGTAATCATTAGATTGCTTAAATAAGCTGATTGATTTCACCATTACTTTTCTCAATCTCCATAATATTTTTTTATTTCGGCTTGATTATATACTCCCTTTACTTTGTTCGTTTCAGTGTTGGATAATTCATAAGTATTATTACGGTTATCCTTTGTTATTGTATATGGTCCTGTATATAACAATAATAACTTTTTAGTTATCCCTTCAACAGAACTGGGTAGATGTCTATTTTTTAGCAAAACCTTTTCGCCCATAGAGTATTTTAAAATCCTGTTATGATCTCTTTCTTCTTTTCTCTTCTGTAGCTCAGCTTTGTGCAACACTCGATTATGTATTTTGATAATAGCCAATTCTTTCTCTTCCATAAAAGGGAATTTAATTAAAGATGTTATTTCCTTAGGTGGTGGTCGATTAAACATAACTTGATATGGACTAGTTCCTATGGTCTCATGGTAAGCTAGGTTGAGGAATGTTTCGGCAGCTTCAACATACTTACTCCAGTTTCTATGTTCTTCATGACAATATGTCCTCAGAACCCTACCTACTTCACGGAGAACTCGTTCTGCAGGGTTACTTTAGGGATGATACACCGAAGTCTTGTAAGTTCTGATTCCCCTATTTACTAATTCCTTTTACCACTTTTTTCCTTTAAATTGAGTACCGTGGTCAGTTACTATCGTCTCTGGTTTACCCACCTCAGGAATGTATTTCGTTATGATTATGTCCAGGATTTTACGAGTTGTAGCTTTGCTGATAGAGTATAATTTTGAAAAATGATCAAATATTATTACAATATATTTGAACTTACTTCTCCCCCCATTCTTAGGAAATGGAAATGGACCACATATGTCTAAAAATATCTTTTCCAAACTATGGCTCGAAATGATGGTTATCATAGCGCCATCCTTCCTTTCATTATTCGTTTTTACCATTTGGCAGATTGTGCATTTTCTAACAGTTTGCCTTACTTGCATATTTATCCCCTTTATGTAGACGTGTTCACTCAATGCTTTGACAACTTTAAGGGGCCCCATGTGTCCATATCTTATATGATAGTCAATGATTATTGATGATTCAACACTCTTAGGAATATATAATTTCCATTCCTGTTTTCGGGAAGTTGGAGATGTAAATATTAAATTATTATAAATACAATAAAATGCTAAAATTGTGGGGTCATTGCTTGCCAATCTTTCCTTAATTAATTTTAGTTTGATATCTAAATTCTGATGAATTTCTATCTGTTTTAATACTTCTGCTAAATCTTCTCTTGACTTCAGTATGTGATACACTCTTCCAATGTTTTCTTTTTCTACTTCGTAAGTTCCGTTTGCCATATTAATTCTGGATAATCCATCAGCTACAATATTTTGTTTCCCGGGTACATACTCCCAATTTATATGGTACTCTTGTAATATCAAAATCCATCTGGTTAGTCGACCATGATTTAATTTGCATCTTTTTAGGAAAAATATGGATTTATGATCTGACCTTACTGTTATTTTATATCCTAAAATATAGGTGCGGAACTTTAAGCAGGCAAACACCACACTGAGGAGTTCTTTTTCTGTAACTGTATAATTTCTTTCGCAAGCACTCAAAACTCTACTAGCAAAACTGATTACTAAATGGTTTCCTACTTCATCTTCTTGATATAACTCAACACCTAAACTCACATTACCTGCATCACAATTTAAATAGAACCCCTGGTTAAAATCTGGGTGGTGTAACATAACACTATTTAGGAACTTAGTCTTGATTAAATTAAAGTTATCTTCTTCAGCCTTACCCCATTTCCATTTGTTCTTGGTTGAAAGTAGATTTTGAAATTTAGTGGTCAGCTCGGAATAATTTTGTTGGAACTTGCGATAATAATTACAAATACCTAGAAATGATTGTAATTGTTTGATGTTTCTAGGTTTTGGAAAATTTTGTATAACTTCTACTTTCTCAGGCGACGGCGTGATCCCAGTTTCAGAGAGTATAAACCCAAGAAATTGTAATTCCTGAGTTGTGAATTTAGATTTATTTAACTTCAGTGTAATATTATTTTGTTGGAGTTTCCTGAGTACAATTTCAATACGATCACGTGTTCATCCCATGTTTTAGAGGTAATACGAATATCATCTACATATACTGTTGCGACCTCTAACGCTTCTTTTCCTAGTATCTGGTCCATGCACTGGATAAAAATGGCGACAGAATTAACCAACCCGAAAGGTAAGCGTTTAAATTGGTAGTTTCTTCCCTCGAAGATGAAGGCAACATACTGGCGACTGTCAGGGTGTAACTCTATTTGTCAGTATCCGCAAACAGCATCCCAACTACTCATAAATTTACAACCATGGAATTTCTTCATAGTTTCTTCTATCTCTATTGGAGAGGTGCGATCCGTTATTATAATTTTATTTATTTCCCGCGCATCAAGGCACAACCGTACTTGTCCATCTTTTTTAGGAATCGCCACAATGGGACTGGTATATGGGAAATTACTTTGTTCTATAATATCTTCTTGAATCATCCTAGCTATTTCTTTTCTAACTGCCTCTTTTGACGATTGAGCAATAGGATACGATTTCTTATTGAAATTAACGAAGTCATGAAATTTTAATCGGCATACGAAATCCTTCGCCTTTCCAGGAGAATCGGAAAATACATTACGATAAGTTTTATATATTTCTATTAATTTTTTCTTCTGTTCCACACTGATTGCCTCGGTATACCCCTTTCCTTGAAACGACAATATTTCCTGCATTTTCCTGCCATAATGCTGATTCTGTTACGATCTCGTTATCTCCTATGGGCGTCCTTATTATTTCCCTAACGTGGTATGAGTTTCTGTACTGAGGGGCTATTGAGCTTCCTATTATCTCAGCAGTCCATTCATAACCTTCTGAGCTCAGTGTTATTTTTCCACTGGCTAAATTAATAATCGCATAGTGACGCCTTAGCGTATCACAGCCTATCAACACCTTAAAAGGTAACCCTTGGGCCACCAGAAACACCATAGGAATTCCTACTCCCATACTCGTAACATTCAGACTTACTTGTTGTTTGATTGTCTTGTTTTGTTTGCCAGTCGCTCCTATAATAGCAATATTATTAATAGGCAATGTGGATATTTTTTCCGTACTCAACTCCTGTATTCTGTTCAGCTCTAATCTGTCTATTAAAGAAATGTTTGCTCCTGTATCTATCATAACTTCAGTTAGCACCCCATGTAATTCTACCTTGATGTATATGTCCTCATTCGGTTTATCTTCTTCCATGGTAATCTCTTCCAACAAATCTCTCTGTATATTTTTTAAATAAAAGTTTCTTATCACGGTTATTGGTTCTTTGTTATTATTATTAGGGTTTATATCTCTCCTCAGCCCTGGGTCTACTCGCGGTGATGGGCCGTCCAATGTTCTCACTGCGGCCTCTCGTTTTCCCTATTTACATCACTGTTGATTTGTTGAACTTGTTCATTGGTGTTTTGGTTTCCAGAGGGTGTCTCCCTTCTTCTATCCCAGCTTCTGGATCTCTGATAGGTTTCTCCATTATCATTCCATTGTCTCCTATTGTCATTATCTCTTCCATATCGTCTGTCATAATTTCTGTCATTATTAAAATTTTGACGTCTTCCTTGAAATCGCCTGTTATTCCGATTTCTATTACATCCCTCCGTCCGTACGTGGTTTATTGGCTGTCGACTGTCGTGTGGTTGTTCATTGTTCCTATCATTCCAATCCTCTGTTCTTCTTCGACTCCTGTAATAATAATTTTCCCTCTCAAAACTTTCTAAGAGAGCCTCCATTTCTCCAATAGTTTTTATCTGTCCACACTGACGAGCCCGTACAATGTCTTCTCCAAAATGATATGACAATTTAGCTATGAGATACTCCTCAGGGATTTTTGGTTGTAAATGTCGAGCTACCCAGACTTCGCCCAAAAAGTAAGCAGTCATTGTCTGTCCTCTTCTAGCATCATATCTGCCAGTGCTCAAATTGTCTCGGACTATATTTTGGATAGACTCAGACCAATACTTTATTTTAAAAATTTGTTTAAATTCGTTATAATTGGTGATTTCATTTCTTACTGCCTTCCACCAGTTATCATTACTATTTTTAAAACTATGATTGAGGAGATTCTTTATTATTGGCCACCGATTTTCTTTGATTCTATTCAGACCTTCTTCTAACCTCTCCAAAAATTCTAGAGGGTTCTGACGATATTCTTTAAAGTTTATCACTTCTTTACTTTCTCCGATTAGTGTAGGTACATAGTTTATCGGTCTATGTTTTAGTACCTCTATTTCTTCCTTAAGATTTATTATGTCCTTCTGTTGAATTTCCTCTATCTTCTCCCTGTTGTTGGTAACTTGATTTTGTACTTGTATTATCTTGGTTTCTGCCTGATTGGATTGTTCCCCTACCTTATTTTGTAGTATTTCTAATTGCTCCTGAGTGTCTTTGTGAAGTATAACAATACTAGTTTTACTGTTATCTTCCACTTCAGTTATTTTGTTTATCAACTCTTCGCGCAATTGACTTAAATTTTCCTCGGTTTTCTCAACCTTCTGTTTGGTTTCAGTAAGTATATTCCTTATTTCCTCTTTATACTCTTCTAACTGCTGTCTTAATTCCTCTTTATTTCTCTCACTCTCTTCCTTCAATAGTCCTTTTAATTCTTCGTTACTTTATCTAATATCCTCCTTCAACTGTTGTTGTAATGTTTCATTATTATTTTCAATTTTTTTATTTAATTCCTCATGATCTTCCCTCATTTGTTTCTTTAATTCCTCATTATTTTGTTTTAATAAGGTTTAATTATCTACTCTCATTTGTTTCTTTAATTCCTCATTATTTTGTTTTAATAAGGTTTCATTATCTACTCTCATTTGTTTCAACTCTTCTTGGTTACTGTCCATTTTCTTGTTAAGTGTTTCACTGTTGCTGTCCATTTTCTCCATTATAATTCTTAACATCTCCTGCATACTCATGTCTTCCTTTTGTATGGGTTTATCTGGTTGATCCCCTGGTTTATCCCTTACCACCGTTTCCATTTCTTCAGTCACTGTTATTGGAGTATCCTTTACTATTACTTCCACTTCTTCAACTGTTGTTGTTTCCTGGTCTTCTATATTTAACTCTATCTCTTCTTCTTCCATTCGTTTCCGTGACGTCGCTCTTCTCCTTGACATCTCTGTTGTTAATCGTAGCCGCCACTAGAGTAGAAATCACTTTAAACTCACAATAAGAATACAAAGCTATGCTATTTCTAGCCCCACGTTGGGCAACAATTCTGTAACATGTAATAGCGTGTTACCCTCGAATTATATTGTACAAATCTAATAATCGTTCTTTCTAAATTATATTTTATTTAGCTTCACTATTGGGATAGCCAATTTGTTACATCTAGACTCGAATCTATGGTTATTTATCTGAATTTGTGTCTTGTTTAACTCTGTTATTATTTGTATATATTTTTGTTAATATTAAATTAAGGATGAGTATCTGTTCAGGGGGATGTTTGTTGAGCGCCAATTTGCAATCACCGTTTGCAAATAAAATTTTATTGGTGAAATATCAATAATAAATTTTTGTTCAAATTTATGTAAATAGTATATGGTCTCTTTATTCTGTAATGAACTCTCTTTTATTCTTTTCTTTCAGCAATGGATATGATAACTTGTGCTCATCACCACATTTTTAAAAGAAATCTGCTAAGATTTTCAATTGATGAGTGTTGCCAACTTAATCTAATTACTGAGGTCAACTCACAGTATCAGATATTTTGTTCAGAATATCATACCCTTTTTGTTTTCATGAAATAAGAAACAAATAAACCTTTTTCTGTATTTTGTAAACTCAAATCCTTTATTTATTCTTTAATTTGTTTTAAATATAAAACATAATTTTTAACAAAGTTTGGCCAGCTGTATTTTTATAAGCTCAGAGTGGCAGCAGTAACTCTTAGATCTCAGGCTTTTTAAAACAATTTATAATTTATTTTTTTTATAAATAAAATACAATTATAATGTTCAGTAGGTCCTTTCGACTACGATATAACAACAGTATTGACAGGGAAAGTACCAAAATACATATGATGAGAAATAGTCACAATGTATCTTAAAAGGATTATATTAAGAGTGTAAAACAGTTCAGTGTATAGGTTAAGTTATAAAAATGTTTTTTAGACTTAATTAGCTTTAAATTATGTTAGCACTATACATCAATGGTGGCTTATGCTTATGTCCATATTATTAATCATTATTGTTCTCAGTGAAAGTTAATTATGGTTTTTATAAAAAAGCGTATTCAAAGTTTTTTGAAACCTTTAGATCAGGTTTAATAGGGAATATTTCAGATTAATTTTAGATCAAAAAAATACTTCTCTCCCTGTGTCAATTGGTCCAATTTCTTCAGAGATGTCCTGGTTTAATTCTGTAGATTCCTGTAGCAATTCTTTCTTCTATTTTAATCTTGACATATCTAATTATTCACTTGTTTATCTGGAGATGCACTGATATCACATATATTATAATTTATTTTTCACTATAAGTATTTAAATCAACCTTTTTGCATTCAGTTTTTTTAGAGTAATTTATTTTTTCTTCCTTCACATATATGTTGCTAAGGCCTCTCTTAGATATCTCCTTGGTTTCCAAGTAACATTTTTATATCACCCTGGTGACATCCTAAGAATAATATAAACAAACCTTTTACTATTTTATATGTCATTTTCTTTTAAAAGGATATACCTTTTTATAAGAGCTCTTATCTTCTTTTTATTTGTTTCTTTGTTCTTCTGATAAAAAACTGATCATTTTGACATCACTCTTGACTATTTTCTGATCTATATTTCCTGAGTTAATGATTTACATTTTTTTTATTATTTTTGTTCCAAACTTATTTTTTATTTCTTTTTTGTATCTTTCACTTTCTTAAATTTATTTTATACATTTAGTAATCTTTTAACATAAACTGACATTGTTTCCTTATTATTTTAATAGAAATCTTATTCATATAATTTGACTGACTATGATTTTGGTACTTTCTTGTTAAGACTAACATTAGTGTTATTAACACTAGTATACATAATATTAATAAATGTTACAAAAACTGATTACTAATAACTATTAGTAATATGTTATAATTCCCCTTAACTGACCGTGTTTATAACTTTACAGTCTGCACACAAAAAACAAATTTCATAAGTAAGTTCTTACTTTAATTATAATAAACATAACATACAATAAACAATTAAAATTAAACATATTCAATTAAGTCTTTCTTAAAATATTATGTCTCCTGGTACTTTTTAATAATATAATCATGGTATATTTATGTTACTAGGGCATGGTAAAAATGTCACGTAACAATATTCATGTTTGTGTTCATTAGTTGTTTTTTCGTGTATGAAATTTATTTAATAATTTGGTAATGTGGTTATATGGAGTTGTGGTTATATTGTTTGTGTACATGTTAATGTATATTTATGTTAGAGATAAATTGTTACATATTTATTTTCCGTTATTTGATTGTTAATTTCACTTAATGTTGATGTTCAATTCACTATTTTTTCACAATACACTTTTGGTTTTGAATTTGTTTGATAACCTCACTTTTCGTTTTTTTCCCTGTAGGCTTATTTACCTTGTATGGTTTTATTAATTCAATCACTTTCTGCTACAGTTCGTTTCTTGATATAAAGTAATTTAAAATTTATGTTTATATTACCTCAAGATGTTATATTTTTCCTATTCGGAACATGTTTCGAGAGCTCCCGTGCTCTCATCTTCAGCCTTCGCGATCTTGCGTCTGGTGATGTATTTGTGTGTTGGCTGGATACTATTAAGGTTTCTTGTTGGTATCTGGTCTTTTAAAGTGGTATTATTGTGTGTGATTGGTATATTGTTACAACACAAATAAGCCACCCCAATACCAGGGATAAAAAAGATGAATCTGAATATAAAAAAGTAATTCGTATAAAATAAAATGTTTAATATTATAACATCACCAAATTCAGATAAATTTTGATAACAATAAGTATGTATAAAAAATGCTAAATGATATTATGTTTGAATAAATAAATTATGTGGATAGTAAAAAAATAAATAAATGGTAATTAACATGGAAGGAGAAGGAGTAATAAACCGAAAGTGATTAATAAAGAAACTAAAATAATAGACTGACAGACGAACGACATTGACCCAACCCCAGAGATTGGCCAGTTAAGAAATCAAAATAAAGAGAACAAGATGAACAAAGGAGAAGAAGAATGAAAACCAAGAGAGAACAAGCCCATGAGGAAGAAAACAAGAGGAAACGCATCAAGAAAACTAGACAAGTAATGAAAAATAGAGAAGGGAGAAATAATGTAACCCAAAGTAATAAAGACCATGAAATTCGGTTAAGAACCAAAACTATTAATGAATGTTAGTATTGATAAAATGACCATTATGAACCGTCAGTAATATGAAACAACGTATAAAAATACACTAACCAAAAGAGTTAGGGATATATGTAATTTGTTAACTAAGAAAGACACAATATTAATAATGTTATATAGATAGTGGGTAGAGAAAGAGAATAAAATGATGAGAAATAAATGGAAGTTGAATTAGTGAAAGTGATTTATACTAGAGTGATATAATACTAAAGAAACACTAAATAATTTAAGAAAGTGCTAGTGAAAAATAAATACAAATATTGTCTGTCGTAAAAATAGTAGGAGGAGAGTAGGCTAAGGTAAAGACTTAGTAAAATTACTCATGTTTTAGTTTTAAGAGTGAACAATAACATTTAACAAGTTACAATGAATAGTATTTAGGATAGAACATTTATTCAGTAAAGAATGAACACTAAGTAGTTATATTCACTGTGATGACTAGGAAGTAGTATTGTTATAACTTAAAAATGTATTGTGAAAGTCTAAAGGTGTGTTTCACAAAGAAAAGTAATTAGATGGTGTTAATATGGAAGGGAGAGAAAAAAGCATTAGAAAATAAGTTTGTATCAACATTAATTAAATGCCCATGTTATAAGGGGAGTTTAATGGAAAAAGTTCAATAGAGGTGAGATTGTTTAGCACCAAAACAACAAATAAGAAATAATGAATTATATGAACTGTTAGTTATGAAATGGATATGGCTGTAAGAGTTATACAGACCATAGACCTAGATGTTGTATTTTATATTGGAAATGAATAGCAAATAATTAGCAAGTAAGATTGAATAACACAGTTGTTACTAATTAAAACACATCCAGATACATTAAACATAATTATAAATGCAAAATAACAATTTGGGACTAAATGTATGTTGTGTATGAAGTCACAAAAACCCAGTAATGGCTACTTAAATGTGAAACAGGCCTAACGGTCAAACATAAACAATTACTGATTGTACAAAAATCACCATGTAATGGACAGATCCAAGGTGGCTAATCCATCAAGGATGAATAATAGTTATTATTAAAAACCAAATATTAAATTAAGGAATTATATAAATAAAGAAATGTAATTAGTAAGTATGAAATTAATTTTAAACTTAGAAAACTTGATAAAACCCAATATTGTGGGGTACCAAAATAATCTTTGTCAGAAAATATAAATGACAGTGCATTTAGATATTAACTCGGAAGGAAGATAAGAGGAGGAAGGAAGTCCGAAGATATGGGAAGATTTGAAAGGAATTCGAAAATTGATAACAATGTACTGATGTTGAGCTCACCCAATGAGAGAAAATACGTAACCATGGAAATGACCGTTTAACGAGGTAATTACCGTTAAATACAATTACTTGGAAAGTGACGCTGTCGCAAGCCAGATGCGAATTTTCTGTACAACACATTTTAATAGTTAAAACATCTTAAAAGCAAAACTAAGTATAGAAATCGATAGTACCGAAGTCTGATGGATGCAGAATATCATTTCCAGAGGGAGAAGACATTTAACTCAATATGAAATATCTAAATACGTCCAAACCACTTTGAAAAAGATGCCGAAGCTTGAATAAAGAACACAGGAACAATATTGATGCCATAATACTTCCTCCTTGACATCCCGAGTAATTCCATACTGCAAGGCTGTTAAGTATCAGTTAAATTATTTCAACTTCCAAAAAATAAACGCACTTTGACCATTTCTCAATGTATGTTGAATACCACTAAATCATTTTTATTCTCGTACAAGGATTGATCCATAAAATTATATCACTGAAAATTTGTTAACTATAGAACTAACCTCATATTTATGTACGACTTTTAAACATCTTGTACGACACTCAAACAAAACAATTACCACGACACATTATCCTACATAAGGAAAAAACATTGTAAGGTTGTGTATTTTTAATATTGTAACTGCATCTGAACCTTGTAACGTGATCCAAACAACCCACAAGCATCGACCGAAATATTTGTTGATCAGCGAAATAAATCGCCATACTGTTTATTTGTATTCAAAAGTCGATAGTTTAACCCTGGAAAGAGTCTTATAAAGAATTATCCGGTGCAGAATTATATATGAGCAAATTAATTACAACTTGTGTCTATAAAATATTAACTTCCAATTAATAATAAATTTATACTGTGTGTGTTAAATTGTGTCTTATTTCTATTAGCAAAGTGTATGTTTAAAAATATAATGTATAGTGAAGGTTTCCAATGCGACGTCTAGCGCTCAAGTAGCGAATCCTGCAACCGCTATCTCGATTGACACGAAATTGAGAAAAGGCGGGACGGATTGAATTCGTCGCCTCGTTCAAATAGAACATTGATAAGTAAACCATTTTAATTGTTTTATACAAACAATTTGGTGCCACCCGGAGATTATCCACTACGTCTGAACCTCAACTCGGGAACCACGATACCTGGTCCCCAGTACGTTCGCTACGGGCCCAAACATCGTGAAGTACATTGCCGTGCGAGGACGCAGTGGTAAGAAACACAGACACACTTTTACACTCAGACACACTGTTACATTTTACAGAGGTGAACAAAAGCGACCCCTTGCAAATCGTAATAATATAAAGAAAATAAAATGACGGTGACACGACAAACGACGACATGACCTAACCCAAGTGATTGACCAAACAAAAAGAACCAAAAGAAGAAGGGAACAACGAAACCAAACAAGAATGAAACCAATTGAAGAAAGTGGATAAGTCCATACAACCAAATGAAATAAAACCAAGTAAGAAGGGGAAAACCAAATAAAATGAAACAAAATTATATAAAGGTGAAGAAGGAAAATGAACATGGAACTAACCAAGAATGAAGGATATAAAGTGAAACAAAATGAGAAAACACGGACAAATAATTTAGAATGTGAAGAGGAGAAATGGTACACTCAAAAGTAATATTGGAACCAAACCCAGTAACTAACCAATACCCAGAATAATTATTATTATCAATTGAAAAACGATTGTAAATGAGTTAATAAAACCTAATCATGTCATGTGAAACAATAAAAGTACACTAACCCCAGAATTAGAGTTAGATGTAACAAAAAAACTCTATAACGACATAAACTTACTAGTAATGTAAATCATATTTGTAATGAGAGAGATAGTGAGATAGTGAGAATATAAAACCAACTAAGTGACAAAGAAAAAGTAGTTATAGGGATTACCCACTAATAAACACTTAATATAAACATTTAAGGAGTGCAAAGGTGAAAGTGTAAAACCCCAAAATAATTAGAAACAATATTCATTGGAAAAAACACTTATCAATAAACAAACTCTAAATGATTAATAGTGAACCACGTTAATAAATTAACAATGTTATTAATGATAGCATTAGATGTAAGCACTTAATAATATGAAATAAACACTGAAGAGTGATGGTGATATTATTATTAGAATAAGAATCTTAGTAATAATAAAATTAAGTTAAATTATATACATTAGTATTTAAAAGGGAGAATCCCATGAAAGGTAAACAACTGGTGTTACCATGGAGTGAAGATAGAGATTACGTAGGAGTAAGGAATTAGAAATAAAATAATTAAACACCCAAGTTATAAGGGATAATTAAATGAATAAGTTTAAAAGGAGTGATGATGTTTACCACCCACAAGATAATAAGAAATGAAATGAATTGTAAACACGCATTACATATTAACTGTTAAAAATTGTTTAATTCAATTTGTGAATAGGATATGGCTGGAGAAGTTGTACAGACCATAGGCCAAGATGTTATGTTTTAATAGTAAGTAATAGCCATATTGTTAACAAAGGCAAAATAGATAAATAAGAAATTGCACCAATACAGTTCTAACTACACTAGAAAATCAGTTATGTAAAAAATAATAGAAACATAAAGATAGGATAAAAACACACCCATAAATAAACCGATCAATTACCATAACAAAACAAAACAGATTAGAATAAAATGAGATATAATCTATATAAAATAAGTAAATATAATCAATGGCTACTTAGGCCTAAGAAATGCCTAACTGCCAGAAACAAATAGATACAAATTGTATGAAATCAACCAAGAAATTAACAAATCCAAGGCTAGTAACCAACCAAGGATAATTTGTAAATCTTATTAAAAGAAAAATGTTAGTATAAGGACTTAAATTAAAAAAGAAATGTAATTAACAAATAATGACATAATTGTACAAAAGTTAATATCTTATAGAACACTATCTTATGGGGTATCAAAACAATCTTTGAAAGGAAATAATAACAGTAGTGATAATATTTAATATGTAGGAAGAAAGACAGAAGAATATAAGCAATCAGAAGATATACAGCTATTTTGAATAATAATTCAAATTTGATAACAATGGTAATAAGCCAAGATTAACCAATCAGAATTAACATGTAACCATGACAACACATGTTGGTTACGAATTTTTCCGTTAATTTATGATACTCTCAAAGTGACGCTCGTCAAGATTAGACGCCAAATATTGAATGACCTAAATTTTCATTTTAAACGTATAAAAGTAATCTAAATTCTAAAATATGAACCGATAAGAAGAAGACGAGGGACCATGATGTTTAACTGATGCCGAGGACCATTTTATCTGAGAATTAAATGAAAAATTAACTTCAACTAACATGGAAAAGACGCAAGACATACTTAAGCCCCAAGATTATTGAAAACTGAATACGATTGCTGCCCGATTACATTACAACTGAACGACTGTTTAACCCAAGTCGGCTGATTTGATAAGTATAATTGAATTACCCAATTTACTGAAATAAACTCACTTTAAATATTTCTCACAGTTATCTAAACTCTCACTAAACTGAAAATAATTTCTTTCAAAGATTAAGTAAGTTAAACAAACACTGAAAATTTATTAATTACAATTAATAAAAATTAGTTCCAACTAATACTAAAACAAAATTACTTTGAATTTAATAACAGAATTTATCAACAGCTAGAAGGTTTAGCAATGGGATCACCATTATCAAGCATAGTAGCAGAAATATTCCTACAACACATAGACACCAAAATATAAAACATTATAAAATCCTTTGATCCAAATGGCATTTGGATAAGATATGTAGATGATGGGCTATATGTATCAAATAACAAAAACACAAATGCAGAGAACGTACTGAAACAAATCAATAACATACATCCTAAAATACAATTCACAGAAGAAAAAGAAAAACATAACAAAATCAACTATTTAGACATAACCATCACAAGATACAACAATCACATACAATATGCAATATATAGAAAACCAATTCCACTAACATCATTATACCTAACCATTCTGACCACCCACCACAACACAAAATGGCAGCATTCTATTCGCTATTTAACAGAATGTACAAAATTCCCCTAAACAAACAAGAAACTGACAAAGAAAGAAATATAATACACCAAATTGGTTATGAAAATGGATACAATAAAAATACTGTAAACAAAATAGAAAATAAAATCAAATATAAAATAAAAACTGAACAATTAAGAATTAATCAAAATGAACAACACATAAATAATAACAACAACAAAAAATGGGCCACATTCACATACATAAATAATAAAATGACAAAGCTAACAAAACTATTTAAAAACACAGATACAAAAATAGCATACAAAATGAATAAAAATAATTTACAAAAACTAAATAGCCCACACAACAAAGATAATACAACAACTAACGGTATATACAAAATTGATTGCCAAGATTGCAATAACTGTTACATAGGACAAACAAAAAAAAACAGCTGAAAAAACGTTATTTTGAACACCTAAACGCATACAAAAAACCAGAAATATATAAATCCAATTTAGCCACACATGCAATAAACACAGGACATGAATTCTCAGACATAACCAATGTGTCACTAATAAAACATATACCACACAAAAGCACCATAATGAACATTTGGGAAAATTTACAAATATACAAACATAAAACACAAAACAAACTAATACCAGAACAAATACAAATCAATAGAAAACATGACACAATATTCAAAGCACTCAACATCGAAAATACACAAAATACAAATACATATGGGCTGTCATCATAAAGAGGGACAATTTATGTCCCAAGCTTGTAACGAAATAATTGTAATATTTTTGGTATTAAAAATGGTATATATTTCATAAATGATTGTTTTGAAAACATTATACCCACTTACCTGTTGAAAAAAGCAATAAAACGTAACAAAAACGATTTATGTAATGACGTTTTGTCCAATCTACCTTGAACATACAAGTTTTTTTACGAAAAAAATATATATATGAAACGTTTTATTGTGAATTTGTATAATGAATTAATAATACACTTTCCATAAAATGGAATGCAGCTGAAATTATATACCATGAACCTGTCGAAAATTATTATTTTAATGTAAATAATGAAGTCTCCGAAAATCGTAACCGAGCGATGCGAATTTAAAACTCCTGCCAAAAGTTCGAAAGAAGAAGAGCACATTGTATCCAGCAGGCAGTTCAATTGTGTGATAAATGCTTTCGTTGGTACATGTGGGTTGTTTACAGTTTATCTTTAATAGTTTTGAGAAAATATAAAAAGTTTTGGTAAGTATTTTACAGTATGTTTAATATGTGTCCTATCGGTCACTTTAATATCTTTACAGTAATAATATTATGTGTGAATTTTTAATTGTGTAAATGAACTGCGACAAAAAGCCGCAAGCCTAACCTCAAAACGAGTCACGAGACAAGCAACGGCAGCGAGTTGACGCGAAATAAGTTCCGAATGTCCAATCGGTCACTGTCCTATTGGTCGCGCATCTCAGTGAGACATAGCGCGACTGATAGGACAGGTTGCTCCATGTTCTTTATGAATGCTATGACAATTATGCTTTAGGGACAAATAATAGTAATCTAAAGCATTTCTAGCCGAATTAATATTTCTTTTTCAGAACTGTTAATAAATTAAGCTATTTTATAAATATCTATTATTTCGAGTATGACAAACTTTGCAATAATATGTGCTGCAAAATAATATAAAATACTATTAAAAATATTAGTCAAAACTATTTCATTTCTGTACTTACTCATTTAAAATTTTTGAATGTCCGTATAATCTAGCCTACCAATTCTTTTTTCAATATAATAGCAATTTTAAAAGCTGAAAAATTTGAAACGGTCTTAACTAAATTTATGTGAAACTTGCCACTTGTTTAGTGTACGACCAAAGGTAACAGAAGGCTTGTCTTGTTTAAATTGTTGTTTCTTTTACAAAAAAAATAAATATTGAAAAATAACTGACTTACAATTATTTTGCTGCAGTATTGTTTTACTTTTGTGTCACAGGTAACTCTCAGTTGTCATGATACTCTTCATTTGTAACTTTGATCTTTAATTGAATACACTTATTGTAATCAATCTCTGCATAATTTATTTAGCATAATACATTCCAACAGTTACTATAGTTATTTAATACGTTTATTGACATCACATCATTGTTTGTCCAGTCGGTCACGGCAGGTTCCACTCGGTGACGGCAGGTTCCACTCTGTCACGGCCATGATTCGGATAATTTCAACTTTTAATCCGAGAAATTTTGTTCATTTTCACTTTTGGTGATATTATACAGCACTGATTGTTACTATGCTGATGTGTTTGGAAATATCTCCTGGTATGAGGTTAGTTTATTGTTAAAGTTGCCTTTGTAAACACAACCAAACTGAAATTGTTAATATTTTATTGAAAATTTCTTTAAAAATAAAAACAAATATATAGCAATTTCACCAGAGGTCAGTTAATGACAATGAATTTTAATTTAATTCATATAATTACATCATTCTAGCATTGTTTTATGAGGTTTTCCTCTGTGTTTAGAGTTGTGACCGATTAGACATTTTCCTATGTAGTACTTCAGGATAAAAAAATCTTCAAAAATTGTATTGCAGTATTTCAGCTCTGCTCTGCATTTTGTAATGTTCTGTATACTATTGTGCATTTATTCCAATATAAATATTCTTAAAACTTGATATTTTTTTTTTTAATTTTTGTTCATACATTTGGCTCTCTTTATGACGGCAACCCATATACCAATCACACACAATAATACAACTTTAAAAGACTAGAGACCAACAAGAAACCTTAATAGTATCCAGCCAACACACAAATACTTCACCAGACGCAAGATCACGAAGGCTGAAGATGAGAGCACGGGAGCTCTCGAAACATGTTCCGAATAGGAAAAATATAACATCTTGAGGTAATATAAACATAAATTTTAAATTACTTTATATATATCAAGGAACGAACTGTAGCAGAAAGTGATTGAATTAATAAAACCATACAAGGTAAATAAGCCTACAGCGAAAAAAAACGAAAAGTGAGGTTATCAAACAAATTCAAAAACAAAAGTGTATTGTGAAAAAATAGTGAAGTGAACATCAATATTAAGTGAAATCAACAATCAAATAACGGAAAATAAATATATAACAATTTATCTCTCACATAAATATACATTAACATGTACACAAACATAACCACAACTCCATATAACCACATTATCAAATTATTAAATAAATTTCAGACACGAAAAAAACAACTAATGAACACAAACATGAATATTGTAACGAGAAGATCTGTATGTGCTCTATAAATGTGTATTTCGTGTGTTCGCCTCACACGTTATAGTCGTTACTTTATGTTTACGCTGATGATGTCCGTAGCGATCTCTCGAATTACCAGTACTCGCGAGTGGGAACCTTACCTGTTCTTTAGTATGTGTTCGTAAATCCCGGGTGGCGCCAAATTGTTTAATCTGAAAACAATTAAAAAATAGGACTATCTAGCGTTCGTTCTATGACGGTATGGTGAATTCAAATTACTTTTGCCACGTGCGAATTGATTAATATAGCTGGTAGTTCGCAGAGTTTCCGATGCCTAGCGCTTACCGCCTCTGTCGCTCGTCGCTAAAATACACAAATCATATAATGCAATTTCCTATGAAATAAAGAACAGTGGTTACAACTCTATACTAGTTTATTAACTTGTGATTAATGGTTATTTAATATTATACAAAATTATATTTGGATTTTAAACAAATTTGCTCCGACAGTATTAAGACAATTATTTCTCAAGGTTTGGCGAAGTCGATTGTGAACGATTTATTTAGACATGGCGTCTACTGAATGTTTATTCTTAAGTTCGTTCAATGAGTCTGGATTCTTGTGGTTTACGAAAAAATATCAATTTGATTACAATAAAGTACACTACCTTACATTACTGGTACTTATATACTATAAGGTGTAATTACAATTTGTTCCTGAAGTGTTAAAAAGTGTATGTCAAAAGTTCGTAATTTTTATACAGGTTATTTTCTAAGTTCATATAAGTTTAGTGTTGTATTTTTTAATTAATCCTTGAAAGAAATTAGATCATCAGTTTGTAATGAGAGTTAAAAGTGTTGTGAGAAAAAATTGGAAAGAATTTATTCCATAAATTCAGGTAACTCAGCAATACTTATCAAATCAGTTGAATTAAGGTGTAGCGTCATTCACTTCGAAATAGGTGGGGTCATCTTTTGTCATCAATCTTCCATCATTTTTTAATTTAATTACGCCTGGCGTCTTTTTCGGATAAGTTGATCGAAATTTGTTAATTTAGAATTTAATAATCTGGTCTGTGGCCTTAGTTGAATGGGCTAGTTCCTCATCAGACTGCTTGGTTCTTCATGTTAGTAATTTTGGTTACTTTTTATTGTTTTAAATGAAAATTTGAGTCATTTACGGCTTGGCGTCTATTCGTCTCGAGCTTCAATAATGGACTAACTGTTTCTAACGTAATAATCATAAATAACGTTTGGTTGTTATGGCAACAGTTTGACTCTCATTGGCTATTCATAACTTAAGCCCATTTTTATAATATTTGAATTTTTATTCAAAATGACTGTATATCTTCTGATTGCTATTATTCTTCTGTCTTCTTATCAGTGTCTGAGATATTATCACAACTGTTTATATTTTCTTTCAAAGATCATTTTGACATCTCTCAAAGCTGGGTTTGCTTATGTATTAATGTTTTGACAGTTATGTTGATATTATCTAATTACATTTCTTTCTTATTTTATGTCCTTAATTTAACTTTTACATCTTAGTATGATCCACTAATTATCGTTAACTAGTTACTTGCCTTGGATTTGCTAATATAATAGTTAATTTCTTACAATTTGTTGTTTTTGGTTTTATACAGTTAGGCATTTCATAGGCCTAGGTACTAATTGGCTATATTTTCTTATTTTATACAAATTAAATATTATTTTACCCTGATACATGTTTTGTTTTGTGTCATAAATGATTTGGTTACTTGTTGAATTGATTTGGGTCTGTTTTATAATAATTGTATGTTTTCAATATTTTATAAAATCATGGTTTGTCTATTACCTTCTAACTGGCATGTCCAGTATTATTAAGTTTGTAAGAATTTATCTCTTTACTTTATAACTTGTTTATTATTTACTATTATTTATAAAACATAACACAACATTTAGGTTTATGGTCTGTATAACTCTTTCAGCCATATTCCTACTCATAAATTTAATCGAACAAATCTTTTAATAGTTACTATGCTTTTGTTTATTCTTATTTATTTTTTGGTGACAAACATCATCACACCATTTACTTTATCTACCTAATTATCCCTTTGAACATAGGATGTTTTACTTATTTTGCTTTTCTATTCTTACATGGTAACACTATTACTTTGACTCTTCATGGGGGTTTTTCCCTGAATACTATTGTATTCCTAATCTACAATTACTCTTAATCCTAATAATAACAATATTCTTATTTTCTAGCACTTTTCACCATTAAACAGTAGTGTTTATCACTGGTTTTTAGGTGTCTATACCTATCAGTAGGGTTTTCTATTTATTTTGTGGGTTTACACTGGCACTTGGCATTAGTGTTACTAGTGGGTATTCCCTAACATTAAATTCTCTTTCTCACTTAATCATGTTCACTATCTATCTATCTCTCACTTCACAATGGTTAGTTATACTGTTATCAAGTTTCATATCATTATAGAGTTATTTATAACATTTAATCTTTATTTCTTTGGTTAGTGTACTTTGTTTGTCTTTACTTTAATGGATTTTAATAATTATCATTTACATTTATTATTTAGTTGATACTAATAATTATTTGATTTTACTATTTCTCATTTCCTTTCCTTTATGATTTGTTTGTGTCTTTCTATACCTTCTCATTTTATTTCGTTTATATTTTGTTTGTTTCCTTTTGATTTACCTTTTGATTTACCTTTTCATTTGATTTCATTTTATTGAGTCAATCACTTGGGCTGGGTCATAGTCGTTTGTCGCGTCATAGTCATTTTATTTACATTTGTTAAACATTTAATATAGTTGATTCATAGTTTTTCCCTGGTATTGGTGTGGCTTTTTGTATTGTAACAATATATACTTCAATAGACAATGCCAAAAACATAAATTAACACCTAAATACATTAACATAAACACAAACAACAAAAATATAACTGCACAAAAAACAATAATACAAGCACAAAGATTATGGATACAAAATGAAATTAATCAATTATACAGTAAGAAAAATAACATAACACTAGACATATACAAAATACACTTAGAGCTAACAAGTGTATTACATCCAATCACTCGGAATAATAAATACAATAACATAGAAAACAAAATAAGATTTGAAAAAACAAAAAGACTATTACAATCAACAAAAAACTCAACACATTAAAACAACAAAACGAAAATCAAGAACAAAAAAACAAAAATAAACACACATTTTACACTTGAACGATTAACCTTAGCAATACAGAATTTAACAAAAAAGAAAGAGAGTATTTAAACAATATGTCAAAAACTAACCTAACTCAAAACGCAAACAAAAATCTAGAAAATTTAATAGTAGAAACAGAATTTGCCATTAACCTAATAAAAGACAATATACAAGAAGAAAAAAGAACAGAAGCAACACATATAATTAAAAAAATAATCACTAGTGAAATGAAAAACAAATATAAACAAAAGAAAGACAATAAAACAATAAAAGAAATTAAAAATAAAGTAAAGAACAATAATTTAATATTAACTAAAGCAGACAAAAGTCAAGCAACAGTAATCATTGAAAAAGCAGACTACATAAAAAAAACTGAAGACTTCATCAACAGTAATAAATGCACACAACTAAATAAAAACCCAACAGAAAAATATCTTAAACAAACAATAAACTAATAAAAACAACTAAAAACATTTTCAACAATAAAAACACAGACATGTATATAAATAATAATCCAGAACCACCTAAAATGAATAGCCTAATAAAAATACACAAATTAAACAACCCAATACGTCCATTAATCAACTTCAAAAAAGCTCCTACATACAAAATAGCAAAAATAATAGCACAAAAACTAAAAAGTAACCATCTAACAAATAACCATCATAACATAAAAAATACATACAAATTAATAGACAAACTAAAAATAATAAATATAAATGAAAATATATTTTTCACATCATATGATATCACAAACATGTACACCAGCATCCCAGTAGAAGAAACAATAGACATAATAATAAAGAAACTTAAAGAACAAAATGAAAACAAACAATATATAACAGAAATAAAAAATAGCCTCCAACTAATACTAAAACAAAATTACTTTGAATTTAATAACAAAATTTATCAACAGCAAGAAGGTTTAGCAATGGGATCACCATTATCAAGCATAATAGCAGAAATATTCCTACAACACATAGACACCAAAATACAAAATATTATAAAATCACATGACCCAAATGGCATATGGATAAGATATGTAGATGATGGGCTATATGTATCAAATAACAAAAACACAAATGCAGAGAACGTACTGAAACAAATCAATAACATACATCCTAAAATACAATTCACAGAAGAAAAAGAAAAACATAACAAAATCAACTATTTAGACATAACCATCACAAGATACAACAACCACATACAATATGCAATATATAGAAAACCAATTCCACTAACATCATTATACCTAACCATTCTGACCACCCACCACAACACAAAATGGCAGCATTCTATTCGCTATTTAACAGAATGTGCAAAATTCCCCTAAACAAACAAGAAACTGACAAAGAAAGAAATATAATATACCAAATTGGTTATGAAAATGGATACAATAAAAATACTGTAAACAAAATAGAAAATAAAATCAAATATAAAATAAAAACTGAACAATTAAGAATTAATCAAAATGAACAACACATAAATAATAACAACAAAAAATGGGCCACATTCACATACATAAATAATAAAATGACAAAACTATTTAAAAACACAGATACAAAAATAGCATACAAAACGAATAAAAATAATTTACAAAAACTAAATAGCCCACACAACAAAGATAATACAACAACTAACGGTATATACAAAATTGAATGCCAAGATTGCAATAAATGTTACATAGGACAATCAAAAAAACAGCTGAAAAAAACGTTATTTTGAACACCTAAATGCATACAAAAACCAGAAATATATAAATCCAATTTAGCCACACATGCAATAAACACAGGACATGAATTCCCAGACATAACCAATGTGACACTAACAAAACATACCTACCACACAAAGGCACCATAATGAACATTTGGGAAAATTTACAAATATACAAACATAAAACACAAAACAAACTAATACCTGAACAAATACAAATCAATATAAAAC
This sequence comes from Magicicada septendecula, assembly GCA_034769895.1. Lineage (NCBI taxonomy): Eukaryota > Metazoa > Arthropoda > Insecta > Hemiptera > Cicadidae > Magicicada > Magicicada septendecula. Next base: position 383,285,902 of record CM068373.1, read on the forward strand.
ATGACACAATATTCAAAGCGCTCAACATTGAAAATACACAAAATACAAATTTATATATACCACAATCACACACAATAATACAACTTTAAAAGACCAGAGACCAACAAGAAACCTTAATAGTATCCAGCCAACACACAAATACTTCACCAATGCAAGATCGCGAAGGCTGAAAATGAGAGCATGGGAGCTCTCAAAACATGTTCCGAATACGAAAAATATAACATCTTGAGGTAATATAAACATAAATTTTAAATTACTCTATATATATATATGTTCATGCTTACCATGTTATTTGAAAATCTGGACAAGAGGTACAAGACAAGTCTACGAAATACACAAAATAGTTTTAGAATACTAAGTCTGTGTATTTGGTATGTTGCAAATAAATTTAATCCAAAAATTGATTCAGAGAAAACAAAAAAGTAATCAAACCACAGCTGCCTGATATAGTGTGTCTTAAAACATAAACGTCTGTGTGTTTATTTTTATTCTGTAACAAAAATTTTCCTATGTTTAATGCAAAGTAGGTTTGTGATGTTGGTGTTACTTAAATTTAATAATGCACCTGTAACAACAAAATAATAAAGAAACCTTTCTATATTTACAGTGTAAAGTAACATGTAACTTTTTTTTCCTATGCGGAGTGGACTAATACAATGGTCAGTTGAAAAGTTCGCTGAGCGACATCTATAGCTTAGCAATAGAACTAAAATTGTTCGTGTATTGTAAGATTCATATTTCTTGTGAACACTTGATAATTTCCAAGTCTACCTGTCAATTTATTCATTGTTCACCAGCAGTTTGACATTTTTAATTGTCATGCGTGTTTTAAAAATGAACAAAATCAAACACTGTGCTGTGATTGAATTATTTGTTAAAGGTTTAGTGCCAGTGGAAATTCACAAAAAAAAAATGGTAAACGTGTCAGGAGATGCTGTGCCTTCAAAACTACGGTTTGTAAATGGGCACTCAAGTTTAAACATTGTTGTACGAGCACTGAAGATGATCCCTGTAGTGAAGGCCCAAAAAGTGCAAACATTCCAGATATCATTAAAACATTTCATACACTCTATTGGAAGACCGGCGATTGAGAATGGATGACGTTCTGAGATCATAGGCTTCTCACATGAGTATGTGTGGATCATATTTTAACTCAGGAACTTACAAAAAGTTTGTGCAAGCGGCGTCCACATTTTGAGTTGTCAAATTTTGGGCATCCACATGGGGATCATTTTCTGAGCTCGTACAACCATGTTTAAACTCGAGTGCCATGGTTTATAAAGATGCGGCATATCCTCTCACATTTAACGTTTCGTTGTGAACTTCCATTGGCGTTAGACTGTTTTTAACAAAGAATACGTGTTTTTTTTTTCATTTTTTGTAACACACCTGACACGTAAGTTTCAAACAGCTGAGGTAAGTAATGAATAAATTCACAGATAGATTTTGAAATTAACAGGCATTTATATGAAATATAAATTTTAAAACCCATGAAACATTAAAGTTCTGCCAGTAAGCTATAGATGTCACTCTGCAAACTTTTCAACTAGCCCTTGTGCATTAAGTGAGTGAATTGTATAGTCCAAGTCAAAATTTTTAAAAAACTCCCAGTGTTCATTATTTATTAATTTCTGAATTAATGAGTGTTTTGTTCAAACATATTTCAGTAGTTTCACTTCGTACTACAAGTGTCCATTGCACCTCCCATATTGCTGTGTGCCTCACATCTTACTGTTAATTCAGTAACCGTCTTACATAAATCATTAGAAAAAAATGTTAAAATTTAACTGTTCTAATTAATGGTAACTTGAAGTGGACTTTTCTTAATAAAAATAAATAGTTATGAACTGACTTAACTATAGACCCATCTATATTTATATAAATACTTAGTATTTATATTTTATACTTAGTAATACTTAAAATAGTAATTTTTTTAGATATTTTGAGTTTTAATGTAAAATTACACTACTACACAGTCTATAACAAACAGCTTACTTCGTGGATTAAGGATATCATTCAACTTTTTTTTTTTACTTCAAATAGAATTTAAATGACCTGCATTGATGTTCCTCCACTGGACTTCTTTTCCTAGTATTTGAGAAATTTCTGCTACATGTGGTATTACTTGATGAACTAGTAGGCCCAATTACCAGAAGTTCTATATTATCGAATTGTTATGTTAGTCTCACTGATCATAAAGTGGTTATGGTTTATGAACGTCCGTACAAAGAACAAAACCAGGTTCAAATGTTTTGCAAAAAGGAGAAGATCATAAGTATGAAAAGATTAAAGCAACAACAGCCGGCAGGATCTGCGTTCTCAGACAACTCTGACAGTCTGTAGGATAACCGTTATGAAGAAAACAGTAAAATTTCAAATAAGAAAGTTCACTGTACGAAAAACCATAAAGTAACTGACCTAATGTTACTCTGTAAAGTTAGGGTGTGTAGTTGTTGCGTCTTAGACGCTCTCGATGTAATCTTAAGTTAGTCTTAGAACGCTAGTTGTTGAGGTAGATGGTAATGAGTGAAATAATGAAGTGGACTGTATATGTTTTTAGAGTTAATTGTTTATTGAGAATTAGTAGAAGATAATTGCTGGCGCATGCAGTTTAGCGCGGCATAAATGCCTGATAATTGAGATAGAATTAAATACTGAAAGACATAAATAAATAAATAAACCTCCGCTCAACAGTCCGTTAAGGACCAAGGCGTACCGCGCGGCTTTTGTGTTAGTGTGACGGTGTATGGCTAGTACTACGCACCACCAGCCACTAGCTGCGGTATTCACAGCCAGGAGGCGGCGCTGTTATCTCAGCGCCTACTCAGTTTGCCTCACAACGCTGAGTGCACGCCGTACGGAACCTCCGCCGGGAATTGAACCCGGGACCACGAGCACATCAATCGCCCGCGTTAGCCACTAGACCACCTGGAGGCTCACTGAAAGACATAATCGTGCGTAAAAGGCTGAGGTCGCCTAAGTAACTATCACATGTTAATCATGCTAAAATTTAGAAATGTTGAAAAATAATGTAGCTGCGGCTGGCGAACTGAGGCGAGTGGCCCGCTCAGAGTCTTGCAAGTAACTAAACTAATTTTGACTGCTGCTAGCCTGAATCAAGCCGGCAGCAGATAGCGGGGAGAAAAAAATGACGTCACTGCACGCAACTGCAATGCGGTATTTTACAGTACAAAGTTTAACCATACTGCCCGCACAAAATCGGGCGATTTTGCAACTTAAGCCATTGCGTGAATAGTACATAATAATTGACATTACATGACACCAAAATTCCATAATACATAACAAATGATAATACAATAACAAAGACATAATAATTGACATGCATAACAATCAAGCAATGACACCCACGAAATTAATAGTACATAACAATATGATTGACATACCAAAATTCATGTAAGGATACATAATACATAATGATTTGCGTTACATATTAATAGAATAATGATACTAAAAATTCCATAACACATAATAACATGATAATGATAAATGATAATACAATAATCAGGCAGACATAATAATTGGCAGTACATAATAATAGGATAATGATCACAAAAAATTCAAAAATATGCAACAGATAACAATACAATGATAAGAGACATAATAATTTACAGCATAGTATTAGAATAATAATCCCCAAAAAATTCAAAAGTATATAACCATAGAATAGTACAATAGTAAAAAACATATAATTCATATGCATAATATTAGAATAATAATCCCCAAAAACATGATAGTGATACACAATAGTACAATAGACATAATAATAATGTAATAATCATAACAGTGTAAAGCATGTGATCACCCGGGGAATGTCCCGGGCATGAAGCACGATAGTGCTATAAAGTTCACATCACTGATACGTGTTGCATAAACGCTCATGCGATTAGTCTGAGGCCACTGGAAGTGGACATAATTTATGAATGGGTCGACGTAGGATACCGTATGCGGTGCGAACATCCGCGACGCGCACTATTGAATCCTGACCCGAATAGACATTAGTGACTACCCCGCGTTTCCACTGCAGTGGGGGGGAGGGATTGTCTTCTAGAATAAAGACGAGTTGTCCGGGAGTCAAATTTTTTGACGGGATGCGCCATTTGTTGCGTTGCTGTAACTGGTGCAAATAATCTTTCGACCACCTGTTCCATATAGACTGGGTGAATCTTTGGAGCAGCTGCCATCTGCCCAGACGACTAATATTGACTTTGGAATAGTCAGGTTCCGGGAGTGCAGTGAGCGGAGAACCAACCAGGAAGTGAGCTGGAGTTAAAGGTTCAGGGTCCCTAGAGTCATTTGAGATGGCGAACAAGGGGCGTGAATTGAGGCAGGATTCTATTTGAGTTAGGATAGTGTAATACTCCTCAAGTGTAAGAATGATTCCGCCGACAACGCGCTGCAAATGAAACTTGACGCTCTTGACTCCACTTTCCCACAGGCCACCAAAATGAGGTGCTGAGGGGGGAATAAAGGACTATTTGATGCCTTGGGCACTGGTAAAATCCTGGGTGGTCTGTTCAAATCCGTTAGGATGAAAAAGTTTGTATAATTCGTGAAGTGTACCACTAGCACGACGAAAATTTGTACCATTGGAGAATATCTGATCAGGGATACCTCTACGAGCTATAAACCGTTTCAAGGCTGCTATGAAGGCGTCTGAGGTAAGATCTGAGACTAGTTCCAGGTGAATAGCTTTAGTGACCATGCATATAAATAGAGCAATATAAGCCTTTGACGTCGATTTTGAACGCTGCCCGCCATGAACGGGACCGGCATAGTCGACTACAGATTGAGAAAATGGCTTAGCAGGCGTAACCCGGGAAGGGGGTAATTGTCCTAATAATTGGCTTGCGCCCCTGGCACGAAATCGAAAGCAAGTGATACGTTTGTGTATTACTGAACGTATATAAGATTTGTCATTAATTATCCAGTATTTCTGCCATAGAGAGTACTGAGTCAATTGTACCCCAGCGTGTAGTAGACGAAGATGCTCGCCTTCTATGATTAATTTACTGAGGTGAGAATGCGGGTGTAGTATGATTTGGTGTTTGCTGCCATAGGTAAGCTGGGAGTGGTGAAGACGTCCGCCCATGCGTAATATCCCTGCATTGTCCAGAAAGGGGTTAAGTGAAAGAATTTTACTATTATTAGGGATACAGCATTGTGCCTCAAGTTCCTTGATTTTGATGCTAAAGTGCGATCGCTGGGACTGGCGAATAAAAACCAAAAGTGTACCATTTAACTCATGGGAAGTTAAAAAGGAAGTGTCCCTATTAGCTATGGGGAGCCTAGAGTTCCGAATGAATCGCCGGCAATACAAAAATACACGAAGGAGTTTTGAAAGCGAAGAGTAGTTTTCAAAATAACTAAACGTAGGTGAAGCGACAATCAATAAGGTTTGGACCTGCTTTCGTTGTTCGTGCTCAAGATCGGGATGAGTGCAGGGTGAATGGGCATCGAAGGCACAGATGGGCCATGATGATGCCTCATGGGACAACCAGGAGGGACCATACCACCATTGTGGGTGACCGTGTAAAACCCGAGGGAGACAACCACGCGATAGAATGTCGGCAGGGTTGTCAAGTGACGAGACATGATGCCAGGTACCCTTTGCAGTGAGACATTGTATTCCCGCAACACGGTTGGCGACAAATACCTTCCATCTGGAAGACTGCTGGTGGATCCAGTGTAAGGCGATCATCGAGTCAGAATAAAAACATAAGTCGAATTTGTAACTTATGGCGTTTATAACCTTGGACACCAGCTGAGCCAATAAGAGACAGGCGCAAAGTTCAAGTCTGGGAAGTGTTACCTGCTTCAAGGGAGCGACTCTAGATTTGGATCACAGCAAGTTTGAAGAGATTCACAGCAGGTTTGAATACACCGTACGCACATAAATACAACACGCGTAACCCTTTGCTGACGCATCGGCAAACCCATGGAGCTGGAATGAAATGATTTGCGAATTATTTAAACTCTTTACAGACCTTGGAATTTTAAAGTAAGTGTCTGAAATCAGCTGAGAATAAAGCTCTACCCACTGATTAGATAATGAGTCTGATAAGGGTTCGTCCCAACTTGTACCTGTTAACCACAATATCTGCATGAAATGCTTACACCAAAATGTAACCAGGCCAATGAGTCCCAATGGGTCATAAATACCTGCGATCACTGATAATTCTCTTCTCTTGTTGAATACCTCCACTTTGACATGTCTTTGGAAACTATATACAAAACTATCTTCGTCAATGTCCCATTGAATACCCAAAGTACGTACAGTTTGATTTTTGCTAAAGTCGAGGGAAGAATTGGCGTGTGCGTTTGATTATTGGAAAACCATTTGTGCAAGATAAATCCGTATTGGCTTAATAAATCTGTAATGTCGGATTTCATTTTAGATAGGATGTGCGGGTTATCTGAAAAAAATCGTTTGCGATGGCTGAACAAGCTATATGGTGTTTAATTTTGTTTTCCTGGGCTATTTGTGCCAGACATCTTGTGGCGAGAAATGACGCACTTGCAGTCCCATATGTGACTGTCCTCAAGGCATAATGTTGAAAATTTGTTGCAAATTAGAATCCTTGGGATTAACTAAAATTTGACGGTACATCTTCTCAATGTCCGAAATGAGGACATATCGGTGAGTGCGAAACCGAGACATAATCGAAAAAAGATCCTGCTGGACCGTGGGACCAACCATCAATGTGTCGTTCAAGGATAAATTATTTGTTGTTTTGGCAGAGCCATCGAAAACAACTCGCAATTCGGTAGTTATACTAGAGCCTTTAAAAACTGAGTGGTGCGGCAAGTAAAAGGTGTCTGATTTGTTAACTGACAAATCGTAAGCATTAAGCAAAGACATGTGACCAAGAGTTAAATATTCATGCATGAATGCACTATAGTCTTTATGAAGGGCAGGGTCCTGCTTGAACTTGAGTTCCAGTGATTGAAATCTGCGGATAGCTCCGTGAAGAGAATCGCCCAAATGAGAATTGTATAACCTACGTGGTAGGGATACCACAAATCTACCATCATTATTACGGAACGTATTAGTGACAAAATGAGTTTCGCATTCCGAGTCCTCAACCGAGGGAGCACGAGCAGTAACGTCCTCCAATTGCCAGAAGTCCTTTAATTGAGAGGAAATGGCATTATTGTCTTCGCATGCTATGAATGATGAGACAGGTTTTGTCATGTCGACATTAAAGGGTAAGTTACCCGCGAGAATGAATCCCAGTTTTGTCTCCTGTATTATGGGAAAATGTGGGCTACAGATGAATTTGACAGGTTCAATTAATTGCAAATAATACTGGGGACCAAGCAATAGGTCGATTTGCGAAGAAAAGTTCAGTTGCGGGTCAGCTAGGAATATGCCTTTTAGTAAATTTAGGGATGATAAATCAAACGATTCTGCAGGAAGATTATTCGTGATACTGGGAAGCACAGCACAGTGTACGTTCAAACTAAAATTCTTATAACGAGAATGCAACCTTACCCTAGTACTGAAGTCAGCTTGAGATAAGGAATTGTTTATACCGGTGATGGGTAATTGAGATTTAGTTAGTTTTAGACCCATGCGATGTGCGAAACTCAGGGTGCAGAAGTTAGCTTGCGATCCTGAGTCTAATAAAATCCTTACTGGGTGCTTCCTACCGGCATGGTCAGTTGTCATGCAGAGAGCGGTGGATAATAAAATAGATTTGTTTGTTTGCAGTTTCAGTGAAAATTGATTGTTGCTTCTACACGAGGGGTTATTGCCTGACATGTGGATCGTTGTATGGTGGCGTTTAGCACATGTCCTACAAGCAAATTTGGAAGGACAGTGCGCGAGATCATGGCCTGGACGTATGCAATTTAAGCAGAGTTTATGTTTAATTAAAATATTTTTTCGTTCAAGGGGAGATATAGCCACAAATTGTGGGCATTCAGAGAGGCAGCCGACACAGCTGACAGATGTTGTTGCTGATATGAGAATGGAATGTTGACCTAGTAAGATCAACCGGTTTAATAGCTTTGCGATAGGGAGTCTTATCTTGCATTCTGCTTACTGAACTGGTCGCGGCACCGATGTTTTGCATTAACTGCCTTCTACTGTTTAAAAGTTTAATAAAATTACTGAAATTAGGAAATCGCTCGTCGGACAAGCTTTCCTTCCAGAGCCGGCATGTCTGGATATCGAGTTTTTGCGTTAAATATTGCCCAAGACATTCCCTATATGATAGGCTGAAACAATTAATCTGCTGTCATACCTGGCTCTCAATAGATCAATGGCTACCGCATAATTGTCATGGGTTATTGGGAGAGATTTTATTACATTTAAAGCTTCGTCCCTTAATGAAGAGTGTAAATAGTGTAATTTCTGAATGTCCGTTAGGTCAGTTCTGACATGTACTAGTTCCACAAACATATTATAATAATGTTGCCAATCAATAATGTTGCCTGAGAAGCAGGGCAATTTAATTGGCTCTAACTGTATAGGGGAGGTTTTAATTGGTGTGACTTTAGTTTGAATCAATGGTTTCTTGTTCACCTCCTCTACTTGTTCTAATAAATGGTGTAGTTTGTACTCAATAGTACAGAGATCATCCTCTGTTTGAACTCTGTCACTGACTGATGCGAAATCGGAATCGTCAGCCTCAATTTGGGTTTGAATTTCATCATACTTCGCGGACAATTCCATCAAGTGGCGGAGCTTAATCTTTAAGGCATGGTGATCGCTTATGTCCAGATCGAAATTGTCAGCAAATGTATTTATACGGGATATGGAAGCCTTAATTGTGCCCCATTTTTTGATTAAAGCCTTCACGTCAGCCATGACTGAAATGCAAAATGTGATTCGAAAACGATAGTTAAATATAGAGCAGGTGAACAATTGTTGTGTTTTGAATCATTTACTAAATCCTGATATGATGCAGGAGCCAGTGATCGGTATGCAACTTAATCTATTACTTATTATAATAGGTAATTAATTTCTTTAAAAAATAGTTATGGAAGTTATTGAAAATATGAGTCATTCAAAGTGACAATATACATATAGCCTTATCACATCACTTAAGTTTCTGAATGTATTATTGTACAGCTGCGTAAATGAAAATTTAGGTAAAAATACAAGTTTATGGTCACTTGACCCTAATTTCTGTTTATGTAAAAATTGTGAATGATTTTATATTAAATGTTATTAAATCCATGCCAAAATATTACTGACTTTGCTGTACATAAAAATTGTACGTGAAAAATTATAAAAAATGAAAGTTCATAGTCATGTGGATGGTGAATCCCGGCGTGTTCAAGATGGCTCCGATCCTGTTGTTTCCTTGTTGATCCTGTTCGGCAGGCCTTAAAGGTTGGCACAACTCTTGTTTCTGCTGGTTGGGTGACGCTTGAAGCTGTAGCTCTCCGTTTAATTTTGAGTTTCTAGAATTTCGCTGCTGTGCGACAAATGATGAACTTGTAGTGTCTTGCTGTCTCAGCTATGATGCTCTGTAGAATCTTGCAATGTCACGTATGAAGGTTTTTTTTTTGAGAACAATGAAGGCATGCAACGGCCAGCAAACTAAAGTTTGAAAGTATTCGGGCTTGAACCAAACGTTGTTTGAGCCCATTAAAATGAAATATATCTGAAATCTTGTCCGAATCACGATTCGGATCCGGCCGTGGTGGACCAAAATGCGGGCTGGAGGACCAAAATGTTGCGTCTTAGACGCTCTCGATGTAATCTTAAGTTAGTCTTAGAACGCTAGTTGTTGAGGTAGCTGGTAATGAGTGAAATGATGAAGTGGACTGTATATGTTTTTAGAGTTAATTATTTATTGAGAATTAATAGAAGATAATTGCTGGCGCGTGCAGTTTAGCGCGCCATAAATGCCTGATAATTGAGATAGAATTAAATACTGAAAGACATAATCGTGCGTAAAAGGCTGAAGTCACCTAAGTAACTATCGCATGTTGATCATGCTAAAATTTAGAAATGTTGAAAAATAATGTAGCCGCGGCTGGCGAACTGAGGCGAGTGGCCCGCTCGGAGTCTTGCAAGTAACTAAACTAATTTTGACTGCTGCTAGCCTGAATAAAGCCGGCACACAGATAGCGGGGAGAAAAAAATGACGCGACTGCAATGCGGTATTTTACAGTACAAAGTTTACATAAGTACAAAGTTTAACCAGTAGTGCTAAAAGCTTTTGATTCTAACATAAGAAAAACCAGCGCATTATAAATCATAGTTTCAGAGAAGTGAAAATCGTAACAAAAGAAGCCAAAGAAAGAGGAGAAATGCAAAGACAGAAATTCTGTAGGTATTTACGTGACAACAAAAAATATGCTGCCGACTCATAGAAAGTTTTTCTAGTTAAAATTATTGGCACCCAGCATTTAACTGTGTTATGTTACCCACAACTAATTATTCCTGATAAAAAAAATTCTTTTACGTGATATACATAAATAAATTTTAAACGAATCATATAACGTGGATGTATGAAATTTGTTTACTATCACTGCTAGAATGCTGCACAATGTAGTAGCCAGCAACACAGCAGGGTGAGGGGCGTGGAGGAGACAGGGAGAAGCAGTGAAAGTGAATGACCTTGATGGGACTATTTCTATGATGGCAACTATGTAAAGTTGTAAAATATCTGTATATTTTAATTAGACTAGATGCTGAGTGTGAAAGAAAAGAAGCCATGCAACAGGAAGTCCAGAAGGTGGGTTAAAAATAAATTTGAACAAAACAAAACATCTGCAACTAAACATTTTAAGTGTTAAATCAGTCTGTATAAACAGTCAGTTCATTGTGATTATCATATAGTTTCTTTTATTTCCTTATTAAAAAAAAAACTGAAAATCAATACTCTACACCAATAAAACTAAAATTTCTGTTTTTAACTCGGGTTTGTTATTTGTATTCGTTAAACTTATTCTCTTATATGGCTGTGAGATCTGGAGAATAACAAAAGCTGTTGCCAGGAAAAATAAAATCTTTACAGATAGATTCTATGAAGAATATTGATCATTTTCTGACTAGACCAGATTACCAAAACAGAACTCTGAAGAAAAACCAGACCTTTTTGAAAAAACTTAAGGAAGAAATGGAGTCCATTGGTCCATATCCATAGAAAACTTGGTGAACTTCTTGCAACAAGTCACTTAACAGAATGAATGCAGAGGACAACCAAAGATGTTCCCATGGAACAGTCCTCTATTAGGCAAAGATGCTGAGAACATCCTCAGGAGAAATTATATAAATTGCCAACAATCAGATGAGACGGATGGAATGATGGGCAGTGTTGTAACATGGGGGGGGGAGGCATTAAAAATGTTAGTAAAATTCTTTAATCATTTTGTACAGATATATTTCTAAGCCATTTGTGTGTGTTAAAATAAGGCTTATATTTATAAGTTAATAAAATAGAGTTTTCTTAAGAATGACAATTGCTCAATATTTGGTAAATAACATACATATTTTCAGCCTTATAAAACAATATTACGTACGTGCCAGAAAATAAAGGCAGAGCCTATTAATGTACTGTCATCATTTTTGTTCACTTTTCCCTGTACAGAGTTGCCTATGTCATGACTCTTCTAGTCTAATATCTCTATGATTTGAACAGTCGTGTTTGTACAGGTAAACTAGCAGTTTCTTGACTTTAATTCAGAAAAAAGAAGATTTTATTGCAAGGTTTTATATAAAAAACAATATACTTAACATGAACTATAAGTTGTTTAAAATATTCTTGGGACAACATCCTTAAGTTAAAGTTTGAAGAGGTAATAAAACTGAGTTTTTGAAAATATCTTCAGAAAGACTAATTTTCACAAGATTTATTAAGAATACAAGTTTGTGTGTGTGTGTGTGTGTGTACATGCGTGCATGTGCATGCACGCACACATGCATCAGTGTGTCTAATATGTATTGTTATGACAAACTATATAAATTAAAATCCTGTATTTTCTGTTACAGTTACTTTTGTGTATTTTGGAAGACATTATATTCAACGAAATCAGGGAAGCCTGGGAGAAGGCTCCGAAAGAAAACAAAACTGTAGCAAACAAAAACGTCAGGTATTCAGTTTTTAATCAATGTGAGTGATTATAATGAATGTGTTTTTCAGTAGTTCTTGTGTATTTAATGTAAGCTGTAGGCTGAATCAGACTGTAGAATCTGTGCCTGGCTTGATTTAGCAACCTTTCATGGCCATGTCTGTACATTTCTTTCTTTGAGACTATGAATAACTTCCCCAAAAGATTTAACAACTTCCCCAAAGACTATTAACAACATATCACACTTTCATTGGTTAATGTGATTTGGTGAATCAGTGAGAATTTTTGTTCGTGTCTGTTTCTTTAGAAATGCAGTCACAAATGTGTGTTATTATAACTACATAGATGTTTCAGTTTTATCTTCCAACTCCCAATAGTCATAAAAAAAAATCATGAACAAGTCTGGATTCAAGATTTGTGTTTTTTTTCAGTAGTAGTAGAAGATTGGTCTAATCTTGTAAGGAAGTGAAGAAATAATTTTACAAGCACAACATAATACTAAAACACTTGTCTTACTCTCCTTATGTGGGCACCAGGCAATACTTCTTTACTTATTTCCTTTTTGAAATGTATTATGAAATAAAAATAGCAAAAGGATGGTCAATGATGTGATCACCAAAGCAAGAAAAGAGTTAATGATTTTTGAGAGTGGGTTCCAAGAATATTTCCAAAAATTGTTTTAAATTTCACAAACTGTATAGTTCCAGAAGGTTATTATTTTGAAGGAAATATGATGTTAAACTTTGTTGTACATACTTTTTGAAAAGTAAACTGATATGGAAATTTTTGTAATCATTCTTGTGTAAGGATAATGTGCTTTCCTTTCTGATCATTATTTTCTGAAGGCGAGTAGAGAATAAGGGCTCCACAGAAAACTTTATTTCCCTAATTCTCACTGCACATCTATCAGTATTTTCTAAAGTAAACACTACCAGAGCTTTTCTACACTGCTTATGAATTTGTAAACAGTATTTGTTAAGTATGTATGTTTGAAAATATTCCAGCATGTTAATCCATTACCAGATGAAAATTTTGCTGTTAATAATAGCAAATTTGTAAAAGTCTTGCAAAAATAAACATTTTATGAATTTTAGTGTCTTGTGAAACCTTTAAGCATTATTAATAACTGAACTCATGGAATTTTATTTTTTGTTCTTTAAGGACCACAGAAGGAGCTGAAAGTATAGAGGAAGCAAAAGCCATTGACCTAAGTACAACATATAGGGATTGTTGGAACTGCTTAATGAATTGTATGGAGCAGTGTGCACTTTTCCAGAAAAATATCTTTGAGATATCAGATTTTTTAAAATTCTTCATTGAAAAGATATTCATTCTACAACATTCTTTAGAAAAAAAGTTAAGGTGTAGAAATATCATGTTCATCACCAGTTTGTTTTTTGATAAGTTTATTGACCTTTTGATGACTAGCAAATCGAACACAGTTCCTCAAAAAAAGGTTATAAATATTATCAGTGTCTGCAAATATTTATTGCTAATGCCTGATATAAAAAATGCAGACATCTATGTATTCAGGATTGTTGGTTTTTTGTCTTCTCCTTGGATTCACATATTACCAGCACCTGACTTTCTTCTGTCAGAATCTGATGTCTACAAACAATTAACAAATTACATTAGCATTGAAGATAAACGTAAGTTTCAAGTACATTTGGGAAATTAATGTAATATTAGTTAACTTTTAAGACTGTAATTTAAACTATAAGATTCATAGTGACTAGACTATTAAATTAATAGACTATTTAAGATTCATAGTGATCTTAGTATGATGGATTAATTTTAATGTATCTACCTGGAATTATGACAAATAGCTAAATAGCTCTTTTGTAAATATGAGGGGTGCTTGATAAGTCAGTGCAAAAATAAATAAGACACAATTTTCCAGGAAAAATCTTTTTTTATTTCTCAACATAATCTCCTTTCAAGACTATACACTAAGTCCAACAACGCTCAAGTTTTTTTATCCCATCCTTCTTATAGTATGATTTATCCAAGTCTTCAATATACGCAGATGTTTCGGAAATAACTTCATCATTTTGTATAAATTTATTTCCAGCAAGCCACTTCTTCATACTTAGAAACAGACAATAGTTCTAAGGTGCTAAGTCTGGGGAGTGGAAGGGGGGTGGAAGAATTTCATAGCATAATTCAAACAATTTTGCTGTAACAATCGCAGAATAGTGAGCTGGTGCTTTGCCTTGGTAGAAAAGAACCTTCTTTTCGTCAGGTGTGTTTTTTTTCTTTATTTCCTCATTTAGACAATCCAGCAGAGATGGATAATATTTCCCAGTTATCATTATACTTCTCCAGAAAGTCAATTAAGATTATGCCATGAGTATCCTAAAAGACAGTGGCCATCACCTTACCTGCTGGAATGGTTTTTGCTTTTTTTTTGGAGCAAGTTCTACTACTGCAACCCACTATTTTGATTGTTCCTTGGTTTCAGGTTGGTAGTGTTGTATCCAAGTTTCATCAACTATTATGGAACAGTGCAACAATTCTTTTCAGTTACATTGAAACAGCTCCAAACTGTGCTTAGAAATGTTTATTCGTTCACACTTTTGATCAGTTGTGAGAAAATGCGTTACCCATCTTGCAGACAGTTTTTGCATACGTAAATGTTCGTGTAAAATATGATAATATTCGTGTAAAGTGTTTGTGTATAATAAAATATCTGAGATGCCTATTGTCTTGGCAATTTCACGCACTTTCAATCTTCTGTCCTCCATCACCATATCATTGATTTTTTCAATATTTTCTGCAGTTGTAATTTCAACAGGCCGCCCGGAATGTTCAGCATCGTTTGTGCTCATGTGACCACTATGAAAATAACCAAACCATCTGTAAACTGTTCTAGTCAATGAAGCTTACTCATCGTAATATTTATCCAGCTTGTGTTTAGTTTCCTATGCGGTTTTGTCTTTCGAAAAGTAATGTTTCATTACCACACAAAATTCTCTTTCATCCATTTTTTGCAAATCACAATTGGCAACAATAGAATTATGAATGTACGTGACTGAAACGTGGTGTAACGTAGATGCAGGAAACTAAAAGTGACATCATTTATGTACAGTAGAAGCCCGACATAGCGCGGTCCGATATACCGCGGACTCGGATATAATGCGGTGAAGAGTATGTCGCCCGTTATTAGCGAAAATTCTTACTTGTAGAGAGTGAGTAAATTATGAATTGTTTATCGTGACTTCCGTAGCCACATTGGAATGCGTTGCGTTTATTGTAAACAAAAGCTTGTTGTTGGAAACGGCGTTGTAAACAACAGCCAGAATTGCCAGTTCAAGTGTACCTGTAGACATAAACAATTGCCCGAGCTATTTACAGTCTCTACGTTTCTAAGAATTCATGCCAAGGCAAGCAGCCAACTAAATCCCTTCTCTCCCTCATATTACAGTACAGTATAAGATCATACTCTGATATTATCTTATCAAAGTGTGTAGTCTTTGTCATAAATTCACATAGTGTAGAGTTTTGTGATGTCGCAGAAAAGAAAAGCATATTCTGTGAGTGATAAACTCAAAATAATTGATCGTGTGAAGAACGGAGAGTCAAAGGCAAGTTTATCACATGAGTGTGGCATCCCAGAAGGAACAATTAGAGGGTGGATGAAGGAAGAAGATAAACTTAAAAGTTTTGTGAACACAGTTGAAAGTGAAGTGGGGTTGCAAAGAAAAAAGACTAAAGTAGGTAAGGATAGTGAACTAGATGAGTGTCTGTACAGGTGGTTTTTAATAAAACGAAGTGAAGGTGTGCCACTGTCAGGACCAGTTATTAGAGCTCAAGCTGTGAAATTCCATAGTGATTTACATGGCAACAGTGACTTTAATGCATCTGATGGGTGGTTTTTGCGATGGAAATCTCGTCATGGTATAAGCCAGATAAGCATTGAAGGGGAAGCACGATCATGTGATAGTGAAGCTGCAGCACTTTTTCCTCAGGCATTAAACAAAGTAATGATCGATAACGATTTAAATGACCATCAAGTGTATAACTGTGATGAAACTGCTCTGTATTTTCGAATGCTTCCTACCAGAACTCTGGATGTGAATAATTCAATAAATAAATCTGGATTAAAAATAAATAAGGATAGAGTTACCCCCCTGTTTGCCACAAATAAATCAGGCAGCCACAAAGTTAAACCTCTCTGTATAGGGAAAAGCCGAAATCCTAGATGCTTTCAACATGTTAACATGACGTCATTACCCATCATATATCGTAATACAAAAAATGCTTGGATGACAAGTGATATTTTCGGTAAATGGTTCCATGAAGAATTTGTTCCATCTGTGAGAAGCCACCTGCGGTCACTCAACCTCGAAGAAAAAGCTGTACTGACCCTTGACCACTGTCCAGCACATCCACCTGCTGATATGCTACAGTCAAGAGATGGGAAAATCGGAGTCATGTTCTTGCCGAAAAACACTACAGCACTGATCCAGCCATTAGATCAAGGCATCATAAAAGCATTTAAAGCGCATTACCGCCGTGAACTTCTGAGTGCTATAGTGAATTCTGATGAGGAAATGGAAATTTACCTCAAGTCAATAAACCTGAAAACAGTTGCGTATTCAATAGGTCTTGCATGGGAAAGTATTAGTACGGCTACGATTTAGAATTGCTGGAAGAAATGTTCCTTTGAACAAAACATCGCTGATGGAAATTGCTCTGTTGCCGGATTCACTAATAGTGATGTACAGTCTGCGAGTAGTGCTCTGCATTGCAACTTCTCTCTAGATGACTTGAATGACTGGGCAGAAGTTGACAACGGTGAACCTGTTACAGAATGTATAGGAGATAAAGATATCGATGCAGTCCGAAGTGCAAATTGCAAAGAAAAAGAAGACGATGACGATGATGGAAATGAAAATGGGGTGGAAGTGAAAGAAGTTATTCCAAATGTTAGTGAAGTGATAAAAATGATTTGGAAGGCGTAGTCAAGGTCCGCGCTGTAGATTTTCCGTGAAAACATCACAGTCTACCATAGCACCCGCCATCGACGCACGCGCATTGATGCCCGACGTTGACAACACGACGATATTTGGTGATCGCAATACATACTCGTCTGGCGCTGTCACATTGCCATTGATCTCTATATTATCACTGTTTTCTGTATTGCCTTCCAACAACGTCTGCACATGATCTGTGGACGTTTGGATTGTCGGTGGCCGCTGTACGCCCGATGGGCCACCTACGTTATTGCTTTGCGCCGTTTTTTCATTTTCTTTTCGATGCTGCCGTAGCTCTCGCATTTGCTCGGCACTGGACTTTTTTGGTTTTTTAAATTCCTTTTGATGCGAGCTTTCCTCTGATTTGCATTTTCTATAATTCCGCACATATTTACGACTCATATGAGACGACATCTTTAATTTTTTTGCAATTTTCAATTTAATACCAATTTTTACATATATTTCGGCGAATATTTTTATTGTTTCACTTTGAGTCCTAGTAGCGCTTCTCAAGCTCTTTACAATGACACCCGAATCAACAACCTATCTAAACGCGTTCTCACGTTACACTAATTTATAATTTTACACAACGCTAATTCACAACAATCACGCGCAGGCGCCTACACTAGCCCGATGACGTCACAGGCAAAACAAACACTGCACAACAAACACGTACAGACATGCTCTATCCATTGTGACCTCAACCGTTGTTATCGCATTATTAGTCTCGTAGTTATTAGCGATTGAAATCTGACGGTATTTTGTAACACAAGAAAGTTTGACCGGCTATCACTGTGCTTAACGAGCGAATAGACGTTTTCACGTCAATACACATAAACAAAGTAATTTCGTGGATGGAGAGGCAAAGTGAATCTAATAATGTTCATCTGCTGCACCTCGCATTTATAAAACAATACGCGAAAAAGAAACGCTGTGCATTATCCCGTCAAACAACAATTACGGACTTTTTTAAGACCAACAATTAGGCCTACAGTAGGTCGAGTGAGCAATGTATAAATAGTGTATTTTATATTCCATTGGATTAAAATAGATTAAAATACAGTTTTCTTATTTTTTATTTCTACATTTGGTGACGTAATTTACGTACAGTATATAGTAGTGCATTATGCTGTAGCCTTTTTCCTGGTCCTCCCTCCCCATCATTTGTCACTGTACAGGTCACCTTCCGATATACCGCGGTTACGCCTATAACGCGGGGGAAAGTATGTCACCTGACAACCGCGCTATATCGGGCTTCTACTGTACTATGAGCGCCATCTCTTGACTTTGTACGGACTTATCAAACACCTCTCATATAACTAACTAACGAACACCATGACAACAAAAAATAAACATCGAAGTCTTCTTCTTCTTATGGTGCTGCCTCTTGGCAGAGGTTGGCTGTCATAGACCTTTGAAAACTGATGTGTAATGGAACATTTTCACATGTTTCTTATTCAATTTTTTTGCCATTACATTATGTTTCCTTTATGATTTTGAATGATTTCTGAAGAATGAATTGTAGAACTTCTCAGTCAGGTAACAGCACTGTTTTTCAGTTTTAACACATGTCATTTTATTTCTCTTAAAACCAAACTTTTCACCCATACTATGATGAGGCATCCTCAGTGACTGCGCTGAGACAGAGCACACTGTCTTGACCCATCCTTTATATACACCGTTAGTCCTACCCACAATTTTACGAACAAGCCCATAATTTACAAAGTAATTCCTGGCAAATAAAAAATACAATAATTTATTTTAGAAATCAAAACATAATATACAAAAGAAATATATAATCACAATCACATTTTACTATTTTTATAATACAAATATAATATTTTATTTTAATGATCCTGTCACCGTATTTAAAACAGATTTCCAAACTTGGGGCAACTTATGGCTACTGTCTCTGTTAAATTGTTTTAATTTTTTTAAA
The DNA here is from genome assembly GCA_034769895.1 of Magicicada septendecula. Taxonomy (NCBI): domain Eukaryota; kingdom Metazoa; phylum Arthropoda; class Insecta; order Hemiptera; family Cicadidae; genus Magicicada; species Magicicada septendecula. The sequence goes on from CM068373.1 coordinate 383,304,868, forward strand.
TATCTATCATCTCTATTATCACCCGTGAAAAATAGTTTTGAATCTTTCCTATGATTACTGTTTCTTCAATAAAATGTGATGTTTATTTTCACAGTTGTGCTCTGCTATTGCCGATTTCGTGTCTTCTTTGTTTATGTGTCACATGTGTTATTGAACTTTTTTTGTCACCTGTCTCTGTATGTAGACGCTAGGAGTTGAAAAAGGGATCTTGTCTTTCCCTGATGGCAACATTTGGCATACCTTCATGGTGAGCTTGAAAATAGGCTATATTTTTTAAATCTGTAAATAGTGAGAAAAAGGAAGAAACCATGAAAGTTTTTGTTCAGATCCTCACATAACATGCTCAGAGTGCTCCAACTTTTTTTCGTGAATACTAAAAATCAGTTTCTTATCTATGTCATTCATCCATATTGCAACTGCTCAGTATTTAGATATTAAATTTGTCCCTGTTTGGATGTCAACTGAAACTGTTCAGTATTTATTATTATGTAAATATTGATTTTACGTGTTAAGGTTAACCAAGGATGTCGTTTAGTGTACTTGGCAGAGAACAATAGGCAAATACAATTAACAAAATGCGTATTTATCAGGTAAAATATAACAATATTTTATTTTTCTGAAAACATGAAATATGACATGAACACATCTATTCTGCCCTGAGGCGTATAACAAGTTACAAGTAATTATTACATCAAAAATAGATTGTACTGAATCATCAGTTTACCTACGTATATATTTCGCAGACTCAGCACTTCTTACGTATATATTCTTCGTTCACACAATCACACACACTTCCATACTTTTACATTTTGTTGGGCTCAATTTATATTTTGTAAAATTGCCAGAATTTATTTATTATAGTAGGGTTTACTTCCCTCCCTTCCATGATTCGTAGAGGTTCGCCCATGGGACGTCTCCTCGTGCACGCATTGTCTAGATGTTTTCTCGTTCTCACTTTTTACCTTTTTTGGCCGAAACTGTCACTCAAATTTTTATTTGTCACTACGTATTTACATTATATATATGTTATTCAAATGCTGGTTTCGTTTAAAATTTCACATTTTATGGTTTGCGGGCGCCCGCGATTTCATTACGTAACTTTTGCGGCTGTACCGCACGAAGGAAGATGGTCAACTGTCGTTCAGCATTAAAATTTCCGTTTGGTGACGTCTTTAAAACTAGTTCATTCCGTTCCCCGCCATACATCTCGTCCTTGGTATTGAAAAGTTCCGTTGGGCTTTGTATCACCTTTTCCACTCGCCACAAACAGATTTCCGTCAACAAAATTCTTTATTGGTGTTAGTCACTGGCCACAAATAAACTCGTGGTTTGCTTCAAAACTGTATATGGTTATGAAGTTCTCACTGGCTGTCGCATCACCTTACATGGGCCTCATCTTCCCTTGTTAAGTTATTTATAAAATTATTATGTAAATTCTGCCCCCTCACAATACCCCCCCCCCCAATGAGAGGTTTTATGCCGAAGCTAAAGCTTTACGAGTTTCAGTAATTATTAAAGTCTATATATCTGTACCTAATAATAGGAGGCAACTGAAACTTTACTTATTTTTTAAATTAAAAAATTTAAAATTGTCCCATGTACCTTCATCGCAAATAACCAGGGTTGTGACGTTCATTATTAAATGACATCATAATAACTTAAAATCAACGTTAATACACTTCTACTTACCATTGCGTGGCTTCAAGGTTGCGTCATACGTATGTTTGGGATGCAGACGTAATTTCTTAAGGTTGTGAGAATAATTTGCACAACACATTTATATGAAGAGAATTGAGATTTTACTTTTGATTATGTCAGTCAAATTTACATATAGAAACAAATATTATACTGCTTATTGCATTTTACTCATGATCATCTACAACTATGGCTTACCTTATGTTTGATACTTACACAATTTGATTTACACTCAAATACAGAACACAATTAGAAAACACAAACAAAAAATAGCCCAGCTTTGCCACTCTCACATTCATTCATAATTTATAAAACCCTTAACATTTTATATGAAGCCCACCCCAGCCCTTACGTAAACCGTTGCCACGCGGTGAGTACGCGCACTCATAGTTTTAAGAGAATGTTGATTGTTATCTTTCCGAAAAAATACTGGTTTCACTACTTCACGTTGGATTGACCGCGGTCACATAAAAATTTGCTGTAATTACCACTTTTTCTACTGATAAATTAAAACTTTGTTGGCGAGCCTACTTTAATTGTACCGGCGCCGGTGGCTTCAACTGGCAGACTGACCACGGTAATGTAACAGGTACCGCTATTGTGATCTCATAGTTGTATGGAAGTCACGGCCTTATCCTTCGTCGCCGAAGTTTTGCTCCATGCCATGCATGTAGTTTTTTGGGTTAACATGGTCACTGATTTCAATTAGGCACAGGCTGACGTCATGGTAGGAACCGGACGTAAACAGCACTTCCTGCCGCTCAAAAGCGCATTGCTGAATTTTACTCGTCCCAGGACATCCTGTTTTGTGGCTGGATGCGTCACTCGAGTTTGTTGTGGTACAGTTGCGTCTGTGTGCTGCTACACAAGTACAGATTTCTGAGAAGTTTGAAGGGGGTAAGTGCTTTGCTCGTCGCGTTACACAATAACACCTGTGTCTTACTGCTTTGTTTCACGGTTTCTCAACATCGTTCTGCTACACGGAAAAATACGTTGCACAAATTTTCATAATTTTTTACAAGCCCGCCCAAAATGAAAGAAATAAATAAAAAATATAAATGCCCCATACGGTTAAAATAAAAACACCCAAAAATTGACCCGCTACAGGGTGTCATCTGATGTACTTAGGCAGAGAAAAACAACAGGTAATGCAATGACAAATACATATTTTGCAAACACAAATAAAATGGTATTTTATTTTACTTTACTTAATATTCATTTTTGACTCAAACTACTACTCTGCATCTCGATTATTTTTCTTAAAGAATTACAAAAACTTGGATTATTTTTTTACATGACCAATACGCTAATAACTAGTTGCAATTGTAATAACTTAAAAAAAAACTGACCAAACTAATTAATTAAACTATTAAGACGACCCAGATTGCTCACTCGCTCCCTCTCATACGATTTAAGTACCCATTTATTTTTTATTTAGAGCTCTTTAAAATGAAATGTTTTAGTATTATGAACTGGATGGTCACTACTTAACTCACGGCGTCTTTCCGGCCATGTGCAGCCCTGCGTACATGTCCGAATGCTCAGTCAATTCACATTTTAACTTTCTTGGTTCACTCCACTTAGTTCGATAAGAGATGTGGTTGCTTGAGATATTACTTACTCACTTACATAAATACAAATATATAATTCATTTCCACCTACCTGCAAAGATTCGATTTGGGTCCAAAATCCGATCACACGAACGTAAGATGCAGACATGTGTTACGGGTTTTTTGTAATAATGTACTCTACTCATTATTTGAAGAGAATTAACATTTTTTAATAATCAATTATTTCCAGGTTATACTGTTAGTTTTCCAATGAAATTTATCAACTTAAAATTTTCGTACATTTTGGTAATACTTTTCTATTATCATAATTAAATTGTTTTACTTATAACTATGTAGACCGCCCAGTCTGCTTCTCTCTCTCTCACATTCTTATTTAAAAACCCCCGTTATTTAAATATGTACCCCATTGCTATATAACTTGAAAAACATATACCCCACGCCGGCACGAGGCGTCCGCGCAACCTCGATTTATTTCAGGTATAACTTCATTGACGTCCAACAAACAATATACAAGTTGGTGTCCTTCCGTTGGCTCACATCACTGTCACATAATGGTTAATGGCAACTCGAGTTTTAATATTTGAACTTTTAAAATTTTGACGAGCCCCTTTGGGCAATACCTGGCCAGGTAAAGTCTCTAGGCGAAACTGGGGAGAGAGGCTATATGTTCACGGCCAACTGGATTACGTCTTTCTTGGTGGAAACCAAGGCCTCATGGTTCGTGGCCACAGCTACGTCCTATTTAATCCATGTAAGTGTTTGTTTGCTGTTCGTATAAGATATTTGTGCAGCACTGGCTGACGTCACGAGATAGGTGGGACTTAGGCTTTACATCTGGCACCTTGGTACATGTGCTCCGAATTTGTTACTCTTAGCCATCTTGGAGTTGCACAAAACTGGCGTCGCTCTGCGCGCATGGTTGGCGGGTGCGGTCGGGCGCACTGTCACACATTCACAAAGTTCTTGGAACTGAGGTTGGGTGCATTCCTCGTTAGCGATTTCACAATTGTTGAAACGTATTGTGCCTTTGTTAGAACACTGTTACTACAATACAACACGTGGCCTGGTCACCGTTGGAAATAAAATTTACAAATATTTTTTATAAATCCCCAAAATTTTAATAAACTGAAATCCCCTGTATTTGTCACGTTACAATCCCCCCCCCCCCAATGAGAGATCTTCTGTCGAAACAGAAGAAATCTCATTGCTAAAACCCCTAAGAGGACCGGTGAGGAACTGGTGCCAACAACCCCCTTTTGTTCTTACACTTCATGGGTAGTTGACCCCCCTGGCTCGGCGACTATGGACGGACCTGAACGAGATCACTGGACTTCTCTGTATGAGATCCCAACACCGAAAAATCGAACAGATACGCACCACAGCGCACCTCACCTTCTAACATGTTTCCCCAAAAAATCTAAATCCCTGGCTTATATCATGCCAGATCCTCAACCGATATGTTCCCCCTTATATGCAAACTGGGCTGCCTTTAGCAGTTACTGGGCTCACACACACACACTTATACTACATACTATAAACATTGAAACATTTCTAGTTTTAAAATTTTGTTTAAGTTAAACTCCACAGTTATTTTCTCGAAATCAACATAAAATCGTTTATTTAAATTGAATAATTCTCTTCATTATTTTTCTTATTAGAAAATAAACGAATTGAACATTTCTTAAAATAGGAACATCCTTAACCTACATGTGATTATACATATGCCTTAACAATACCATTCAATAAAAACACCAATAATACACAAACAATAACATCATCAAAGTTCAAAAATATCAATTAGATGGCAGGCGCAAAATCAAGAAATTAAAAAAAAAAAAAAAAATTTTTAATTCAAAATAAAATTTAAATTTATTAAAATATATTCTTTTTTCAATATTGAACTTATTTAAATTATTCAAATTAATTAAAAGCAAAATTGGCTTTACTTCCTTGCTAAACGTGTCTAGTATATGACCTCCCCTATCAGCTGATCAAAACTGGGTCAAGTCAAGAACCTTGACCTACATAAATCAGACACAAGTTACATCTGAAAATACATTGAACATCCGTAAAATCCTACCTTCAATGAAACATTTAAAATTAACAAAATATTATTATAATTCACAATCAAATTGATATATTCAAAATAAACACTTTATAGCTTTACCTTATTTTCAAACTCTATCAAAAATTGTCACTGGTTTCAATCAAAATTTTATATTTTTACTATAAATCTCTTTACTTACTCATCTCATTCTCCATTAATTTGGGTGATTCAATTACTTATAATAGCTTGATTTGCCATTTGGCATTTATACATATATAATCTTTACCTCTTTGACTCTAATACCACTAACAACTTTAACTATCATGACACCCATTTCTATCAAAACATCTATCAAACAGTCTCTAAAACCAACTTACTATTAAACTCAATTCGCCACATTCTCTCGATATATATAAAAAATATTCTCTAACCCTTTGTACTTAGGATAAGTGTTCCCCCCCCCAAAAGCTCATTCCCTTATGTTGGTTCCTGGATTCTACCTAAGGTAACCCTTTCCGGCGCCAAACGGTCCCTTCCCGTCCCAACCCTTTTGTTGCGGACTCCTCCATTACACTATCCCCTCTTACAAAATTACCATCCCCAAATCTCATTCTTATTACCTCACTTCAACTACAACAAAATAACATCATTTATTTATTACCACAAAATATCAATCAAAACTCTACATATATTCCCCATAACTACTGCGTCAACATCAATACTTCTCAAATTCTATTATCTTAACTCACAACCACGTTGCATTACTTCAAAACAATATTTTCATCTCTAGTTCCACTTTAACTTTAACTTGGACTGATCTACATGTCCCAATAAAATATTCATCACCCAACATCTATCTTTTATTATTTTTCACAAATCATTTAAAATCTTAAACATCAAATTACTTTCCTCATCATTCAAAATAACATCTTTAACACATTAAAACATTATATTTAACATTAATTACCTTGGACATACATAAACAATTTAACAGTGACATTTTACTACTTATCAGCTGACATTCCTCAGCAAGGTGAATAGCCTCACTGCAAACACATTTCAAAATTATGCAAATTACCTGAAATACATCTTTTTATCAATCCTTACATCTACCATACTACACATCATTGTTTCCCCTCTTTCTGACTCTGGTACTATTGTGTAAACCGCCTGCCGGTCGTCTAGTTATTTACTTTGCTATACTCGTTTCAAAATTACACAAATTATATAAAACACATATTTTTTCTCAATTCTTACCTCTAACACAATAAAATAATACATTTATAAAATACAGAATGAACACATTATACTGAACATATGAACACCTATTTATCAAAGCGTAATACAAGCATTTTATTAGAGCAAAATTGAGTTATCATTTTTTATTTACAAAATTTAAATTCGTTGCTCATCTGAGCAACCTCCCAATCCACACACACTATTGCATTTTATGTTTGACTGTGACGCCCATTGGCCTACACAAAGACTGCATAGTTGGAGGAATTGAACATCTCCGTGTCCTTGCTTCGGCTTTACATTTTAAAGATTTTAGGTATCGACATACCTTCGTTTATAATTATGAGCCCTTAAAAGGGGTCTACCACCTGGCTATGCTGTCCCTACGCGGACAGAGTGGCAGCCGCTGTTCCATAGTTCCGGGGATTTCCCCTAGTTTCACCCCCCTATTAATTTCTACTATCAACCAATTTCAAGTCAGCTATGGTCAAGGGACTTGATTATGGCCATAGCTGACCGCTAGCCAAAACCACGATTAGTGCTGGTAAGGCAGTAATCGCCCGAAAAGTCGGGGAAATCAAACTTTACTTTAATGCCTGCTCTACTCATCATTATTATGTACGACACGAAAGTCTATCATGGTACAATTAAGTAATTGTACAAAAAGGTGTGCCGTACATTTTCGCCATTTCGGCCTCCGATGGAGGTAACACTCACTGTTACCCCCAACCCATTCCACTATCTACTGGGGCACAGGCCACCCCAGCAATAGCATACTAAATAGCTAACTTAAAATTTGTATATACAACATTATAATATGAAATTTTCCTTAATTCTTTTTATCCATCAATATTGAAATCATTCATCTCTTTCTATAATTATATTTCTTGAACTTTTCAAATTTATTATTAGCATTTAAGTTACATCATATCTCAGTTATTATCACCTTTTAAATTATTATCTCGAGTTGTTTTCATTATTGAAGTTAAAATTCCTTTCATTAAGTTAAACATCTGTATACATTTTATTATATTTGACTTGGATCATAAAATTTTTATACTTACAGTCCCTTATTCACATACTGACATACCCAAAATATATACACCATACACACCAATAACTCCAAGTAACCTCTGAAACATTTAACAAAATGTTATTTCAAATCACACAATTTAACAATTAATTACCAAATTCACATCTCGTAAAATAATTTAGTTATATAACCTTTGAATCAATCAAAATATTTAAACATTTTAATTTATTTTTAATTAAATCAATTATTGAAAACACAATTTCCATTGCTATCAAAACAATTACAATTCGCTAATTACTGTCTTTAACATTAATTTTGTTATTTACTTAGATTGCAAAATATTAATATTATTATTACAACAATTACCTACATACACATTGTTTACCTAACATTTTCCCATATACCGCCAAATACACTAAACATATATTTACAATTCTTCATCATTAATTAGTCAGTTATATCACACTTCAATGTCCAAGGTTGCGAGGTCAAAGCCACAAAACAAAGCATTTAAAATTGTCCATTGATTGTTTTATGGTTTAGCCTCCATCGTCAAAAATTAGTCTTTGCTTCAAGTAACACTTTTCAATTGTATTGACACACATATTGCTACTTGGTGTGTCATAACCATAAAATTAAAATTCATCCGTTATATCATAATAATCATTAACCAAGTTAACATTATGTATTTCTGTCAAGTCTCCAGTAGTAATTATATTCATTATCGGGTCAGTTACTTTTTCATCAATTAAATTATTCTTGTTTAAACATACTTCTAACATTTCTTTCAACTCACCATAATCTCTCTTTAATTCATATAATTCTATCTCTTTATCTAGCGTCAGTTGATCTGCTTAGCGTCCCGTCCGCACGCCTGCTGGTGTTTGCGCGCTTGTGTGTGCATGTCACACAGTCTCAAAGTTCTAAGAATTGTACCGTTGTCGTCAACACGCACATTCCATTGTACTGCCACCTCTCACAGCTCCTTTGTTCGAGTAAAGTTTGTTTTCAACACGTGGCTGGCTACACCGATGAAAACAATTTATGATATTTTAATTTTGTAATTTTGATATTTAAAAAAAATAAAAAGCCCCTCATTTTAGCCCCGTTACAATACCCCCCCAATGAGAGATCTTCTGTCGAAACAGAAGAAATCTCATTGCTAAACCCCTAAGAGGACCGGTGAGGATATGGTGCAAACAACCCCCCATTTGTTCTTATACATCATGGGTAAACTACCCCCTGGCTCGGCGACTATGGCCGCATCTGAACGAGATTACTGGGGTTCTCTATTCGAGATCCCAACACCATAAAATCGAACAGACACGCACCACAGTGCACCCAACCTTCTAACATGCCACCCCAAACTCCAAATCCCTGGCCTTATCCCATGCCAGATCCTCAACCGATATGTTCCCCCTTACTAAGCACACTGGGTCGCCTTCAGCAATACTGGGCGCATACATATACTTATTAATACATTTTTCAAATTCAAAATATTTATTGTTAAATCAAACTCATTTAAGTGCCTCCTAAAATAAAAAAAAAAAAAAAAAAAAAAAATTGTTACCTGAATTCATCACTAAAAAAATCTGTTACCTGAATTCATCACTCTACTAATTCTCTTCATTATTATGATACCAATTAAAAAATAAATTGAATACCTTTCTAAAACATTAAGGCACTTACTCTAACATCTGTTTACATCTGTATTCTCAACAATATAATTCAGTAAAACACTATTGATACACATAAACAATAATATACTTAAAACTCAAACATCATCTATATGGCAGACATAAAAATCAAAAAAATTGTTTGTTTGTTTTTTTTTTTTTAAATTTAAATATATCAAAATTATTTTACCAATTTCGGAAAAATCAAAAATCATTTAATTCAATTAAGCAACCAAATTACATCAATCCATTGCCAGAAACTGGTCTAGTTTATAACATCAACCATCAGCTGATCAAACTGGGTCAGGTCAATGACCTTGACATACTCATGTTTCACACAAAGCTAAATCATAAAATACATGAAAACACCTTTAACAAATTTTTGTCTTCAAACATAATACAATAATAATAAAATAAAACATTTAAAATTAACATGGTTATTATTACAATCAACAATATAATTTGCATTTAAATTAATCAAGAATTACACATTTTATAGCTTCACTTATTTTCAACTTCTGTCAAAATCTGTCACTTGTACCAATCAATTATTTAATTATATTCAAATATTTAACTCCATTGAGAAATTTTCAAATCATTTATAAGTGATACACTACAGCTGACCAGTTGATTTTATTAGCAAGGTTAACGACCTTACTATAGACACATTTCAAAATTTTACGTCATGTGAAATACATTACACGTTGACAAACCTTATATCCTAACATAATAAAATAAAACACAATAAGACATACTAAATACAATATGGTAAACATCTGATGCACCTATTTGTCAAATCAAGCTACAATTCTTTAATAACGGCAAGAGCGAGTCATCATCCTTAAGTTACAAAATTTTAATTCGTTGCTCCCCTGAGCAACCTCCTGAACCACACACACTATTATTTTCTGCTGGTGGACTGTTGCGCCCATTTACATCCACAAGGACGGCATTGGTGGAGGAATTTATCATCTCCGTGTCCTTGCTTCAGCATTACATTTTAAAATTGGTAGATATCATCATATCTTTGTTATATATTAATAATCCCTTAAAACGGGTCTACCACCTGGTTTCCTGTTCCTACTCGAACAGAGTGGCAGCCGCTGTTCCATAGTTCCGGGAATTTCCCCTAACATCACCCCCCATTGATTTCAAATATACACCAATTTCAAGCCAGCTATGGTCAAGGTTCTTACTTTATGGCCATAGCTGACCGCTATCCAAAACCACGATTAGTGCTGGTAAGGCAGTAATCGCCCGAAAAGTCGGGGAAATCAACTCTAACTTCAGGCATGTTTTCTATGTCATGATACACAGCACGGCAATCTATCAGCATATAATATAAAATTATATAAAAGGTGTGCCGTGTATTTTACGCCATTTCGGCCTCCGATGGAGGTAACACTCTCTGTTACCCCCAACACTTACCGCTATCTACCGTGGCACATGCCACCACGGCAATAGCCAACCTAATAACTAAACTAACCCTTCTACAGTTACAGTTTCTACATCCCATAAGTATATCACTTCTATTAACACCACTCAACCCCCCAAAATTACCCACATATCTTGTATGATAACATAACATAACATAATAAACAAATAGACATTAACCTTGATCATTAGCCTTGTTACATTCACATTAAACAAACAATTCTCTTTTAAATAATTTATACAGAAAATTATAAACATTACAATTTGAGATTTTTATTAACTCTTCTATATATCATCATTTCATTATTTATCACTTACTACAATTATATTCCTCAAAAATTTCAAATTTATTACTAACATTTATTTTATCTCATATTTCAGTTATTACTACCTTTTGACTGGTTTCTATTTAGTACAATTATCTCAAATTAGTTTCATTATTGAGTTTAAAATCTTTTCAACAACTGTAAACATTTTACTCTCTTTAACTTGTATTATAAAATTTATACTCACAGTACATCGGTCATACCCTGTCATAAGCACACAAATATAAACATCAATAACTCCCTGTACCTTCTGCAACATTTTGACAACAATGTTATTCCATACTAAACAATTTAACATTTATTTATTTATTAATTATTGTCAAATTCACATCTCATAAAATAATTTAAATCCATCAAAAATTCAATTATATAACATTGTAAATCAATAAAAAAAATAAACATCTCAAATTACCTTAATTAAATCAATTATTGAAAACACAACATTTTTAATTACTTTCACCAATTACGATAATTACAATTCATTTGTTATCCTCTTCAAAATTATTTTTGTTATTTATTTAGACTGCAAAATATTATTATTATTATCACAACAATTTCTACTACCTACACACACTGTTTACCTTACATACTTGTTACAATACAAACACAATTAATCTCACTAACAATTTATTTACAAACTTTTGTCATTATTATTCAATTTACCACACTTTGTTGTCCAAGTCAGCAAGGTCAGAACCATACATTAAAATATTTAACATATTTAAAATGTCCATTTATTGGTTTCTTATCTAACCGCCATCATTATATAATAGTCTTACTTTTTTATAACCTTTCTCATCCTTACTTACAATCAATTTATTATTATTATTAATATTATTATTATTATTATTATTATAATTCTCTAATATTTCAAGTTGTTCCACTATCATCAAATCATAAAACCTGTCAATATCATTAGTGATTTTAGTTTGGTCTCCATCAGTAGTTTTATTCAATCTAAAGTCAGTTATTTTCTCATCATATTCTTCTACTGCACTCATTACAATATAAGGTAATTTGTTATTATTTATACAGGTATCATCAAAATAATTATTAATCTCTATTTTATAAGGTAAGTGTCTTATATCATTTATCTTCACCACTTCTAATCTCTTTTTTAACTCATTATATTTTCTCTTTAACTGGTATATCATTATCTCCCTGTCTGCACACAACTCTCTCTCTAACTTACAAACACTCTCTCCTCTCTCTCTCACTGTTTTCATATTATTATGCTCGCTAATTATTTTCACGGTATTATTTTTATATTTCTCGTTTTCAACTATCTTACTACTATCGGTTGTTAATTCATTTTCGTAATTATTTGTTATTTTATTATTACCCTGGTCGTCTGTCATTTCGTCACAATCACTCGTAACTGTGTTATTTTCTACCTTCTCCTTCCGCGTTCTACTTTCGTTTATTTCGTCTTGAATATTATTTATATTTATAATTATCTCACCTCTCATGCCCGCAATAGTTTTATTCATACTTTCCAAGCGGCTATTCATATTTATTTCACTCACTCTCAATTCGCTCCTTACGTTCATGAACTCGTTATTTAAATCAGTAAGTTTAATATTTACAGCATTTATTTCTGATTTGATTTCAGATTTTAAATTATTATTTTGTGATTTCATTTTCTCATTTTGTTTGTCAAGTTTATCATTGATTTCAGTTTTCATTCCTGACATCATTTCCATCATTAACGCTAATTGGTTAAATATATTTACATTATCACTTATTTTTGCGTCTACTGTCGCAATCGTTAATTCGTGTGTTGTGTTGTCTACGCTCTCGTTAATATTTGTCGATATTATATCGTCTTGCGTAACATTTAAAATACATTCTTCTACACTGCTTTCACATAAATCTGCACCCTTATTTTTCTCTGCCATTTTCGATCAGTTTGTCAATTAATTTAATTTAATTTACAAAGTCACTGTTAACGGGCGCCAACTAAAGCTTTACGAGTTTCAGTAATTATTAAAGTCTATTAATCTGTACCTATTAATAGGGGGCAACTAAAGTTTTACTGATTTTTTAAATTAAAATATTTAAAATTGTCCCACTTACCTTCATCGCGAATAACCAGGGTGTCGTCTGATGTACTTAGGCAGAGAAAAACAACAGGTAATGCAATGACAAACACATATTTTGCAAACACAAATAAAATGGTATTTTATTTTACTTTACTTAATATTCATTTTCGACTCAAACTACTACTCTGCATCTCGATTATTTTTCTTAAAGAATTACAAAAACTTGGATTATTTTTTTACATGACCAATACGCTAATAACTAGTTGCAATTGTAATAACTTAAAAAAAAACTGACCAAACTAATTAATTAAACTATTAAGACGACCCAGATTGCTCACTCTCTCCCTCTCATATGATTTAAGTACCCATTTATTTTTTATTTAGAGCTCTTTAAAATGAAATGTTTTAGTATTATGAACTGGATAGTCGCTACTTAACTCACGGCGTCTTTCCGGCCATGTGCAGCCCTGCGTATATGTCCGAATGCTCAGTCAGTTCACATTTTAACTTTCTTGGTTCACTCCACTTAGTTCGATATGAGATGTGGTTGCTGTCGGAATTAATCGGTTTGAATTGAACTTTAACACTTCATGACTATGTTAGTAATATAGATTTTTTGGTTCACCCTGGCCAGGGAGCAGTTATATCGTCGACTGGGTGGAGCACTACTAACTATTTCTCCCACTCACAGTTAGGCATGATGGAAATTACAATGCCTTAGTCATCAAAGTCATTGTCACTGTTCATGGTACCACGTACAATTCCCGTGTGTTGGACGTTGACGAAATTACACTGCCACTGGTTTACGTCACTGGAGTAGGCGTGACTTAGCCATACTTCCTCCAGCTAGGACTGTATGTCACACAAAACTTCGTCTTTGCACCATTTTCGGCAGCGTCAGTTGATCTGCTTAGCGTCCCGTCCGCGCGCCTGCTGTTGTTTGCGCGCTTGTGTGTGTATGTCACACAGTCTCAAAGTTCTAAGAATTGTACCGTTGTCGTCAACACGCACATTCCATTGTACTGCTACCTCTCACAGCTCCTTTGTTCGAGTAAAGTTTTTATTCAACACGTGGCTGGCCACACCGATGAAAACAATTTATGATATTTTAATTTTGTAATTTTGATATTTATAAAAAATAAAAAGCCCCTTATTCTAATCCCCCCAACTTAAACTAATTTCCCTTAACCCCTGATACCCCGCGTTACACAATTGTCAGTGACCTCAAGGTATTCACCCATTTTGATATGACACTATTACTCGGGCAATGAGGGCTAGGTCCCCAAAAGCAGAGTCGCACCCTCGCAGCATGTAACGTTGCCACCGGCCATCCATCTCTCTATGTCCCCCATGGCTGGACTTTGTGCCCAGTTGCTTCCACAAGGACTGAAGCTTTAAGGAGGAATTTTGTCATCTCCTGTCCTTGCTTCGGCGTTACAAATGAAAATTCGGATTATCTGAACACTAGGGTTTACGGTAACTTACTAATTTTATATTTATGTGCCCTTAAGACGGTCTACTCCGCGATTGTCCCTTTTTATGTTCCCATGCGAACGGGTGATAGCTGCTGTTCCATAGTTCCGGTTTGATTTCCCCTGAATCACCCCCCTGTTAATTTCTATGTCACACCAATTTTCAAAAAGGCAACCAATCATGGTCAGGTTACAATGTCTGCCCACAGCTGGTTGTCAGCCAAAACCATGGTGAGTGCTGGTGAGGCAGCGACCGCCCGAAAGTGGGGAATCGCATTTACCATATAATTACATGTTTAAGATCCCTACACTTACATAATACAACATAATAAAACATAATACACCCTCAAAATGAACATTAACATTTTACATTAAAATACACATCTCAACTTTAAATTTGCAGAAAATTTATAAACATTACACTTTAATTTCAATTGAACTTTTTACTAACCAACCATCAATTATTTATTATTTACTATACCATTAAATTCTCCAAAATTTTTTAATTTGTTGTCAACATTTATCTTATACAATATTTCATGTATTATCTCCTTTCAAATTAATTCAATTATTTTATCAAACACATTTCATTACTTTAACAAAATTCACAAAGTTGAGTATACTTCACCTTGCTACATCATTACATTGAACATCAACACACAAGTATATACAATCCACATTATTATCTGTTGTCGTTTACCACAAATCATTTCATAATACAGTTCATTTCAAAACCACTACTCACATAGTTAAACGTTCATAAACACTAACTGTTTACCCCCCATCATTGAACAATAACCTGGTCTTTACGTCTACACAATTCATTTTTTATTAAATACCTATTGTTATTATGATTATAATAACCATCATCATTAATTTTATCCATTGTATCAAGATAGTATTTACAAACATTATTGCATACTATTAATTCATAATTCCTGTCGACATTTGGTATGGTCAATTCTCCTTTAGTATTATCTGTTACGATTAAGTCTTTTATCATTTCTTTGGTATAGTAATCATCTACTACTAGTAACCCAATCGTATATACAGGTAAGTCAACAACATTATTATCACCTCTGGCTGCACTAACCACATCGCCAGGTAAGAATTCAATATAATCATCAACTCTCTCAATCTTCACTCTTAACTCTTTATATCTTCTACCAATCTCAAACAACTCTATCTCCCCCTCAAAATACAACTCTCTCTTAAAATACTGCTCATCATAACACCATTTCACACTTGTTCTATCATTCCATGCAGAGGGTACTACTACATAAAACACCTCCTGGGTTTTCCAGGAACTCCACTAAAATTCAAGGGACAATTATTTGTAGATCTTTCATCTACCAAATACACTCGTGAAGCCTTTTCTTCACCCCCAACAACACCACGGGAAAAATTTACCCCCTGCAACTCCTCTATCTGTAAACTCTCTTTCCATTCTTTCTCTAACTCATCACCACTGATTTCTACCCCTGCACAACCCCCTACTCTCATTTCTCTCTCACTCTCCCTTACTATCTCTATATTCTCATCGTCACTATTAATTTTTACTGTATCACCCTTAAATGGCTCGTTTTCAACTATCTTACCACTACTACTTGTTAACTCATTTTTATAACTATCACTTACCTCGTTAATTATTTCTTCATTATTATTTGTTATCATATCATCATCATTATTTTTGATACCATTACCACCACTTACCTTATTATCTGTACCATTGTCTACCCCCTCCTTTCTCTTTCTACTTTCGTCTACTTCGCCTTGTATTTTATTCATATTTATAGTCATCTCACCTTTCATTCCAGCAATAATCTCACTCTGTTTCTCTAGTTTATTATTTATTTCAACAAACTTCTCACTCACTCCCTTAAAACTCTCACTTATACTTTTAAATTGGTTATTCATACTTAAATTACTCATTTTTATTTCGCTTCTTATGTTCACAAATTCGTTATTTGTCTCTTAATTTCTCGTCTTGTTTATTAAATCTATTATTTATTTCATTTATCTCTGCTTTTATTTCGGCTTTCAGCTCTACGTTACTTGCATTTATATCTGACTTTAACTCTACGCTACTTGCATTTATCTCACGCATCATTTCTATATTCTCTGACCTCATTTCAGTTTTAAATTCATTCAAGCTCGTGTTCAAATTATCATTGTTCTTATTTTGTTGGTGAAATTTATTATTCGTTATTTCCATAATCAATGCTAATTGTCTAAGTATATCTACATTATTACTTTTACTACTTTCAGCTTCTACCATTTCAATTACATTTGCTATTTCGCCTACACTCTCATTGACATTTTCATTTGTGGTTACTACATCATCTTGTGTGGCATCCAACAGGGATCCCACATCTGCATTTTCATATAAATTTGTATTTGTATTTTTCTCTGCCATTTTCGACTAAGTTGTACATTTTTTAACTTTAATTTACAACGTCCCTGTTAACGGGTGCCAACTGCAACCGTTCAGTGTTTAAATATTAAATTTGTCCCTATTCGGACGTCAACTTGACAGAGAACAATAGGCAAATACAATTAACAAAATGCGTATTTATCAAGTAAAATATAACATTATTTTATTTTTCCGAAAACATGAAATATGACATGAACACATCTATTCTGCCCTGAGGCGTAAAACAAGTTACAAGTAATTATTACATCAAAAATAGATTTTACCGAATCATCAGTTTACCTACGTATATATTTCACAAACTCAGCACTTCTTACATATATATTATTCGTTCACACAATCACACACACTTCCATACTTTTACATTTTGTTGAGCTCAATTTATATTTTGTAAAATTGCCAGAATTTATTTATTATAGTATGGTTTACTTCCCTTCCATGATTCATAGAGGTTCGCCCATGGGACGTCTCCTTGTGCACGCACTGTCTAGATGTTTTCTCGTTCTCACTTTTTACCTTTTTTGGCCGAAACTGTCATTCAAATTTTTATTTTTCACTACGTATTTACATTATTTATATAATTATCTTGTTGATTCATCCTCTTCGTTCACTGTTTTAAATATTATTATGTATACAAAACTTTCACGTATGAACTTACTTTTCTTTATCACTTCCCCATACGTTTCAAGGTGATGTGCCTCTTTCTCAGTGGGAGTAAATGCTGAATGTCGTTTTACAGAATAACCATTATGGACTATAGGCGTGTGTGGTGGGGGTTGATGGTGGGATGGAATTGGCACTGAGGTTCAAATTGTGTGTTTGGATCAATGTATCGAATAGTGTATGAGATCTATAATGTAATTGTTCATTTAATATATTGTTGGGTTGTAGTGTGTGATATCTGTATATTTCAAATTGTTCAAATTGTGTGTTTGGATCAATGTATCGAATAGTGTATGAGATCTATAATGTAATTGTTCATTTAATATGTTGTTGGGTTTTAAATTTCATTTAAATTGGGCTTTTAAATGTTCTGAAGGGAATATCTTTTTCCTCCAGATTTTCAGAACATTTAAAAGCCCTCTCCACAAACTACATACATTCCACATTTGCCACACATTTACAAAACGAAAACCACAGTTACACAAACATAGAACACAACATGGAAATATTACACTACTTACCTAAAAGTAGAAAACTAAACACAGCTGAACAATTTGAAATATACAGATATCACACACTACAACCCAACAACATATTAAATGAACAATTACATTATAGATCTCATACACTATTCGATACATTGATCCAAACACACAATTTGAACCTCAGCGCCAATTCCATCCCACCATCAACCCCCACCACACACACCTATAGTCCATAACGGTTATTCTGTAAAACGACATTCAGTATTTACTCCCACTGAGGAAGAGGCACATCACCTTGAAACGTATGGGGAAGTGATAAAGAAAAGTAAGTTCATACGTGAAAGTTTGTATACATAATATTATTTATATGTTATTCAAATGCTGGTTTCGTTTAAAATTTCACATTTTACGGTTTGCGGGTGCCCGCGATTTCGTTATGTAACTTTTGCGGCTATACCGCACGAAGGAAGATGGTCGACTGTCGTTCAGCGTTAAAATTTCCGTTTGGTGACGTCTTTAAAACCAGTTCATTCCGTTCCCCGCCATACGTCTCGTCCTTGGTATTGAAAAGTTCCGTTGGGCTTTGTATCACCTTTTCCACTCGCCACAAACAGATTTCCGTCAACAAAATTCTTTCGGTGTTAGTCACTGGCCACAAATAAACTCTCGGTTTGCTTCAAAACTGTATATGGTTATGAAGTTCTCACTGGCTGTCGCATCACCTTACGTGGGCCTCATCTTCCCTTGTTAAGTTATTTATAAAATTATTATGTAAATTCTGCCCCGTTACAATATGACTTATCTCTTCGACACATTGGTTAACCACGATATTTTGAGAATCTTTTGGTATATCCAGAATTCAAAATCTCCAGTTATATTCATTTCTGTCTTTTAAGCATCCAAGCATATGCACCATAGAGTAAGACTGAAAAGACAACAACAAACCACACAAATTGTCAGACTTAGATGAAGCCTTTTATCCTTGAGCAGTGCTTTCATTTTTATAAATACAGTTCTTTCCATGTCTACATCAGAATTAATTTCAGCAGTATGTTATACGCTTGATCAAGGTTGTTTCTAAATACAGAAATTTACCAACTCACTCAGTTTGTGTGGTGCTGATATACACTGAACAGTCATTGATTTTTTAATACATTTTTAGATTTCGTAAGGCCATCATTAACTGTAAATCATTAAGACTAGTAAAAATTATCACTGTGGAATTCATTAAGTATATTATACATCAACAGATGAAACACTTTATACCGCAACATACTAATTGCATCATGCTTTAATTGCCATTATGTACTTTATGACTAATTGAACTTTGCATCACTATAAAAATACAAGTAAATGCTTGACATAAAAAAATGTATTCCAGGCTTGATCAGAAAGTCCATGCAGGTCTTGTTTATTTATTTATTTTTTTTAATTGCTAGGTATCTATAAGCACCCCTTCAAGTAATTGCCATCCGACATAACACATTATTGCTACTTTTGCCAGTCTTCATAATATTCCTGGCATGTTAGTCTGATATAATCTTGAATCAGTTAGTGATTTTTGTTTTATTTATTCAGTGTTTTGTTATTGCTACTTTTGCTAGTCTTCATAATATTCCTGGCATGTTGATCTGATATAATCTTGAATCAGTTAGTGATTTTTGTTTTATTTATTCAGTGTTTGTAAAATGTTCTTTATTTATTCTTAGGCTAACATCACATGTGATCTTACCTGCAGGATCAGTACAAGGATTGCAATATTCTCAAACAAACAGTGGCGTGTGAGATGATGAATTATTATGGTTCAATAACTATGAATTACTCTTCCATATACATATATGGTACAAGCAATGTACAGTGCCTAAATGGTACTCTTTATTGGTCATAGTACCTAGAGGTGGAAGCTATTGGATCACAATGCTTTGTTAAAAAAAAACTATCAACTTGAACATTTTATTGAAGCTGATGTGCATTAAGTGGGAGTTTTCACTAAGAAGAATGGGCATTAGATTCAGTGCCTTTATCATTCACTCATAATTCATCATTTGTTATTATGCATTGTTTTCTTTGTGATGTATTTTTGTATTTTTTGCTGAAAAATCAACAGTTATAGGACATATTTCATTGTCACTTGCTCACGTCCAAAAAATAAGTGAAACTGATTTTGTATGAATTATATGAGATGCCAGCTTCCTCAACAATTTCCTGAATAGTGAATTAGTGAAATTAACCTACGATTCCTCCACAAACTTTGTTGTCTTTTTCATTGATCATGATATCGCTTGATCTCGTAACTTTAACATCATGTTCAGTGGATACATGTTCTTCTTGAAAGTATATTGTACTATTTGTAAACCATTTGGTCATGTATAGTGAGGTCATCAAAATCTTTCTGCAATATTTTACCATTTAATGCAAGTTCATTGATCCTGCACTATTAATGTTTAATCTTCTAATATTCCAAAACATATCATACTCAATTAAGTTTTAGTTCTTAAACTGTGTGCTGTTAAAAAATACGTCGAAATATATTAATAAATAAAATACTGCCAGGAACTTACCTGCTGTACTCATTCTCAACTACTTACCTCGTATTAAATTTTATCATCAGAAGACCAGAGTCGCCAACATGTTTTTTAGTTATACATGTAAACTTTTAACACTCTACCTTAATAAAAACGGGACAATTTAGCAATCTGACCACCCCAATAATAATTCAGAAGATCCCCGGAACGTTTAGACGAATCTTGCAGCACAGAAATGAGAAAGTGGTAATGACGAAATAACTTAAGACTAACACATTTTTGTTGTGACTAAAATATGGTTTAATTGATATCTGACTGCTCTACGTATTTAAATCAAAACACAGAAACATATTTATACATATACATTTAGATATCCTATTTAATACATAACATCCTATAAAATCCTATTAGACAGCCCACTCTGCTCACTCTCTCTTTCACACCATACTTTACCCTTATTTATTATGTTTTATAATCCCTTTACTGTTTATGGTTTAAAGCGGTTCACAAACGCATTACCGGCCGAACACGTGCTTTCACCAACGAGTTAACTGCCCATTATTTCGGTTCTATTGTCCGTCATTCGTCACTAGTTGTACACTTGTTCAAATCCGTTAATTCCGCGAGTCCCGGTCGGTACTAAACGGTATTATTTTGAAGTGATCACATTTTGGAAAGTTCAGCTGACCGGGGCCGAGTCACACTAACTACGTCTTTTGGCTGTTGTAGTTTCTCGTGGACTGCTAGCGTCTATCTGGGTGCGGACGGATGTTGATGCCCTGCCGAACGAATTTCGTCGACGCTCACAGCCTGAAGTGTTGCCGTTGAGCGACTATGTGCCTGATACATAGTGGTTTTTTCTGTGTTGTGCGCCGACGATATTTAGGCGCTTCTGGCTTGACGTCACAAAATAGGCGGACCTTAAAGTTATGCATCCGCCAGCTCGTAAGACTAAGTTGAATAAAAATCGTTTCCTGACATCTTGGTTTTTCGACGATAGCGTCACCCGCGCGTATTGTTGAGTAATGCGTATGGGCGCGCTGTCACACAGAAACAAAGTTCTTGGAACTGAAGGCTTGGTGAATTCTTGCTTACAGATTGCACAATGTCATATTGCGTTACCGCTTGGTTACAACACGGTTCTATTCACCACGTGTTCTGGTCTTTGTTGGAATAAAATTTACACATATTTTTTAGAAAACCCCAAAAATGAAATAAATAAAAATACCCACATTTTTGACACGTTACAACTGTTATCCAGGACGACTACAAATTTAGTCAGTTGTTACTGAAAGAACACACAAATTTTTGAATTTAACATTTCTAACATAGTACATTTAAAAATTGCATGAATTTTTTGACTTGTACTTTCTATGTGTAAATAAATTGGTAATACTTTTTTAACTCTAAGATAAACTTGTATATTTATTTGTTACAGGATGTTGTGCAGAATACCGTTTGAACGCATTAGGATATTGTACCAATAGAAAAACCCATGAATGGAGATTACAGATATTGTTATTGTCATTAAAAAACAGCTCACTACAGTACTGTGTGTATGAAGCATTACCACTTTTTATAAATTCAATAGATCATAGTTACTATGTGACAGTAATGAGCCAGGTGTTGATACCTATGGATACAAGTGATTTTGGCACCGCACTGAGAATGACCTGCATAATACCAGCCATTGTATGCAGTGTTCTGGGAAAATGCAAACCAATACCACAAAAACCAGAGCCATCAAATTTACCATTTCAAGGGTAAGTTTTGTGTATGCGTGCGCATGCACAAATCAGTAAAATTTTATGTTAAGTGATAATATTATTATTTATTAATGTTAATGTTGTTAATATTAATTATTTTCTTTCATCACAGACCTGAAGATGATAGAAAACCAAAGGGCTCGTCAAGAGCGAAGCAACTAGCAGTTTTGCAATAAGTGGTGACAAAGTTGGTGTTAAGATGGATGCTAATAAAAATAACTTGACTGGAAATTAGATTTTACATTTCCATATCCAGTCTCACAATCACCCATTTCACTTGAGTTTGTTAGTGTTTTGTGTGGCCACAGCATACTAGTCAGTAACCAATCATTGCAGAATGTAGGTCTACATATTCACTGCTTGCCAAGTTATATAGCAAGTCACAGCTTTTTTTATGAGTCTGCTGTATGTGGTGGTTGAACAGTGACTAGGTTTTGCTTTTGGCATCCCACATAACTGCAGCTGGCTGAAACCGATTTGTGCCCAGTTTACCGTGTGGATACGATGCCAGTTTATGGAATTGTGGCTCACAAACTTAAAAAAAAATGCAGTATTCTCCATGTACAGCAAAACACCACTGTCGTCGCTCCTTGACACACATTCAAACTGTATTCTGTTCCACTGTTCCACTCAGCAAGATTTGTCATCCATACCTTTTATAATACTTTTTCATCACATAAACATGACCCTTCTCTCCTTTGTAAAATCATTAAATTACTCAATGAACACTTTATGTCCAATATGTATGTTCAATTGCAAATAGGTTTCTGTTACTGATTGACTAACTGGTCATCACAAAAAGCATATTGTTCACTACAACTGATGAATCAATCACCGGCCAAGGTCTTGAATCATTCACTACTCTTCCAGTCATGAATGAACTCTTTCATATAATTATTAATCAGTGTTGGAGTCAGGCTACATTTCAACAACCATATTGATTTATAACTTGCTCATCAGTCCTGTATCATTTTTACTTTACAAAATTAGATGTTACAAAAATTTGTATTTCTGTGGTCATATAATAAGCTTAACTAAGGTACAAGACCAACGAGAGACAAATGCATTTATACTGTGGTGAATGTTACTCAAACGACGTTGGAAATAGTTACTGTATGGTCTCCAGATCACTGTATATAATTAAATAAATAATTACCTTAATTTTATCCACTAAGTAAAAGAAGATCACTTAGTGGATAAAATTAAGGTAATTATTTATTTAAGACGTTAGAAATGCTTTTACAATCATGTTATCAATTATTATCTCCCACTAGATTACCGTATGGAATATTTCTTACTGTCTCTTTCTGTCTTACTGTGGAAGTACTAATTAGGTTTTCCATTATTATATTCTGATTATTTTTGTATGTTACATGATTAATGTAAAAACATGTTGGTACAGACCAATAACTTATTAAATGTCAGAGAAGCTACAGTTACCAGTTTCTACTAATATTTTTAAAAAAATCATAATATTTATTTTACTGTTATTTTTATCATATTTACTATTTTATTATTATATACATACCACCAAAATCAGTAAAGTTTCAATTTTTTTAAATTATTGAATAAGGCCTTTTCGAAATTATTATATTTTCATCATCAGTTCACACTAAAATGTTCTTGTTGTGATGTCTTCTTTTATATGTATAAATGTTGTAATTATAATAATTTACTATTTGTTTTTAAATTCTTGCAAAAATATTTCTGATATGACAGTGGACTTAGGGTTTCCATGCAATGCCACCTGTTTGGTGGTGTATTTTATAATTGTATTGAAAATAGTTTCATTTAAAATAATTTTAAATTTGTAATTATTTTTATCTGTACGAACTATTTTGTGTGTGTATGTTTCTTTGTGTTACATAGATGCTAAATATTTTGGAATGTATTTGTACAGTATATGAGCATTGCTATACTGGAATTTTTACAGGAGAGGGATTGACAGCTGCGATGACATCACCACATTGCCACTTCCTAATCACGTGTTTCTGTTGAATGTCGCCCAGGCGTAATTTTCATTACTGCATTCATCCAAACATATATCTTGCAGACAACCGATATTTTGCATTACTTTTCTAACAGATGATTTATTACTGGTAAAAAGATCAGCTGCTGCCAATGACTTACGAAGTTTATTTATTGTTGGGTGCTCTTTTCTACAATAGTAGCTATAAATATGCTGTTGAATTGCATTTTCTGGGAAAGAATCTAACTTCGTAACTCTTTTGTCTATATTAATTTTTTTACGTATTAGGGGTTTGAAACTTGGGCTCTGTATCACTAAAATCAGTGAGAAGATTGTCTTTTTCTTTTCCTATACGTACTGTCAGATTCTTCGCTACTTCGCATGCGTCAGCTGTATGCTCTAAAACTTTATTCATAGAAATTAGTGCCCCCCCCCCCCGGTTGATTTTTCTTTTTCAAAATAGTCACGTGCTGAACAAATAAGTTGTTTTGCCTGTCCATTAAATATTTTCCATTTTATTGTCTTGCATATAGGTGAAGCATTTGTACTGGTGTCAGGCATAGCTGAATGGATAATATTAACTATCATCACTTAATACGCTAAATATTTAAATTTTACCACAAAATCACTTCTGAATTTTAGACTAATAATCACTAAATTAAAAAAAATATCACTAAATCATACAACATGCACTAAAATATGACAATACTGTAAATTTTAAAACTGTTAAATTTCAATCACATCAAACAAAAGTAAATGCATTAGGCCTACTGTTCAATTTAGTATGCATACGTGGTAAAGCACAAACAGTGGAACAACAAGTAAGAGTTGACAATGTTGTGCTGTATAGTTTTGGCCAATCAGACCACACTAAACACCACTTTCCCACTCACCTGCAGACAGCTGACAATCCCTCTCCTGTAAAAATTTAACTTTAGTAAACATAAATTTATATTATTTGTATGTTGTAGAATCAATATGGAACGAAATATTCAGATCAGTAAAACTACAGGTAACACTTAATCTCTTAATTCTGTCAGTTGCAGATTGATAATGTATTTCCCAGACCCAATATTTGTTATATTAGTACAGATTGTAAATACATCAGTGTAACTAAGTGTTATGTTAGTAGTGTATTAACGGAGTACATTCGAAACATTTATTATTCTTTTTCAGAGCTAGTGTAAGTTCACTTGTAGAGGTTCGCCTGAGCTGCATGACATGTGATGTAAGAAAAACTGTTGAAGTGCAAGACAGTCCATATAAAACATATATAAATACACTAGTCAAAAGATACATGAACTTGCGTGAGCATATGACACCAAAAGTGAGACAGCTGTTTGTATTGTCATTGAGACGTCTGTCAAATCATCTTGAAGTAAGCTATACAGATTCATTAATAGTTTGAGCATATTGTTGTCGCCGATTCATGTTGTAACACTATCAGTAGTTAGGCTTTCACAGCCAGTATAAATACTGTTGAAACTTGCTGGGCTGTTAGGCCATGGTCTTAGCTCCAAATTGGTTAATCCAAATAAATTCAAGTTAATAACAACACTGTTTTTTAGTTTAACACTCGTTGTTTTACTTCTTTTAATACCAAGTGTTTCGCCCATAGTACGAATAATAGATATAATAGAGTATTAATATAATAACTTAATAATGATTATGTGTGATAAGTATTAAAATATTATAGAGGAGGAACACTCACACCAGTTAATTAATGTCATTATAAACTGTTTATTGTTAACCACTTAATTGCTTAAACGTTACTGCCCTATTTGAAAGATTCCACAATAAACGGACTATAAGGTGCCAAGCACTAACAATTTACATTAATAAGTGTAAATTCAATCATATAATTATTTAACTATATGCGTGTGTACTAAATTTTATTTAAGATGTAAAGTATGATTAACATTCAAATCTATATTTTGTTAGAGATTGTTACTCATTTAGTATTAAGTGTCAGTCACTATTATTATATTATTGTGATTATTTTTATATTGATTAAGACATTATTTTTGTATTAGTTAACACATATATAAAGAATTAAATCTTGATTGGTGCCCATTAAGAAAAAAAGTATTGTACACAAAATAAACTATTCTAATGTGAAAAAAAAACAGTGCAGAGGACTTTTGGTGAATCTGGTATTTGTGATTTGTAACAAGCAGTTTATATGTAGTACAAAAGCTTCAGAGATAGTGGAAATGAGCAATGGCATTTACCCATGAATTTTTATGAGCTGGTATGCAAGAGTTTTATTTAGATATTGTTACCACAGTTGTGCGGGACAAATCAAGGGAACAAATATGTTTTGGTATTCTGTAGTAAACCATTTGATGCAACACTTTTTAACTACCCACTGTGTAACTTTTGGGAACACCCTGTGGCCGATTCGGTGCCATGCGGTGCAAGGTACTACTGAGATTATAGTGATGGAATGCATAAGAGCGCGCGTGTCTACCACCTTTTGCGACGTAAAATTCGCCCACGTGGACTGCTTACCGTCTTTTACGAGATCTCAGGAGAGGTCCGAGACATTCAACAACCAATCAGCAAACGAGTTTACGACCACACGGATGACGCCTTGAGCGTTGTATGGTATATGGAAGCAGGTGACGCCGGCCAGTTGGAAGTAGTTCATCAAACAGTACAGCCGTAAGTTTAATCGCAGCCTCGGAATTTCAGTATACCGAAGTGAATACAGTAGCCTAGGTCTACCAAAATACGTGAAAACGTAAAAGAAGTGTAATGAGGAGAGAGTGAGAGTGAAATTAGAAATTAATTCTTAAAAATGGAAAGAATAAAACAATGATTAGTGGGTACGAAAGTGAAAATGTGGTAAGGAAGATGGCGGGATTTGGTGGATAACCCGGACAGGTACAGTATAAAGAAAACAATCAGTTTGGTTCAAAATAAAGTAAATATTAAAGAGTTCAGAAAAGGGGGGTGAAATATATTTGTAAAGAGAGTGAGAGAGTGCTTGTAGTAAGAGTACTGGGTTTGCCTTAAAGATATATACATATATTTATAATCTATTTATATTCGTAATTTCTTGCTATAGAGTTGTTCGAAACAAAGCGTAAAATGTAATTAAAAAAAAGAGAGAGAGAAGGAGATTAATATCATTGATTTATAAGAAATAAAATGAGAGGTGTTTCAATAACATAAACATGTGTTAAGTCAGTTATTACGCCTAATTATCATCACCTGTCACGTATGGAAAATTTTGCCTAACGAGCCTGGTAAGTTACTAAATTCTAACAGGGTGCAGTATAAATAGGTTTCCACATTTGTGCCTTTTAAAAATGTTGGTGGCGACCTGTAAGTAATCTTGGAGTCTTCTGTTCGGGGCTGTGGTAAGTTGAGCGAATCGGGTAAGTAAACGTGGTATCGTATATTTAATTTCATAAAAAGTAATTGTGAAGTTACACAGTCTCACTGATTGTCATATGGTACAGTGGAAAACAAAATACAGGCACGAATGATATGGGTCAAAATCAAAGAGATGGGCATTTTCAGTTTTTGAAAAAAACATGTTTACATTAGAATATTAATTATAATTTACAATTATAGCGCCATATATGCCTAAAGTAATTCTACAAATTGCCACTCACCAAAGTGGTCTATTTTTTAGTTACGGCATTAAATAATAAAAGTAGGGTAGATATTAGTCATTTCGGGAACGTTTTTTAAAATTATATAAATATGATGTAGTGAACTTAGCATTAGCATTCTTATTTAAAAAAATAAGTGACGCAATTATTAATTAGAAAATATTTGGATCAATACATTAAAGTGATGAAATATGGATTTTTATAAAGTATTCTTCGTGATATCGTATTAACTATAAATTCACAAACGAAATTATGATTTATTTTTAACAATTTGAGCCTATATATCTAATTCACATGAAGATGGAATGAGTTGATATAATATTTATTTATCTGTATACAAACAATTTTAGATAAGTAAACGAATATTGAATTATTTGTCTTTTTCCGATGTTCCCGGAAATGATGGTGACGTTCCATGAATGACGCCAGCGTTCTCTGAATGACAGTTGCAATCAAGAATGAAGGTTGCACTATTAAATACCTTACAAATGACATAAATAAAACATTTCTAGCAAAATTAAATCTTTATTGTACTTAAGGCAATAGGAACTTTGGTTAAATGCACCATAATCTTATATACCAACATAGATCAATAGCTGATATTCAGTCTTACAAAAAAAAATAGAGTATCAAACTTAAAACTACAATCTAATAAACAATGACAGTTTTCTTTAATAGGTAGGTATTAGTATATTTTTAACATTAACCATAAACAATCAACATTCTTAAGTAAGCTAATTATAAAATATAAAGAATCAAACATAAAGAATCACAACCTTTGTTTATTTCTCAAATATATCAATGTCTTCTTGAAAACAATAAAACCACGGCTACCTTTTTTCTGCAATTGAGGTGTTGGAAGAATTTTCATGATTTGCTCATAAGCAACATAGGAAACGTCCTTTTGTTCGATTTTAAATATATTTTAGCAGAGTTGCACTAACAACGTAAAAAAGTAATGTTTACATCACCACCTTCATCAACTCTGGTGTCTGCCATGGCAGCGTATCTATAGGTAATGTGTTTTTTTTTCGGTTGGAACATTTATGAGCAAAAATGCCCTAGAGCAAATCAAATTCGGATGTAAATTTTCCTTATTCTGGCTGTAGGATGTACCAGCATGAATGTCGTTTTCATGTCCATGGAGTCGGTCTGAAAGCGTCTGAAAATTTTCATCATCTGAACTACTAGAACCATACACAGCTTGATAAATGCTTTCCCTATTAAAAGACAGAGGCAGCAGTTCTGCAGATACTTCCATGTCTATATCCATCAATTCTGGCATAGGAGCTTCTGGTTCTTGCTCCTCGATGGAAAATGCCTCTAGTTTTATTTTTTTCAGCAATTTTGCATGCTGATATTATGATATCGTACATCCAATGCTTTCTGCCATGTTATTTTGGTTACATTCATGATACCGGGTATGGCATCTAATTTTCCAGGGACTAACTTCTTCACAGCCACGGTTTCGTCATCGGTAATTTCTTGAAGTAAATCAGTTGACTTTTCGAATAAATTGACAAAATCTGCAGCTGTTCTGATGTCTTTTCCCTTTAAAACATAATCATCAGCTGTTTTCTTTAATACACCGCCTACACCATCCATAGGCCCTTTACCATGTCCAGGTTCGCTGTATGTCCAAGGTGCAGAAGTTATTTCTGACAAGTGGTCCATTAGAGTTTTTATCCATAAGTAAATGTTAGTGCGGTTTCGATATTGCAAGGTAGCACCGTCTGAAAATATATGGAGGGTTTGGACATGTTCTCTTGTACTTAAAATTGTCTGTAGTATAGGCTTCATGTGACCCCATACAGCATGCGCCTGATGGTCCAGATTATTGCTCACAGTTGCAAACGTAGCAGTATGTACCGAAACAACATTTTTCGAGTAAAAGACACCTGTGTGGATGGTCAACTGGCCTTTAGATGCTCCAAAATGTGTAGATTGTATTTCTTTCCCATATTTAGTCATATAATTTTCAGCAAAATCTATTTGTATCATAATCTCTGTCTCGTCTAAATTATCTTTAAGTTCTCGTTTTGCCTTCAAGTTTTCGTTCATTCCATAAACATGTCTTTTCATATCAAAAATATCTCTAGCGATGGATTTTTTTAAATCTTTCACTGAGCTTATAATAATAATTTTTTTAGTAATCTTAATAACTTTCTTCTCTCCTTTTATATCTCTGTCTTCCTTTGTCACTTGCCACTGAAAATATTCAACTGTATCTTCATTGCTACCAGGGTCCAATTCAATTTTTCTGCAAGTAATACATGTACCAAACATACAATCATGGGAGGTATCATCACAGCTATATGCTTTAATCAATTCTGATGTAGAATTAAATTCCAGCTCACCCAATCTGTTCAGTTTGTTTAGTTTAAATTCAAAATTTGCATGCTTTACACACAAACAAGTCTCCTGATCTTTTAGTTTGGGATGCATAACCCAAAACTGTTTTTCTCTTAGAAGAGTGGCATATGATAATTTGATTACCGTTTCAGCGACAAATTTAGGGTGTAAATTCTTTACAGTATCTAAGAGCAAACGCTTCTGCTTTTCGCCTTTGAGACAGTCTTGTGACAATAAAAAAGATAGACGTCGAAATACATTAAATAAATAAAATACACTACCAGGACTTACCTGTGCACAGTCGCAACTACTTACCTGTTACTTAAATTTTATCAGAAGACCAAGGTCGCCACGATTATTTTTTATAAGCTAAAATATCGAAAACCTTTATACTCCACCTTAAATAAAAGGACAATT
This sequence comes from Magicicada septendecula, assembly GCA_034769895.1. NCBI lineage: Eukaryota > Metazoa > Arthropoda > Insecta > Hemiptera > Cicadidae > Magicicada > Magicicada septendecula. The sequence goes on from CM068373.1 coordinate 383,335,631, forward strand.
TCGCTATCTGACCACACCCAATTAATAATTCAGAAAGATTCCAGAACGTTAGACGAATTGTTCAACACAGAATTAAGAAAGTGGTAATGACGAAATAACCTAGGCTAACACATGTTCATAGTAAACTAAATAAATTTAATGAGTTAAACACAGACACTGAAAAACACGAGTTTATAAAATATACATTTATCGTTCATATTTACGTACTAATTAAGGTAGCCCATTCTGCATCACTCACACACACATGCCATTTTATACTTTACCCCTCATTTTTATTAAATTTTACACATTCCTTTATTGTTACGATATAACCGTCCATTACCGCGTTGCCGGCCGAACACGTGCTCTGTCCCGCAACTTCAATGTCCGTACTTTATCACTTTATGATTCCCCCACACCACTGTACCAACTTGTGACTGCGATATGTTTATTAATTTCTTGGGTCCCGGTCGGTCTTATTGAATTAACTACATTTTATGAAAACTCGACCAACCGGGCCCGAAACGAAACTGTAGGTGTCTGTAGCGGTACTCTGTTTCTCGTAGACTCGCTTAACGTAGACTGCGTAAGTGTACTGCCAGCGGGCGGAAGCTGTGATTCACCGCCACCTGATTTCGTCGCTGTTCATAGCTGATTTGCTGTGGCTTATGAGCTATGACTATGACACATAGTGTGTTTTTTCCTAGTGTTTGCCGATGATATTAGGCGCGGCCACTCCGACGTCACTGAAAGTAGGCGGTCCTTAGCTGCATTTCCTGCAGGTCGGCTAAGGAGACGGTGAATAAAATTGTTCTCCAGGCATCTTGGTTTTTGGACGACGGCGTCACTCCGAGCGCGGACCTGGATCGTTGCGTGCGTGCACCGTCACACTCACGCACAGTTCTGAGAATTCGAGGGTGGTACAAATTCTTTGCTTGGTTACACAACAGAAACTGCGTCTTGCCTTTGTGCTCAAAGCTGGTTCAGTCAAACACATGGTCTTTTACAATAGAAATAACTTACACAATATTTTGAAGCCCCGAAAAATAAAATAAAATAAAATACACAACCCCAAACCCCAATAAATGAAATGACCCTCTTTTGACACGTTACAATACCCCCCCAATGAGAATTCTTCTGTCCAAAACAGAAGAAATCTCATTGACAAACCCCAAAGAGGACCGGTGAGGAACTGGTGCCAACAACCCCCTGGTTCTTACTCTTCATGGGTACACGACCCCCCTTGCTTGGCGACTATGGACGCATCTGAACGAGATCACTGGACTTCTCCGTAAGAGATCCCAACACCGAAAAATCGAACAGACAAGTACCACAGCACACCTCACCTTCTAACATGCTACCCCCCAAAATCCTCAATCCCTGGCTTAGATTATGCCAGATCCTCCACCGATATGTTTCCCCTTGTATGCAAGCTGGGCTGCCTTTAGCAGATACTGGGCTCACACACACTCACATTACATACTGACATTACATATTATAAAATTGAAAAATTCTTTAAAAGTTATTTAAATTGCAACCCATTGGTTGTTTTCAGGTAAAATTGATTCATAAATTTTGTATAAATTTTACATTATTCTCTTCATTGGTTCTGTTTTTATTTAAAATAAGTTGATTTAAACATTTCTTATAATTAAGAACATCCTTAACCTAACAAGTGATCACTTATAGTCTAACAATACAAGTCAATACAATAAATCAATAAAATAAACATGGTTAGTACACAAACAATAAAATAATCAAAGCTTAAAAATATACATTAGCTGGCAGGCGAAATGTTTTTTTTTTTTTTTCAAAAAAATATTTTCCCCAAAAAAATTTTAAAATTCAAAGAAAAAAATTTAAATTTATTAAAATGTTTCCTTTACATATAGAAATTATTTAAAATTTGTTTAAATTGATCAAAAAAAAAACAACAAAAGTTGAATTGACTTCCTTACTATACAAGCTTAGTATGTATATGACCTCACTGTCAGCTGATCGAAACTAGGTCAAGTCCACAACCTTGAACTACATGTGTTATGTATAGGTTCTATCTGAAAATACATTTAACATCTGTAACATTCTAACTTGAAACACAAAACATAATAAAATAAAACATTTAAAATAACAAAATATTATTAATAATAATAAGCAAATTGACATTTAAATTATTCAAATAAACAATTCTTAATTTTACATTATTTCCAAATTCTATCAAAATTTTGTCACTGGTTTCAAAATAAAATTTTATATTTTCTTATAAATCTCTTTCTTTGCTTGACAATCTGATTCTCCATTACTGTGGGTGATTTAAACATTTATCTCATTTAATTTACTACTTGATCTGTATACATATATAATCTTTCTTCCTCTGACTCTAATACTCATCAACTGTAACTCACATGACACCCATCTCTACCAAAAACATCTCTCAAAACACTCTCTAACCCCAACTTATCATTAAACTCAAATTGCCACCTTCTCTCTATATATAAAAAAATACTCTCTAACCCTTTGTACTTAGGATACGTGTTCCCCCCCCAAAAAACTCATTTCCCTTTATCTGGTCCCTGGATTCTACCTGAGGCGACCCCTTTCCCACTAAATCGATCCCATCCCGTCCCAACTATCATTATGTTGCGGACTCCTACATTACACTACCCCCTACTACAAAATTGCCATCCCCAAAATCTCAATCTCATTACCTTACTACAACTACAACAAAATAACATCATCAATTATAAACAACAATATATCACTCAGAACTCTACATAGGTTCTCCATTACTACTGTGTCAACATCAATACTTCTCAAAACTCTATAATATACATTAACTCAAAACAACATTGCATCATTTTCATCTCTACTATTTCAACTTTAACTTTGACTTCAACTTGGACAGATCTACATGTCCCACCAAATATTCATCACCCCAAACTATCTTTTATTAGCTTTCACAAATCGTTACTTTATTTCTCACTTTATCAAATTACTTTTCTCATTACTTTAAATAGCATCGGTAATACACTAAAACATTACATTTAACATCGATTACCTGGAACATTTACAACCAATACAACAGTGACATTTTATTGCTGATCAGCTGACCTCCTAACACAATGAAAACACATCTCAAAATTTTACAAATTACATGAAATATATATGTTTCTCAATACTCACTTCTATTATGTTAACCGCCCGCCAGTCGGTTTAATTATTTACTTAGTTGCAAACATACACAAATTATATAAAACATATACTTTATATCAACTCTTATATCTAACCTACTAAAATACAATATTACCTTTAAAAAATTATACAATGAACACCTTATAGTGAATGTATGAGCAGCTAGTTATTTAAACAGAGCACAAGCATTTTTATTGGATCAAAATTTTAGTTAGCAATCTTTATGTTATAAAAATTAAATTCGTGCCTCACATGAGTCACCTCCCATCCACACACTCTATTGCAAGTTATGTAAGGCTGTGGCGCCTTTTCGCTTCTACAAAGACGGCATATTTTGGAGTAGTTTGACCTCTCCGTGTCTTTGCTTTGGCTGTTACATTTTAACGTCTGAATATCAACATATTCTTGTCTATAATTAAAGGCCCTTAAACGGGTCTACCACCTGGCTTTGCTGTTCCTCCGCGAACAGAGTGGTAGCCGCTGTTCCCTAGTTTGGTGATTCCCCTAAATTTCACCCCCATCAATTTCAAAATACACCTTGACAACGATAACAGCTATGGTCAGTTAAGGCAGAACGTGACGCAATGAGCCCCAACCATAGCTGTTAAAGCTAAACCAATTCCACGGTCAGGGTTTGGTGAGGCCGTGACCGCCCGAAAAGTTGGGGAATCACAAGTAAAATATCTTTTATAACACTAAACTTAATAATTAAATACGAAATTAAATGTACAACATCATAGTATGAAGCTTTCATCCATCATTAATCATTTAACTCCTCCATAACTTTCTACAATTGGATTACTTAAAATTTTCAAATTCATTATTAATAATTATCATATTTCATCGTTCAATTATTATTAAAATTTTTAATTATCATTTTTATTTAACACAGTTATTTCAAACCATCTCATTTTGGAACAAAAATCCTTTTATCTAAGTTACAGCTGTAAACATTTTTATTATACATGATTCGTACTGTAATAGTTCTATACTTACAGTCCATTTAAATTGATATACACAAAACATATTCACCATACCACATTACTTTCACCTCACCTCTGAAACATTTGACACAAATATTAGTCTACATCAAACAATTTATCATTTAATTACCCAATTCATCTCGTAAAAAATAATTTGAATTCATTAAAAAATGTAATTAATTAACATTTAAATAATCAATAAAAATATTTAAAACATCTCCAATTATTTTAATTAAATTCATTATTAAAATACAAATTCCAATACTATCAAAATATTTACCATTAACCAATTACGGTTTTCAAAATTAATTCTGATATTTATTAAATTGCAAAATATTAATATTATTATTATCACTTACCTACATACATACATTGTTTATCTGACCTTCTACAATACACATAAATAAATTCACTACAATTATTTACAAACTTTTATTATTAACTGTTCAGTTTTTCCGCACTTCATTGTCCAAATCTGCCATGTCAAAACCACAAAACAAAATGTTTATAACTGTCTTTTATTGTTTTATAGTTTAGCCTCCATCGTCATAGATTAACCTCGGTTTTATATAACATTGTTCAATTTCATTCACACACAAATTACTGTGTTATGTGTTGTGACCATAAAAACTAAATTCATTCATCTTACCAAAATAATCATAAAACCAGTCAACGTTTAGTACATTTGTTAAGTCTCCATCGGTAAATACATTCATGATCGGGTTAATTACTTTAGTCAAATCCTTATAGTCATTATTATTCAAATATACTTCTAAACTTTCTTTCCATTCATCATACTCTCTATTCAATGCATACAATTCTGTTACTTTCTCCACATACAATTCTCTACTTAAATCTCTCTCATTATGACACCCAATCACACTCTTAAAATTACTCCAGACAGAGGGTACAAAATTACACAACAAAAATAAACATCTCAATTCATCTATCAATACGGGACTCTTGCCCTTCAACAACAACACTTGTGACCACATTAAATCATCATAAACATTATAAACAATAAGGGGAAAATTTACCCTCTGTCCCCACTCTACCACAACATTATTTTTCCTCTCTCTCTCTAACTCATACACACACATTAACATTTCATTATCACATTCCACCAACTCATCAGTACTTTCATTATTTAGTTTCACCGTATCACTTTCTGATACCAATTCTTCAAACACATTATTATACTCAATATTATTATTCTCATTATTTTCAACATTATTGCTATCACTTGTTATCTTACTCTCTACTACTACGTTTTTACCCATATCATTATAATTATCCTCTGTTTTACATTCAAAATTTTCAATTACCTTTTGTCTTTGTTTATCAAATTTTTCCACCACATTACTCTCTATTTTGTCAATTCTGTTATTCATATTTTTTAATGAATGACTCAACGTTTCATTTAATTCATTTGTCAATTTGATAAAGTTACTCTCACAGTTGATTTGTACTTTATTAATTTCAGTTTTAAGTTCATCCAATTTGCAATTAAATTCACTTTTAATTTCGGTCTTAATTTCATCAAAACGATTATTTAATTCGTTAAATTTGTGATTCTGTTCATCATGTTGTTTTTCTGAATTTTCTTTCATACTACACATCAAACTATACAAATTTGTTAGCATTCTACTGTCGTCACATTTTTTATTGTGATTCATTGGAATAGGTGTTGATTGATGTTCAACATCTTTCATTATTTTTGATTCGGTTATTTCTACATTACTGTCAGTGAAGCTGACTTCTTCCTTATTTGCCATCATTTACCTTATACAACTGTAAATCACAATAAAACAAACCTACCCTGCTCGCACGTGCGTAATTATGTGCGATACAATTTTTACAAATTCGTCATTACCACATCCTATTTTCTGTGCATTAAAATAGGTCTATCTCGTATAAATAAAATTAAAACGAAAATCCTGGCAGGCGAAAGCCATTTGTGACAATAAAAAAGATAGACGCCGAAATACATTAAATAAATAAAATACACTACCAGGACTTACCTGTGCACAGTCGCAACTACTTACCTGTTACTTAAATGTTATCAGAAGACCAAGGTCGCCACGATTATTTTTTATAGGCTAAAATATCGAAAACCTTTATACTCCACCTTAAATAAAAGGACAATTTCGCTATCTGACCACACCCAATTAATAATTCAGAAAGATTCCGGAACGTTAGACGAATTGTTCAACACAGAATTAAGAAAGTGGTAATGACGAAATAACCTAGGCTAACACATGTTCATAGTAAACTAAATAAATTTAATGAGTTAAACACAGACACTGAAAAACACGAGTTTATAAAATATACATTTATCGTTCATATTTACGTACTAATTAAGGTAGCCCATTCTGCATCACTCACACACACATGCCATTTTATACTTTACCCCTCATTTTTATTAAATTTTACACATTCCTTTATTGTTACGATATAACCGTCCATTACCGCGTTGCCGGCCGAACACGTGCTCTGTCCCGCAACTTCAATGTCCGTACTTTATCACTTTATGATTCCCCCACACCACTGTACCAACTTGTGACTGCGATATGTTTATTAATTTCTTGGGTCCCGGTCGGTCTTATTGAATTAACTACATTTTATGAAAACTCGACCAACCGGGCCCGAAACGAAACTGTAGGTGTCTGTAGCGGTACTCTGTTTCTCGTAGACTCGCTTAACGTAGACTGCGTAAGTGTACTGCCAGCGGGCGGAAGCTGTGATTCACCGCCACCTGATTTCGTCGCTGTTCATAGCTGATTTGCTGTGGCTTATGAGCTATGACTATGACACATAGTGTGTTTTTTCCTAGTGTTTGCCGATGATATTAGGCGCGGCCACTCCGACGTCACTGAAAGTAGGCGGTCCTTAGCTGCATTTCCTGCAGGTCGGCTAAGGAGACGGTGAATAAAATTGTTCTCCAGGCATCTTGGTTTTTGGACGACGGCGTCACTCCGAGCGCGGACCTGGATCGTTGCATGTGTGCACCGTCACACTCACGCACAGTTCTGAGAATTCGAGGGTGGTACAAATTCTTTGCTTGGTTACACAACAGAAACTGCGTCTTGCCTTTGTGCTCAAAGCTGGTTCAGTCAAACACGTGGTCTTTTACAATAGAAATAACTTACACAATATTTTGAAGCCCCGAAAAATAAAATAAAATAAAAAACAAAACCCCAAACCCCAATAAATGAAATGACCCACTTTTGACACGTTACAGTCTCTTTTACCAGGACACATTCTACTAAGTCATCTTTTTCAAAAAAATGCTGAATTTTCTCACGACTACTTTTAGTAATCACGAATGTTGGAGGCTTTCTATTAGAAACTAGAATATGTCTATTGTCTTTGTTCTTTGGAAAAAATGTTTTAGCTACTTTAGGTAAATGATATTTTTTAATACGGTTGCCACTCATGCACTTTTGAAACACCTCCCTTTCTTTGGAATTTTTCGCTAACATGTCAGAGTTTTCTTTTAGTTGAGATGCTAAGACCTCGCCAAACAATAGTTTTTTCGTACTTCAGGAGTAACAGAACAGTCTTTTATTAACTCGTTGACCTTTCTATTAGGTGAATCAATGTTTTTCTTTGCTTCTCTCTCCGTATGCCTTTTATTTCTCGCAATTTTTTTGCATAGACTCTTTCGTTGCATACTGCTGATTTGACTTTTCTGCTTTTTTATAGCTCTGTATGCCTTGGATCTACCTTTTTTTTACAGCTTTTCTCCCTAATTTCCTCTGCGATGCACAGGAACCACGATCATTATCGCTTTCGTTTGCTGAATCTGGAGGGCTGTTGTGTATTATGTTTGCCAGCAACCTTCTTTTCTCCCTATATTTCGGTGAATTTTTTTTCCATAACTTTCTCTGCTGACTTTTTTCTCTTTCAGACATTTCACTTATAGACATAGTTTTCTTTTCAGCCTTCTTTCTTTGGTAATATTCTTTGTCCTTCGCTCTTTTCATCTCTCTTTGCTCAGGAGTCATTTTATTTAGAAACTTGCGCTTCCTTGCATTAGCCTTTTCGCGCTGTCTTAGATAAGCTGCACTATTTCTATTTATTTTCTTTTTAGACTGTTTTTCATTTTTATTTTTATCGTGCTCCATGTTTCTGTTATTAATTTTCTGAAAACAAAAAGAGAATTGGCCTAAAACAGCAAAATTTAGCACTTTCAGCTCCTTAGAAAAGGCAAACGTCATTTCGAGAATGGATTCATCATTTCGGGAACGCCTGTCATAGTCCGAGAATGTTCCTGAAATGACGATTTGACATATGTTTTTGTTTATACAGCAACAATGCCATCTTGGTTGCCGGCTTTAGAGGTTATTAAGTAGTGAGCCATATTATTTATAAGAATAATGCTAAAAATACGTACTTTTTTGGCAAAATAAATACTAAGTGGCGTTCCCGTAATGATAAGGAATTGAAGTACGCTACACAAATATTAAATTGAAAGGCACTTACCAGAAAAAAATATTATTGAATGCGGAAAACACACAAACATGGGCACTTCCTTGTCAAAAAAGCTTCACATGACTGCTCACTAACACCATCTAGCGCATTTAGTTCGAAATATTTCGTCAATATATTGTAACTTTATTTACTTTTTTGTATTTATTAATGAATTAAATTGCAACTTCCACTTACCTTTTGATTCTTGATCTGGCCTGATCTCTAAGTGTGGACTAACCCCGTTCGTACGGCGAACTTAACAGTACAGTAAATGAAATAAGGTGGTTTAAATAATTTGTAAACTGTTTTAGTAAATAAAATAAAGTACTGAATTTATTATAATAATTTCAACTGTAATTTCCAAAATTAAATTAAATTGTACTTGATACTGAGGTGAAGCCCCTTATTACCAGCAATAATTTTAACGTATTTCACCACATTACTTATATCTGTCTTAGAATATTAACTAATTAATTTAAAGCGACCCAGCTTGCTATTCACACACATTCATTCTTTTTTATTACCCCATTTTAATTATTTAGTCCCCAAAATAGATTTATTTATTTAATATCATGTCCAGTCGATTACTTAACCCTGGGCGTCTATGGTGATCCAGGGCCGTATCGGTTTTATGTCCGAAAGTTTAATACCCGTGCACTTTTTCTTCTTCACTTCATTCTGAGCACATAGATTGTTTCTAATTTACGTTTTTAACACTTGGTCGACATTTTATAAAGTTTTATAGTTCTCGAACTTTGTAGGAGGTCCCGGCCGGGAGAAGTTCTTTCGTCAACTGATTATGATTTTCACATTTTTATAAAGTTTTACCCGACCGGGAACACGCGCCAATACTCGCGTCCGTTACACTTAGTTCTTGTTCGCCGACTGATGAAACGGCGAGTAATTAAATCCCTACCTTATCTGACTGTTTCCTGGCACATACACGGCCACTGCGATTACACAGCTTTTCGTTACCGTTTAGGTAGCATGGTTTTGCATTGGGCACTGGTATCGACGATGCTGACTGGCGAAAATAGTGAGGCAGTGGAAGGTGTGGCTTCTAAGAGTATCCGTCAGCAACGGACCGCATGGAACAAAGTTTTCGTCTCGCCATTTTTTGTGGCGTCCCTTTGGAGTCTGATGTGCGTCCTTACGCGCGCATGGTCATGTTGCGCGTCTTTGTACGTGCCTCAATGCTTAATTACCACCGGGTGTTTAGACTAGGCATCGCATTCCATTGCCAACTCACCGTTCACAATCTCACTTCATTATTCCTTGGACGACAAACTTACTTCACACAGGGACTGACCGTGCAGAGGGAAAATATAATATAATTTTTTAATAAAATGAAAACCCTTCCCTTCAGCCCCGTTACACTATTGCTGCATTCACGAAATGACTTGTTAACTGTCAGACAACATTTGAAAACCCAATTAATGAAAAATTTAAATAATACGAATACAATTACCCATTAGTTGCTTAAATAAATGATATATACAGCTACATACATTATTGTATATAAACAGCTTACATTCGTATATTGTAGTTTATATTATTTTGACCTTAGTTGAATTATGAAAAATCATATATGGACGCGTTCCTGAAATGACTTCGGAGTATGTTTTAAAGTAAAAAACGAGAAAAATGGAAATATTACTTAAATATACGTTGGGTGCTGATAATTACGGATAATACGTATGTTTTAAGGAACACATTGTAATATTAATATTGTAACGGTACAAACCGATGAGGCTATACAATTTTAAGCTTTTATTTAACCAGAGTATATTTTTGTGTCACCGACTATAGCTCCGTGTGAATTACAAAACGGTTCAGGAATGCAGACTATTAGCAAGGGTGCGTACGCGCGCACGCGTGGGCCAACTTTCCCAGCGTAAAAGACACGTACATACATTCCAGAGCCGAAACATGTGATGGAAACAAAGAAACACAGCGTATACGTTGACGGCGACACCTAACACCTGGCGGGTAGGCAACCAAGCGCACACACAGTCAGTCGTCGCAAAGCAGGGCAGTTCTCTACAACTCATCACATGGTACAGTCGCAAATACAGTGGGCTCGGAAATTTCGGTAGACCAAAGTGAATTGAGTAGTCGAGGTCTGCCGAAACTGGTGTAAATATAAAGAAGAGAACCAGGAAGAAAAGTGACCGTCCGTGCAATTTACCTAGTCTGTAAATAAATGGGAAGAATTCGAACAGTGTTTGGTGACAAAGTGTTAAGTGAATTACCAGCAGTGGCGGAATAACACATACAGGTATAATATACTGTCTGCGGCATAAAAAAATTAAACCTAATAATTATATCAAGAACTTGGGAAACGGGGGACATTAAGTAGGGTAAAGTGTGAAAGCGTGTGTGTGGGGAATAAGGGAAAAATAAATTATAAAGTACTGGTTGGTCTAAAAAGAATATTATTTAGAACGTTTGTATAGATAATTTCATGTTTAAGTATTCAAGTAAATAATAGAGAGCAAATATAACGTTGAATTGAACTAGAAATAAATAAGATTTGTTTTCCAGAATATAACCATGTGTTAGCGTAGTTATTTCGTCGTTACCATTTCCTAGTGTTCTGTGCTGAAAAGTTCGTCTAAACGCTCCATGGAATTTTCTGAATTGTGGGTAGTCAGATTGTGAAATTGTCCAGTTTTAATTAAGGTAAGGTATAAAGGTTTCCATATCTCTCCTGCAAAGATATTGGTGGCGACTCTGAACTTCTGTTGGAATTTATAAAAAGGTAAGTCAGCGAGAAAAGTTCGCAAGGTAAGGTTCTGGCAGAGAATATTTTATTTTAAATTTATAAATTTGGGTGTAACTTCACAAATGGCGACACACTGCCATGATCCTGGTATAACTTTACACGAGGTAGACCTGTTTTAAGCACACAAAATAGGAATTGGTAATGGCGTATTTGTAAGATTTATCGTATATATTGTAATGAGATGATGTTGTAGTTGTGACGTCCGTCTCCGTCAAGCCCCTGTATGGAAGCTTGTCTCCTGTAACGAAGAATTTGTCGTCTCTGTAAAAGACGTGCATATGGTATTGTCTGTGTTAGTGCGTTCGTCTCGCACTGGGGTCATTACATCTATTTTGTGCTAACGATGTCTGTAGCGATGCTGCAATTACCAGTACAACACGGCAGTAACCTTACCTGTTCTTAAATAGGGGTGTGTTAATCCCGGGTGGCGCCAAATTGTTTATTAAAACAATTAAACTTATTAATTAGTATCTTAATAGGGTGTTCTCAGCTATGACGGTCGGGGTGTTCAAATAATTCCCGCTCGTTCTGCCTTCTGAATCGAGTAGGTAGTCGTACGAATTGCAACTTGAGCGCTGATCGTCAAATCTAGCTTCCGTAAACAAACACAAGTAATACAATACACTGCCTATGAAATAATATCAATGGTTACTCCCTGTACTAGTTATTTTAATGTTTGATAAGTAAAATTTTCGATTTGACAATTAAATTATATTGGTTGATTAACAAATTTGCACCGACTTTTTACATGAAACAATATTTCTCAGGATGACGAATCGATTATGGAAACGATGTGTTCATATCAGCATGGCTGCGGAACGTTTTAGCTATTATAATTACTTCGTTCCAAAATCGGGGATTCTTTTGATTACAAGACAAAGAATTCCTATGATTACAATAAAAGTACTTTACCTTACTCTAAGTGTACATAAATAATAAGGTGTGTGGTTACAATCTGTTCTGTAGTGTCGTTAAATGTGTTTCGAAAGTTTGTATTCAAACAATAGGTTATATTTTATGTTAACAAATTTTCAGTGTGTTTATTTTTTTGTTTATTTTTTTCTTAATTAATCTTTGAAAGACAATATTCAGATTATAGTGAGAGATCAAATTACTTTGTGTAAAATTTAGAGTGATTTTATTTTTGGAAATAAGGTAATTCAATGGTAATTCAATCGTATCCTAAATGAGAAAGCAATACATACCAATAATGTTTTATTTAATAGAATCGATCTTATAGAACGAGAAATTGGCTATATCAGATCGATAAATTGAACCAAGGTCAAACCGGCATTGATTAGTCTTACCGTGGGGGCATTCCTGTACAGGTTCGTTTGCGGCCGCGTTGTTTTTATATTTTGTTGTTGTAATTTCATTTTGTTGTGATATAGTTTATTTATTATTTATATAATGTTATGTGTTGTTTTTAAAATTTTTTAATATCTGACGAGATGTATATGCATCAAAATGTTTTAACTTAATTCATATTCCGATCTGATGATGACACCAAATGGTGTCGAAACTCGAGTCATCCTAAAAGGATTTTAAGAAATGTTGACAGAAGGTAATTCCCCTATTTTATAGTATTTATAGCTACGCTCACACACCAGAAGCTTCCAAACTGCGTCTTATCTCTCGCGAACTACGTAATTGCTGCGGCCTTGACACAGTCCGAGCGCCCGAGCGGAGCCTGGCATAGTCGAGAAAATTCTCGCAAAGTTCGTCTGTAGCACGTACACCACACGCTTACATCGAGATCTTTCTGGCGCATTCGATAAACGCGTAGATTGTTCTATGCTGTCGTAGCACTGCCCCCTCCTTAAGCCTGTTCGTCCCGAACTGGCAAAGCGTCTTCCAAGTAATACTCGACCAGGCGATCTAGGTGGCCGTCCTTGAGAAGGATAATTTTCCCGTTCTTCGGATTCAGTCTCGTGTGATCCGAACATCACGTTCCCAGGAATGCGAATCTTTCGCGTAACCACTAGCTTCGCTGGAATCACTCGCGTTGCATCAGATACTAATAACCGAAATACCACTGGCTGATCCAAGTTTGTTTGGTTCTCGTCAACAACCTCTTGCGCAACCTCATCTTCAGCCACTTTACCCTCGGCCGCTTCTATCAGCTCAGGAACAAGCAAGAGTTTTGTCTCGACACCCATAGTTGGCTCTCCAATCACTTCTTTTGTCGTTATACTTATTTGTACTTCCTCTGCTAGTTCTTCCTCCATTTCCGCTTGCAACAGGGAGGTTTCCTCTTGACCAGACTTGTTGAATTTTTCTTCGACTAATGCCACTCGCTTAATCGAATGGTTGGTAGACCCTGTCATCTTAGCCATGCAAAGCTTTATCTTCTCTTGGCCAACCTTCAGGACATTCTCTCTTAAGTCCACAACGAATCCGTAGGCATTCATAATGTCCGTGCCAAGAATCACTTCATCGAAAATGTCTGCAACGAGCATTTGGTGGCTAAACTCAAGAAGACCCAGGCGTATACGTACGTCTACCTTTCCTAGCACCTTGACGGGGCTTCCAGTCACAGTCTGTATTGTACAAGAGCTAATTAGAGGATGGCGGTTACAGACTAAGTCAGGGCGCACAATGGACACCGTTGCGCCCGTGTCAACTGTAAATGATGTTGGTTTACCATCCGCAAATCCATTAACAATCAAGTTTCCACTGATCTTATGTAGCGTGGAAACTGTGTGCTGTTCTGGGCCTTTACTTCTCCAATTGGTGCGATCAGTCTCTTCTCTCGGTATTTTCTTCTCCCAACAGTCTACCTGTAGATGACCACGTTTCCCACAGTTGTAACACTTCGGTCTTCTGTCTTTGTCCTTTGGTTCGAAAGATAGTTGTGGTGCTGCTGACTTCTTAAACTGTTGTTTTTGAATCGTCTCTTTATGCCGTCCGCTATGACGATACTGTGGTATTGGATCCGTTTGGCTACAACGTGATGGCATACTTTGATTAATGTAGGTCGCCGACTTGGCAGCTTCAAAACGGAGAGCATGAACAAGAGCGTCTGATTTATTATCATGCCGAGCCATTCTTAACACTTGTTGTAACTGACTATCTCTGATACCGTCAATAAACATAATGAGAGAAATCCACTTCCGGAAGTTCTCCGATTCTTCGGGATAAGCCAATCTCGTCAGTCGGTCGATATTCGCTTCAAACTCTTGAAGGCTCTCCTCTGAACGCTGTCGCCTCGCTTTAAGTTGTTCACGGTACACTTCGCACAAATGCTGGTCACCGTACCGTAATTCCAAAGCTTTAGTTAATTCGGCATAGACGTTCTGACTGTTAGATGGCACTTTGTGTATTACCTCTGCGACAGGTCCTTTTAACGCAAGAACGAGTGAGAGGCCTTTCTCTTCTTCCGTCCAGTTATTTAAGTGAGCGGCAGCTTCAAATTGGCGATAATAAGTTGCCCAGTGGGTGCTTCCATTAAACGACGGGGCCTTTGCAAAAACTGACCCTACTTCAGTTAATAGCGTTCTTTGATTTCTCTGATATTTTGAATCTTCTAAGCTTGACATATTTGTTTTCATAGTTGACAGATTTTTCTATTTCAGATATTCTGTCAACTTGTTTGTTCAGCTCACCTTGTAACAGGACAAATTTTGCAGTGGTATCCTCTTGTACGAACGTCTTAACGTCGTCTGCTCGACGGCTAAATTCTTTTTTTCGTCCCTCTGGTATTTCATTTTCACGATTACGTTTTTCGTCTTGTCGTTTTTCTGCTTCTTCCCTTTCCTGTCTTCGTTCTTCTTTTTCTTGTTTCTGACTTTGCTGTAGCATTGCTCGGAATGCTTCTATCATCTGACTGGTATCCATTTTAATTAATTACGAACTACACTCATCTTGTACAAAGTATCTACTGTTTCCACTGTTAACCGTTCTATCCCAGTTCTGACACCACTGTTACGACGGTCTACTCGATCGTCGTAGGTACAGTGGAAACAAAATAAGTACAAGACACCAATTAAGTCACTAATCACACCTTTAATTGTTATAGTAAAACAGTTCGTAATTAACAACACAGTGTCTACAACAAATCAAATGAAATTGTTCATACGCAATAAAATGTCCACTAATATCAAAACTCAACTGTATTACAATTATACCGTCCGAATATAAAACGCAATACTTCACTAATAACTACTTGAACGTACACCGTAATAACTCGAACCGCTCTGTAAATATCGCACTAATACTCTCGAACCGCACAGTCAAAAATCTCGCATTGAACTGAAAACTAAGGCCGCGACGCGATGTATTTATAGCTACGCTCACACACCAGAAGCTTCCAAACTGCGTCTTATCTCTCGCGGACTACGTAATTGCTGCGGCCTTGACACAGTCCGAGCGCCCAAGCGGAGCCTGGCATAGTCGAGAAAATTCTCGCAAAGTGCGTCTGTAGCAAGTACACCACACGCTTACATCGAGATCTTTCTGGCGCATTCGATAAACGCGTAGATTGTTCTATGCTGTCGTAGCAATATTCTTCACTTTTAATCATTTAGTGTGTCTTTTGGATTTATTAAGTGTTTATGCTTTCATCCTTCACTATTTTTTCACTATATTAACATTCTTTATTTTACACTATTCTCATTTAATCATCACCTTCACTTTTAAATTATTTATAGTTTATTATAATTTATTTAGTGTTTTTTCTTTATCATTATACTTTGGGGTTTTTACACTTTCATTTTGCACTTCACAAATGTTTTTGTTTTTTAGTGTTTCTAAATGGGTAATCCCTCTAATTACTATCTCACTACCGTACTATCTCTTTCATTACAAATATCATTAATAATATTAACAATTTTATGTTTTTATATTTAATCATTACATCTAACTCTATTTGTGGGTTAGTTTGCTTTTTTATATTTAACATTGTTTAATTGGGTTTCTTTCAATTGTCATTTACTTTTTTATCCATTAGTTGATAATATTATTGTTTTTCATAGGTTAATTATTGGTCTTTTTTCCAATATTACATTTGAGTGTATCATTTCTCCTGCTCATATTCTTTATTACTTGTTTGTGTCTTATCATTTGTTTTCATTTTTGTTTATTTCCCTTTTAACTTGGGTTTGTCTCTTTTTCATTTCCCTCCTTCTTCATTTTCATTGTATTTGGTTAATACCTTGGTTTTCCACCTTCTCCTTTGGGTTCATTTTGATATGTTGCATTGAGTCATTCAATTCCTTGAATTAGTTTCATTTTGCTTGGTTTCGGTTTTTCCCTTCTTCATTTGGTTTGGTTAATCACTTTCTTCTTCCTTTGGTTTTATTCTTGTTTGCTTTTTGTGGTTCCCTTCTTTTGTTTCCTTTTGTTGGGTCAATCACTTGGGTTAGGTCATGTCGTCGTTTGTCGTGTCATTGCCTTTTTATTTTCTTTATATTAAACATTTTATTTTATATGAAGTATTATTTTATATTCAGAATCATCTTTTTCATCCTGGTATTGGGGTGGCTTATTTGTGTTGTAACAATATTTACGTATGTGACTAGGTTATGTTTGGATAGTGTAACGTATGTGATTATTATGGTTACATTTATATGTTGATAAGGAATGTAATTATTGTATATTAAGAGGGTTGTAGTTCGTTAAGGGTTATAATATAAATAATTTTGTTTAAACATGGCCGAGGCACGTGAAAATAATGTAAGTGGATCAGGAGAGGCATGGAATAGTATGGAATTCATGGACGGGTTGAGGAGGATTATGGAAAGAAAGACTGATGATGATTGGCATAGATTCAATGATGACATTAGACAAATGAAAGAACAAAATATAGGATTCGCTGAATGGAAAAGGCATAGTGATGACACTATTAAGGATCATAAAGTACAAACAAAAGAGGTAAGAGAACAAACGGAAGAGTGTAAACAAGAAAGTAAATTAAATCAGGCAATGGATAAGAAGGTAAGTGACAGTGTTAGTGAGATGATAAATAATAAAGATAAAATAGTCGAAGTGATAGGGGTAGAGAGTAAGACAGTGAATAGCCCTAATGATGATGATAGTGTAGTGGTGGTAGAAAATAGAGAGACAGATCAATTAAACAAAAATAAAGATGATCAGGTAGCAGATAATAAGGTAGGCGTAAGTAACGATGAGATTGAAGTGAGCGAATCAGTTGTCATGGAGGGAGTTCAATGTAATAGCAAATTTGAAAAAGACGTAATGAGTTTTTTAATTAAACAGTTTGATGAGTTAAACACAAAGATGAATAAACAAGACGAGAAGTGGGAAGGAGATAGACATAAATTAAAAAAGAATACAGAAGTCGAATTAAAACAGGTAAGTGGTAATAATGTTGTTAAAAATAGTGAAGAAATAATTAACAAGGTAAGTGACGATAAATTGGTGGAGGCCAGGGCCCGATTTGGGCTGTAGCGCCATAGGAGAGAGAGAGAGAGAGAGAGAGAGAGAGAGAGAGAGAGAGAGAGAGAGAGAAGTGACAATAAAATAGTTGAAAACGAGCGATTTAAGAGTGATACAGTGAAAACAAATAGTGATGATGAAGTTTTTGGTGAAATAGAATTTAATAATGGAATGTTAGTCAGTGGGGATGAAATTGTGAGAGAGTGTGATGAAAGGTTAGGGTGGCAAAGGGCAAATTTTCCCCGTGATGTAAGTGGAGTAAGGACTCCGCTAGTAGTGATTTTTTAGGACTAAGGTTCTTCAAGAGGTTATGTGGAAGACGAGGTGTCTTCGAGTAGTCCCGTATTTTTTTGTAAACCTGGAAAAGCCAGGAAGTGGTATAGTAAGTTTGTGGTGCCCTTTGCATGGAGTGAAGTAGTTCAGAGGTGTTGTGACCGATGTTATGATGAGAAATGTTTTGAGAGAGAGAGAGAATGATAGAGGTATTTAAGTTAACTAGAGGTTATGAGGGGTTAGTTAAGAGATTAGAATTTGAGGGAATAAACTATAAGAAATGCTTACCTTGTGAAATAGATATCGATGATTATTTTGATAATACCACTGTAGATGATGTGCACTTACCTTGTGAGGTGATGGACATAGTAGACGAGTATGATGGTATGACTTACATGGGAATAACAAATAATATTAAGGGAGACTGGACAAAAATAACTAATGTTGACAAGGTTTATAAAATAATAAGAAGGAATAATCCTATAAATTATTATGGTACACCGAATGACACAGAGTTAACGGGTTATTATATAAATAATAATAATGTAATGAGAGGAAGTAAAGATAAAAATTGGGTATGTGAAAGTAAGACTAGTTTACGATGATGGTGGTTAGACAAATAGTGAATGAACATTTAATTATTTTAGTTTATGGTAATTACTTGGCTAACTTATGTAACGTATGTAACTTATGGTAAACAATAAAATAATATGACGAAAAAATTGTAAATAAATGTGTATTAGTATTAAATATATATGTGTAATGGATTATGTTGTATTTTGTATTTTAGGTAAACAATGTATGTATGCAGTAGGAATTGATTTAATAATAATAATAATAATAATAATATTTTACCAGACTAAATAAATAATGAGAGTAATTGTGAATTTTATAATGAAATAAAATGAATTGTAATTGTTTTGAATCATGTAATCAAAGTAACTTAGTGTTTTAGAAACTGATTGAATTAAATAATTGGAGATTATTTAAATTAATTTAAAATGTTGTATAGATGAATTTTGGTGATAGATTTGAATGGTTTTTCTGAGATTTGAACTTTATAATAAATAGTAAATGAGTAAAAGTAAAAAGTGTTTAGGTATTGAGTTATATTGTTATTATGATGTATGAGAAGGTACATAGGGTTATGTGCGTTATATTTGTAGCAATGAATGTTTATAGTTTTGAGTTTATGATTAACCATATGTAAGTAGGAATTTTATAATGAAAGTGAATTAAAGTAAAAGAGTCTTATAATGACATTAAATGAGTTTGAAAGGTTTTAAATTAGGTGATTCAATTAATGTGATGTAATTATGAATTTTCTAATGTAATGTTCAATGGTTAACTTAATGTAAAATGTGGTAAAAGATGGAGTTTGGGTGATGATTATTTCAATAAGGCATTGAGTCAGTCAAAGTTAATTTTAAATGGGTGTTAGACAAAATAAGAATTTTTGGAATAAA
This sequence comes from Magicicada septendecula, assembly GCA_034769895.1. Classification (NCBI taxonomy): domain Eukaryota; kingdom Metazoa; phylum Arthropoda; class Insecta; order Hemiptera; family Cicadidae; genus Magicicada; species Magicicada septendecula. The sequence goes on from CM068373.1 coordinate 383,355,175, forward strand.
AGTAATACAGAAACGGGTCAGTAATACGGACACAGTAGCGAGAGTGCATGTATGTAGAGAAAGTGAGAGTGATGTAAATGGAGAGTAAATAGGTGGTGATGAAATTTTGTAGTGAGGGTGGTGTGGTAAGGAGTCTTCAACGCAAGGCGTTGTGGCGGGAGGTGAATAGTTAAATGAGGTTTGGCGGAGTTACCTGGGAGAGGCCAGGAACTAATAAGGGAATGAGTATAAGGGAAGGGAACACACATCCTATGTACAAAGAGGGTATCAGGTACTTGGTTATAAGAGGAGAATAAATTAAGTGGAGTTAGAGAAATTAGTGGAGATAAATATTATTGAGAGATTGGTGTCACCCTATGCAAATCTGTTGGTGGTTGTTAGAAGGAGTAAGGTTGTTAGTGGTGAGTAAGGTTATATATCTAAATGCCTATTCAATAAATCAAATCATTGTGAATGACTGAGAATCACCCAAACCAATTAATGATGAAAATGTTAAATAGGAAATTCATAGTTGAAATGTAATAATAAAATGTAACAAATGAAAGATTTAATAGAATCTGAAACTAAAGTAAAGCTGTAAGGTATATTATTTTTGGTCAAATTTGAATTTAAAAATGTGATGTAAAATGGATGTTTAATAATAAATGTGAATTTTGTAGAATTTAATGGTAAAAAAAAATTAGAAAGTTCAAGTTGTAATGTTTATAATTTTCTATACAAATTATTTAAAGATGAATTGTTTAGTTTAATGTAGCAATGTTAATGTTCAAGGTTAATGTCTATTATGTTGATTATGTATGTTAGAGTATAGTAGGAATTTTAAACATGTATTGTGTATAAATGGTAATAGTAATCTACCTTGGTAACTAAAATGGAATTTTAATTGGAATTGGTAAATGAAGTTGAATTGTTTTGGGAGTCTGAATTTTTTATTTTATTTTTTGTAGTGTCTAACCTAAAGTGTATAGGTTACAGAAGTGAAAATAGTATAGAATATATAATACAGGAAAATGTAATATGTTCAAGTTAAGGATACATGTGTTAAAAAATATTGTTTCTTTAAGTAGTTCATTGAGATATACAACCAGTACTTTGCTAAAAGGCAAACCAGTACGACTAAGGGGAAACAAGTCAGTTGAGGATATGGTATGGTGAAAAAGCCAGTTATTGATAATTTTTCTTAATTGTTACAGAGTGTGGTGATACTGTGGCGGGTGCCTGTCTGACTTTGCGGTGTTGGGATCTCGAGAGGGAAGTCCAGTAGAGTCATGCAGGTGGAGCCGCAGTCACCAGACTAGGGGGGTAAGTTACCTATGATTGTAATAAGGATTAAAGGGGGGTTGTTGGCGCCATATTCTAGCTGATCCTCTTAGGTTTTTAGGCAATGAGAGTTTTTCTGTTTCGGCAGAAAACCTCTCATTGCGGGGGGGGGGTATTGTAACGGTACAAACCGATGAGGCTATACAATTTAAAGCTTTTATTTAACCAGAGTATATTTTTGTGTCACCGACTATAGCTCCGTTTGAGGTACAAAACGGTACAGGAATGCAGACTATTAGCAAGGGTGCATATTCATGTGTACGCGCGCACACGTGGGCCAACTTTCCCAGCGTAAAAGACACGTACATACATTCCAGAGCCGAATATGTGATGGAAACAAAGAAACACAGCGTATACGTTGACGGCGACGCGTAACACCTGGCGGGTAGGCAGCCAAGCGCACACACAGTCAGTCGTCGCAAAGCAGGGCAGTTCTCTACAACTCATCACACGGTACAGTCGCAAATACAGTGGCCTCGGAAATTTCGGTAGACCAAAGTGAATTGAGTAGCCAAGGTCTATCGAAACTGGTGTAAATATAAAGAAGAGAACCAGGAAGAAAAGTGACCATCCGTGCAATTTACCTAGTCTGTAAATAAACGGGAAGAATTCGAACAGTGTTTGGTGACAAAGTGTTAAGTGAATTACCAGCAATGGCGGAATAACATACAGGTATAATATACTGTCCACGGCATAAAAAGTTAAACCTAATAATTATATCAAGAACTCGGGAAACGGGGGACATTAACTAGGGTAAAGTGTTATATTATTTTATTACTGCCATAAACTTACTTAACAATTACTCAATAAATTTATTCAACTTTTGATCTCGGGCGCCATCTCGTGATATCTACGAGAAGATTATATTTAACTTACCTTAAGGGCGAATTCTGTTAAGCAAAACTCGAAGTAGCGGAATGCTTTATTTGAAATAATAACTCTTGCTTGAAATGTTTACCAAATGACATTACCTTTTAATAACATCTTACTACAAAACATGTGACTCTACCGTGCGAAATAACCACGCAGCTATACACCCTTAGGTGTTACGTCATGAGACGCAGTTACATTAAGTCAAAAAACTCCCTTAAACATTTCATTTGCCCTCCAAAATACATAATATTAAAATGTTAAACATATATATGTATAAATTTACGTATAACTTTACAGTGTCACAACCCAGCACTTTTTAATAATATCTTATCATCCACTCTTTCTCACTCTCTCTCACTCTCTGGTACAATTATTATGAGCTCGTTTCAGTTACTGGTATACCAAGTTAGTTTTGTTATTTTAATGAATTTTGGTCATATATATTTTTGAATATTAAAATTTTATATAAATTTGTTGTAGCCAATGGTACTTAGCTGCACTTTTGTGTTACGGATATCGAACACCTCGAATTCTTTGATTGCACATGCTAAAATTCTGGACTGTCACATCGTCTTCGGGCACACGCTCTCTACTGTAGCATCCCCCCTGGATCTCACTTTTGCCAGATTTTTTGGCGTCGCATCGTGAATTACACTCTGCCGATGTTTTAACTCAAAATAGATTAATGTACCACTGTTACTAATACACTTTTGGTGGTGTAATACCACACTTAGTGAATACGCCGGCCGTGTGTATTGGCCGGCTGGCAGCCTTCACGGTCGCGATGAAACTGACAATGTTTCACCACTGTGCATTGCAGAGGTGGGGCAACACTACGTCACTGGTTCTTTGTTCAAACGGCCCAGCCTAGTGGAATACAATGCGCCTTGCATTCTTTCGTCTGACATAATTATGGGCTTGACTTGTTTACTCACTATTGTGACAAACTGTGTTTTGTTACATTTGTAATTTTCCACTGAATTCGACATAAATCCTGTTAACTTAATATTGCGTTGTTGACAATTCTCACCAAAACTCTTATAGGGAATACAAAATAAAATTATTATTATTAAAAATTGTTATAAAATAAAAATACAATAATTATGTTTGGAACCATAGGTTTAAAAATTTATTCGGGTACCAGAATTGTATCGTCACAAAAGTGTGAAAGCGTGTGTGTGGGGAATAAGGGAAAAATAAATTATAAAGTACTGGTTGGTCTAAAAAGAATATTATTTAGAACGTTTGTATAGATAATTTCATGTTTAAGTATTCAAGTAAATAATAGAGAGCGAATATAACGTTGAATTGAACTAGAAATAAATAAGATTTGTTTTCCAGAATATAACCATGTGTTAGCGTAGTTATTTCGTCGTTACCATTTCCTAGTGTTCTGTGCTGAAAAATTCGTCTGAACACTCCGTGGAATTTTCTGAATTGTGGGTAGTCAGATTCCGAAATTGTCCAGTTTTAATTAAGGTAAGGTATAAAGGTTTCCATATCTCTCCTGCAAAGATATTGGTGGCGACTCTGAACTTCTGTTGGAATTTATAAAAAGGTAAGTCAGCGAGAAAAGTTTGCAAGGTAAGGTTCTGGCAGAGTATAGTTTATTTTTATTTTAAATTTATAAAGTTGGGTGTAACTTAACAATATGTAATTTTAGTATGAAAATCTTATTCCGAAGGGAATTCTTCACCTCTCTGATTTTGACCCATATCACTAATTACCAGCTTTAATGAATCACAAATAACAGTTTGAAATCAACAGTATAGTCTTATACAACAATTCAAGTTAAATTGTCCACATGCAATAATAATGTGAACTATTAAGAGTTCCACACTGCTTATAACACAATAAACACTTTCCACTAATCTTCAACAACCACTTGATCCGCACTAAGGAAACCACTCAACAGTAACTGACTAACTAAGAGCAGCTGTTGCCTATTTATAGCCTCCAGAATTCCAGACTAATGATCTATAATATGCGTCCTTAACAAGCACTTGAAAACTCTAGAGGATACTTGAGTGAGGCTTGGCAGAAACACGCATGTGCACGGCTAGCCGAGAAACAGTAGAAGGACACTCTCCATTGTTTGAGAACGTTCCGTCATTACAATATTATGTCACAATATGAAGGTATTCACAGAAAGTGGCCATATTTATGGAAGGATAATTTATTTGTAATACAGAAATGCATCAGCACGCATGCCATTGCTTAATCAAGAATTTTAGGCAAAAAACCATTGTAATTGTATTCACGACATATAAACTCAGCCAATTGTTTCCTCTTCTCAAGAATGAATAAACATGACAGCATTTTGCAGCTGTTGAAGACAGAAAACAATAAGCACTGAGGACCTCAAATGTATTTAAAAACAAATTTTTTTTTAATGTTTTGTAGACAAAATAAATGTTAACATGATTCTTAATATTCAGTGTATTTTACTTTAAGGGGGTAAATGAATATAAATAAATAAATACATAATTTTTTGATTAAACAAGAGTTAGATAAACTTTTTGTTCAAACCTAATATTAAGTGTTTGTATTGAACTGTATTCTACAATAATTCTTGGTTAATCTAATGAAGCTGTAGTTTACTAGGAAATATGTCTGACAATAAGTATATGATATCTATTATTTAGCTGTCTTACATGAGCAAATATGATTTCTAGGTATATGAATAATGTAATTTTTGTGGGTTTTCCGTAATTCTAATAACATTTATACCGATATTTGATATTTTGTATAATTAATGCCCTTTTTGCATTTAAAACAAACAATTTTTGCAGGTATTTAGGACACCATCAATATTCAAACAGTTATTGTTGTTAATGGACGATGGCGATACACAAGTAAGAATGGCATTGGCTAAAACGATTGTACATTTAATTTTCAAAATGAAATTGGATGACCCAAGGGCCATGTTTACACCTGTCTGCAATAACGAAGAAACAGAATTGCTGTTAGAAGCATTTTATCGAAAAACCGCTCAGTGCATGCATTCAGGCCTACTGGTTTGCTCTTCGGATCTACAGATGTCATTAATTGCAACAGTTTTTAATGTGGGAAGGTAAGTTTTCAAACTGTGACTATGTGAATAGAGAAAAATGATTTTGCTATGTTTAGAATATAATTGATTGGCTGTGTTTATGATCACATAATGGACAAAATCAGTCATTTTTTCATTATGTCAAGACAGACCTATTTGAGGAGCTCAGCTTCCATCAACATATGTCTCAGACATCTCTTCTAGGCATCTCATGTCTAAACTGACAATTGATGATAACCAACAACACACTTGCATGCATCCTTTCTGTGTTGTTCCACCATTGTGTCCGTGGTCATCTGTATTCCTCCTTCCTAGAAATAGGTCATCCATCCTTCACAGCCCATCTAAGCCTATGCAGTTTGCAAAGGTCACTGGGCTCTGGTGGTAGTGTCCTATACATCTGGTTCAGCTCATGATTGAAGTGTATTTTCCAGGTACTTTCTTTAACTGGGCCATGTATTCTTTGTTGGACCTTTCTTTCAAAACCTCAGAATGTTTCTTCCATCATTGTGTGAGTGTCAAAATTTCATATGGCCTTGTTATTGGTTTATATAGTGTCAGTTTTGTATTGTGCTGTACTAGTGTCTTATTTCCTGAATGATGGCATTATTATCATTCAAACTACTTTCTAGATACGTTAAGTTTTTGAGCACTTCGATGATGTTACTTTCTGCTGTTATGTTTTAGTTATTTTTACTGTGTCTTTATCATTATGACCTTGGTTTTTCTTAAATTTATCTCTAGCTCTGTCCTTCCTTCCTCTTCTTTCAGACCGTTCTGTTTTGTAGGACTGCTCTCAGGTTCATTCCCCCGGTGTGTTCTGTAATAAAATCCATGCACTTGTAACGTGACAAATACGGGGGATTTTCATTTTATTAAATTTTTGGGGTTTGTTAAAAATATTTATAAATTTAATTTCCATCTGGGATCAGGCCACGTGTTGAAATGAAACAGTGTTCTAACAAAGGAACAATACGCCTTCGCTGTTGTGCAATCTGTACGAAAGAATGTACTAAGCGTCATTTTCTAAGAACTTTGCGAGTGTGTGGCAGTATGTCCGAGCGCGTCACACCAGCAGGTGCGCGGACCGACGCCGATTTGTGAAACTCAAAGATGACTAAAGACAAAAATTTTATGAGCACATGTTCCAGGTTGACGGATGTGAGTCCTAAGTCCAACCCTTTTTGTGATGTCAGCCAGTGCGGAACAAATATCATCTACCACCAACACACAATCAACTGCATGGGTTAAATGGAACACAACAAGTGACGAAGAAATACCAGGCTTTGTTTTCCACTTTAAAGAAGACGCAATCTAGTTAGCAGTGAACGCTAAGCCGCTCTAGGCAGTCCGTGAACAACTACAACAGCTTACAGACGCAGATAGTGTTGTGTGGGCCCGGTCGGCCGAACTTTATAAAGTATGAACAACTAAATATAACACCGCTTTCCTACCGACCGGGACCCAAGGAATTAATGGACGTATCAATTTTATAACTGGTGACGTGGAGTTGACAACAGAAAAGCAAATTAACAGGCATCGAGTCGGGGGACAAAAACACGTGTCCGGCCGGAAGCGCGATAGTGAACAGTTTAAAACAATAAAGGATTAAAACAATTTGTAAGATTAAAACAAGGGGTAAAGTATTGAATTGTGTGAGTGTGCGTGTGAGCAGAATGGGCTGCCTTGGATAATGTAAGAGAATATTTAAATATGATACATAAATGTATATTTCAAAATATGTTTTTGTGTTCTGGTTCTAATAATTAAAACGGTCTTATATTAATTAAAACCATTTAAGTTACTGTAAAAATGTGTTAGTTTAGTTATTTCGTCATTACCACTTTCTCATTTCTGTGCTGCAAGATTCGTCTAAACGTTCCCGGATCTCTTCTGAATTATTATTGGGGGGTAGTCAGATTGCGAAATTGTCCCGTTTTTATTTAAGGTAAAGTGTAAAGGTTTCCCTATCTGTCCTTCAAAGATATCGGTGGCGACTCTGGGCTTCTGATCAAAATTTAAAAAGGCAGGTAAGTGAAAAAGATCGCAGGTAAGTTCCTGGCAGTATTTTATTATTTATTTATTTCGAGAAAGTAAGTTTAGTTACACACTTCTGTTTCTTGTATACTGGAGCTGTCAGTGCATTAGATTCTGGAATAATTAAGTGAGTTTATACTTCAGTGTTGTCTGAAAGCAGCTATGGTGAAACTGGTAGCTTAGAGTACTACTCATTGGTTGTCATGACCTCATAAAAGGGTAAAGTGAATGGGTATCATCCTGTTTTTCTTCTTTGCTGGCACGACATGTAGCTGCCCTTGACCTGGTAAACTACTGTTGTCCACCTATATTGGTGCTGAGCAAGGGAGATGTTTGTCTTAAGCTGCTGCTGAGTGCGTTGAGATCGCTCAGGGGACTGTCTATCCACTGACTCCTTGACCATCCTCTGGTTTTACTCCATCAGGAGAACCATTGTACAGTATTTTGACTGTTCTACTGTGTTTTATTGTCAAGACATGACCTACCTGTTTCGATATTTGTATCCTAATGATGGAGGTAATATTACGACACTGCATATAATTCTGTGTTTTTTCCTCCACCACCATATCTCATTTTCACATGTTGGGCATAATCGTCCTAAGCAGTTTTGTTTCAAATCTGTCTAGCAGCTCCATTGCTGACCTATTAAGGGTCCAGGTTTTGCTCCTGTACACCATGACTGGTCTAATTAAGGTATTGTACAACCTGAACTTCGTTGACTTGCGTATACTAACGTACTCCTCAAGATTTTATCAGAGCAAAGTGTGCTTTTTCCTGGCTACTGTTCTCCTTGTTTCCTCCTTTTGGTCAAGGTCTTCACTTACAGTCAAACCAAGCTATTGTAAACTAGAGACTGTTTCAAAACAGTAATCACCAAACCCATAATGCCGCTGGTATTGGACATGCTTCTTCCTTCTTGATGCCATTATTTTGGTCTTGCCTTCATTTACTCCAAGTCCTAATTTGTGTGCCTCTTCATCCAGTTTTAGAAAAGCTTTGTGAACACAGCAGCCAATAATTATGTTATCTGTGTAAGCAAGTATCTGTACCATTTCATTAAAGATAGTCCCAACTCGGGTCTACTTTAGCACCATCCACTATAGCCTAAAGGGCAATACTGAACAGGAGAGGAGCCACCAGATAACCTGTCATAGACCAACTTGTTTTTTTTTTTTTAATTAGCATTGGAAATCAAACAGTCCTTATGACCTTTCCAGTAAACCATACCTACTTTGAAACCATACATGTGAACTTTAGAAAATTATATACTGGCTACTATACAATTTCAGTTCTGCACAGTACATTGGCCTAATGTTGTGAATTGTTAAGAAATAAAATGAATGAACATAAATATGACTGCAAAATGAAGAATTCAGAAAAACCCATTTCATAATGTTCCATACAATATAACTTAGATTTTGATTCATATGTTGACATCCAATATCCTACTGGACAGCATGAAATGAAAAGAAGAAGAAGACCTCATGGTTTACCACAGTAGTAATAGATGGCTTCGAACACGGCACGGCTTAACTAAGACGTTGGGAATTTCCCTGGCATGGACGACTACATCCAGAATCCTATCCATTAACATTTTCCACCTGATAAACAAAATAATCTGCCTTATATCCTCCCATATCTCACTAGACTTGTAAAATATATCTGCCCATCAAACACATGAATAAAATATTTTATGAAAAAGATAAAGTTTCGTATTTTTTTAAGTGTGTATGGGTAGATATGGCACTTGACTGGTAACTTAGAGGTGTTGCATTTGATTCCTGAGATAAAATCAAGATATTGTTACGACGGTATCCGTGATCGTCGTAGGTACAGTGGAAAACAAAATACAAGACACCAATTTAGTCACTAATCACCAGCTTTAATTTTTACAGTTAAACAGTTCATAATTAACAAGACAGTCTCTTACAACAAATCAAATAAAAATTGTTCACACGCAATAAAATGTCAACTAATATAAAACACAATAATTGTATTATAATTATACCGCCCGATTATAAAACACAACACTTCACTAATAACCACTTGAACACAGAGTAATATCACCCGATAATAACTGGAACCACACGTAATATATATTGCAACTATAGCTGAATTACGGCCGATTCCGCCTTGTATTTATACCCCTGCTCATAGACCAGAAAATTCCAAACTACGCGTTATCTCTACCTATGATGTAATTAATTGCGGCCTTGACACAGTCCGCACGGCTTCTGGCACAGTCTAGCTAATGCGTCGAGAATCATGTACGCCACACGCATTACATTCCGGATCCCTCTGGAACATTCGATAAACACGTAGATTGTTCTCTGATGTTGTAACAGTATGTTTTCAGCCCTAGGTCAAAGATCAAATCAGTCTGTGAAAGTGAGTGCCAAATATGTGGCCAAACATTCTTTTTAAGTAATTCTTGCTTCCTTTTGGAGCAGATTAGGTTTATACAGTGTATTCTGAAGGTATGTTCAGTATGTTGTTATGGTAACTGCACACACACATACACACACACACACACACACACACACACATGTCTTTGTTGTAATGTTATGTAGTTCATGTAGTTAATTGCACAACTTGTGCTAACTAGCGTGTGGCAAAAACTCAGTATTCCCCCTATAAAAGTCCCATTACACTATTCAAAGGTTATATGCTTTCTAGACTATCCTCCTCTAATACAGTACTAGAAAAACTATAAATAGTACATTTTAAACTTTGAGGTAAAACACCAGTAAACAGTACCTGAATTGTTTTGTTTCATACAGTGTGCCATTGGATATAGTGTTGTTACCAGTGCTGAAGCTGTTTACACTGTACATTGCACATCCCTCTGCACTGAATACAGCTGCTGCACAAACACAACTCTCCAGGGTTGCAGCTTTACACAACAAAACAGTACAAGAATTGTTCTTCAGATTTCAAGATGAACTCTCTAAGGTTAGTATGACCGTGCGTTATTTATACAATGTAGCGGGGCATTTTGGGCCTACCTGAGGCAATATAACAAAATTTGTAATTTTTTTTATGATAGTAAATAACATTTGTTATGATAGGGAAAAACGTAGGTAAATTTGCTGTTTGGAACGATCGCGACGGTGGCTGCACTACTTGAGGCGTTGAATGCAGAATTATTTAATAATATTTTATATGAACAGATTCAATAAACGACAAACTGTGCCAAGGTCAGCTCCAGTGACACAAAATCTGTCAACAAATTATATAACCGGACATCAGGCGAGCGTTACGTCAGCGCATTACGTAAGTAAGAATGCAGGGTGTGTCAGCGCCAGCAACATTGTGACAGACACAGAACAAAGCAGTCGGCTATGAACATCCAATAAATATGGACGCGATGTGACTGTGCGTTCGCCGGCTGTGCGTGATTTTCGCGCCCGCAAAACAACAAAATGTGAATAATATATTTCAAAATGTGGCTAAACATTCAAAATTCATATTAAAATGTGATTAACAGTTTTCATAAACCATATAACAATATATCATGAATTAAGGTGAAAGTGCACACAGAAAGCGATGTGACGTCGTCTGGACTAAAATTCGGACTCGAGACAGATAAGTCTTACTAGGATATACGCAACATTATCAAAATTTATTATATTTTTCAGAAATTCAAAACACATGGGGCCAATTAAATAAAATGGGAGTCTAAGGGGAAAATTTTAAAATGGATTGAATGTGAGAGTGTGTGAGGGGTTTTGCTTAATTATATATATATCATGAAGTGCTGGTTTCCGTTCTAAAATTAATCTTAGGTTTATTGTATATTTCTACAATCATGAAGAAAATCATGCATATTAAACGTTATTATTCTTTTTTACAAGATCGTAACAAAGTAAGGGGAATATTTGTCTCTATAAAATTTTGAATTATGTTAAGGGCTATATTTTCACGTTGTTTTTTTTGTAATGAAAAAATGAATTAAAATGGGTGTGATGATAATTCAGTTGTACTTTCTTAAATAACCAGTTCTGCACTTCCTGGTTCGCTGATTCGAACCTTGGTAATTTTCTTCTTACAGTTGGTAAAAAGATGGCGCCCGAAGAAATTATATAGAAAGTGTTTAAGTGTAAATTAAAATCCCTTAGGTTGCATTAAATTAAATATTAATTAAATATCAATTTGTTTGATATTGTACAATTGGCTTCTGGAACAGGGACAATTTATATAATATAATTATATAAATATAGGCCTACTTGGGAGAACAGAATGGTTGTTGAGGTAGAATAAATTTTTTTTTGTATACGTAAAATAGACGTATAAATAAGGTTATGTCATGTTTTTGTAGTATGGGTAAGTAGAATATTGTTTTATTTTATGAGTATGTATTACATGTAATAATATTTTATAAAGAAATATATGTAAAAGATTTATAAAAAATGGCAGATAATAGTGAGATCAGCATCTCTGACAATCAGACCGACTCTGGTATACAAACAGAAGCGGGGTCAATAGTCGAGCAAAATGTGGGGATCTCTGTAATTAGTTCGCCGGGAGCGATTTCTACTCCTGTACCAAGTAAAATAAATACCAGAGAAAAAGAGTTATCATTACATGATTTATTTAAACTCATTAACAATAAATTTGAGGTACAGAATAGTAATTTCGATGTTCAAAAGAATAGTTTGGATGAGTTAAAAAACCAAATCTATAACAAATTAGATGAACAGACAGACGAGTTGAAATATGAAATTAAAGAAATGAATAAATGTTTTAAAAATAATAATGAAGCAATAGTAACTAGTCTGAATAAATTAGAACAGAGTGTTGAGAAATTTGAGAAGTTAGGTGACAATGTTTTAAGTATGACAAATAGTAAAAATGACGAAATAGTGGAAGATGTAGTATTGAATAGTGATGATATTAATTACAATTCTGAGAGTATAGTGGGGGTAAAGAATAATGTAGAAGCAAATAATGAGAATATAATCAAAAATAGTACTAATGAAATTGCAGAATGTAGTGATTATGAGATGTTGAGATGTATTGATGAAGTAGAAAGAGAGTGGAAGAATAATGTTATAGTTGAATGGGGGCAGAGGGTAAATTTCCCCATTAAATTTTTTGAACCAAGGTGTTCACAAATGTTGTTTTTGAAGGGTAAGAGACCCATATTAGTAGATGAAGTAAAGAGTATATTGATGTTGTATAATGTTGTACCCTCTGTCTGTAATAATTATGAAAGTGTGATGTGGTGTTATGAAGAGAGAGAGTTGTGTATTGAGAGTGAAATAGAATTATATGAGTTAAAAAGAAATTATGATGAATTGAGAGAAAGAGTAGTAGGGGTGAATTATTTTGAGAATATTTTTATAAATGATAATGACTTACCTGATGATAAAACAAATTATCTGACGTTGAACGATAATACTGATGTAGACTGGACAATCATAACTTATGGTGACAAGATTTATAATGGTATAATGGATGAAATAGTGTGAAGTTAATATACTCTTTAACTTATATAAAAACAAACTTTCTTCCACTTACCTGCAAAAAATTCTTTTATCTGGGGCCAGGATTCGGTCGCACGAACGTCGGATACAAACGTGTTTTATAGGTTACTGAAATAAGTGACTCTACTCCTTTTTGAAGAGAATTAACATTTTTTAATAATCAAGTATTTCAAAGTTATACTATTCTTTCGTTTTTTCCATAAAATTTGACAAGCTACATTTTCATACCTGTTGGTCATACATCTATTATTGTTATATTTTAATTCTACTACTTACGATTAGGTAGACTGCCCAGTCTGCTTTCACTCTCTCTCACATTCTTAATAAAATAACCCTTAACCAATATTAGATACACGAGCGAAATATTTATTCTTTACAAGTTCCCGTCTCATTTTATATGGCGCGAGGTCGTCCGAACACGTGCCTTCCCGGTTACATTATTCGTTATTAACTGCTTTTCAACGGCCACTGCACTGCACTCGTCTATAACATAGTCAATTCCTCGGGTCCCGGTCGGTATTAACGATATGATTGAGTTAGGCGTATTTAGAACACCACCGACCGGGGCCTAAACCAAACGGTCATTGTCTGTAGCGGTGTTGGCGTCCTGTTGACTGTATGGCTGTGTGTAACAGGTACGACTACCTGTTCCTGCATGGAAGTTGTTCTTCCATGCCATGATGTTTTCGTCGTCGCTCCTTGTTCCTGCTGTCGTGTAACCATTTTATGCGTGGCATAGAGCTGGTATATGTGGATGACCAGAGGACAATATTGGCTTCTGCTCTGCTGATGTCATTTAAGTGGGCCGGACTTAAAACAGTGTTTCCGGGGGATCTTGAAGAAGACGACAAATATTATTCTCACTAGCCATCTTGGTTTTTTGTTAGAGCGTCCCTTGAGCGTGATTGAGCAGTTGCGTATGTGCGCTGCCACACACAGGTACAAAGTTCTCAGAATTTTGTGGTTGGCGCGAATTCTCTACCGCATTCCTCGACAACAACTGCGTCTTACGTTGTTTCACTGTTCTGTTATGTTGCACAATAATGCAGCTTTACCATACTTTATACCAGCCCGCCCGAAAACGAAATAAATAAAAACATAAATATATGCCCCAAACGGTTAAAACAAAAACACCCCAAAAATCGACCCGCTACAATACCCCCTCGATGAGAATTCTGCTGTTCACGACAGAAGAAATCTCATCGATAACCCCGAAGAGGACCGGAGAGGAACTGGTGCCACAACCCCCTTGTTCTTAATCTCATGGGTACACGACCCCCCTGGCTCAGTGACCATGGACTCATCTGAACGAGATCACTGGACTTCTCCGTAAGAGATCCCAACACCGAGAAATCGATCAGACTCGCCCCACGGCACACCTCGCCTTCTAACATGCTACCCCCAAAATCCTCAATCCCTGGCTAAAATTATCCCAGCTCCTCCGCCGATATGTTTCCCCTTTTTGCAAGCTGGGCTGCCTTTAGCAGATACTGGGCTCACACACATTAACATTACATATTATCATAACACATTAAAATAAAAACTTCCTTTTAAAATTTATTATAAATTCAAAAAATTCAATATTCAAAAAAAAAATAATCTTTTATCAAAAAATTCTCTTCCTCTTTTTTCTAATTTTTGTTTCAATGACTTAACCTAAACATTCCTATTAATACAAATACATCCTTACTCTAGCATGAGAACAATTTATAGCCTACCAATATAAAGCAATACAATAAAAGAAACATCATTAATACATACACAACAAAATAATAATTATCTAACATATTCACTCGCTGGCAGGCGACAAATCAAGTTTTTTTTTTTTTTCAAAAAAATTTAAAATTTTCAAAATTTTAAAATTCAAAAAAATTATTCATTAAATATTTATTAAATTTATTTATTAAATAACATTTATTAAAATTATTCAAAGATTAGTTTGAATTAATCAAACAAACAAATTAAAATTGAATTCCTACTCCACAAGCTTAGTAGGTGTATGAACTCATCAGCTGATCATAACTAGGTCAAGTCCCAAACCCTTGACCTACATATGTTATGTATGATTTTTGAAAACACTTTAAATATCTGTAATATCCTACCTTGAAATACAAAACATAGTAACATAGAATATTTAAAACAAACAAAATATTAATATAATCAATCATCAACTTGACATTCAAATTATTTAAAACAAACAATTCTTAACTTTACATTATTTTCAAATTTTATCAAAATTCTGTCACTGGTTAAAAAAAAATAAACAATTGCATATTCTTTATCATGAATTCCTCTTTCTTTTCAACAATCTTACTTTAATATACTGTGGGTGATGTAAATTCTTTATTCTCGTTTTTCTGCATTAGATTTCTATACCTATATAAACTTTCTCCCTCTGACTCTAATATTCATCAACTCAATTATCATGACACCCATCTCTATCAAAAATATCTACTAATCAAAACACTCTAGTCCACAACTTACCATTTAACTCAAAACGCCGCCTTCTCTACATATATAAAAAAAAATACTCTCCAACCCTTTGTACATATAGGATACGTGTTTCCCCTACCCAAAACTCATTTCCCTTATTTGGCGGCCCGGATTCTACCTAAGGCGGCCCCTTCCCCACTAAAATCTATTCTAATCCCGTCCCAACCCTTGTTGCGGACTCCCCAAATACACTACCCCCTAATACAAAATTGCCATCCCCAAAAATCTCAATCTCATTACATTACTACAAATACACAAAATAATCTCATTAATTATAAACATAAATATAGATCATTCAAAACTCTACATAAAGTCTCCATTACCACTGTGTCAACATCAATATTTCACAAAATTCTATTATATCACATCAACTCAAAAACAACATTACATTATATTCATCTCCATCATTTCACATTTAACGTTTAATTCAACTTGGACAGGTCTGCATGTCCCATAAAACATTTATCACCCACGAATTATCTTTTATTGATTTGCATAAATTGTTATTTTATTTCTCATATTCTTTTTGTCTTTACTTCAAAATGTCTGTAGTACACTAAACATTAATTACTTGTAACCTTTACAAACCAATATACCAGTGACATGGTATTGCTGATCAGCTGATATCCTAACATAATAAAAACACCATGGATACCTTTCAAAATTGAACAGTTACATGTACTACATTATCAACACTTACTTCTCTTATGTTGATTGCCTGCCAGGCGTCTAATGATTGGCTTAGAAAAAAAATTACACACATAATGAAAATACATTTTATCGACAACTATATCTAACACACAACAATAAAATGATTGCACAAATAGCAATAAACCTGGATTATTAGCATACATCAAACAAACAATTCTCTTTTAAATAATTTATATAAAAATTTATAAACATTATTATTTAAAATTTTTCATTAACTCTTTTTATTTATCATCATGATGAATTTATCCTGTGTTGTAATCAGATTTTCAAAAATTCTAAATTTATTATTAATACATATTTTTAATCATTATATTCCACAAAATAAACCATTTAACATTTATTTACTTATTAATTATTATTAAATCAAAATCTCACCCAACAATTTAATTACCTCATAAATTCAAACACATAATATTCAACCACACTATCTAAACATCTCCACTTATTTAATTCATTTGATTATTAAAATAACATATCTCAATTATTATCAACATTCTACAAATCATTAACTATTGTCTTCGTAATTATTTTGTTATTTAATTAGAGTGCAAAAATATTAATAATATTATTATTATTAATACAACATTTTCTAAAACATATACACATTACATTTCACAATACGCACAAATGAATTCAATATTATTTACAAAATATACGTCAAAACTGTTCAAGTGTATCTCACTTCAGATGTCCAAATCAGCAAGGTCATTACCAGAATTTACAGTATCTAACAAGGTCTATACACTGATATTCTAGTTCAGCCACCATCGTCAAAAATTAATCTTGGTTCTAAATAACACTGTTGCTTTTTATTTACAAACAAATGGTTACTTTGTGTGTCATAACCAGAACAACCAAATTCACTCATTTTACCAGAATACTCATTAAACCAGTCTACGTTAAGTATTTTTGTTAAGTCTCCGTCATTCCATTCATTCACTGTATTTTTGTTAAGTCTCCGTCATTCCATTCATTCACTATCGGTCTAATTATTTTTTTCAAATCATTGTAATCATTATTATTCAAATATATTTCTAAGCCTTCTTTCCATTCATCATACTTTCTATTCAAATTATACAATTCTGTTACATACCATTCTCTATTTACCTCTCTCTCTTCATAACACCACATCACACTCTCACAATTATTCCGGATAGAGGGTACACAATTACTCCACAAAAATAAACACCTCAATTCATCTACCAATACGGGACTCTTGCCCTTCAACCACAACACTTGTGGACTCAATAAATCATCATAAACATCATAAATAATAAAGGGAAAATTTGCCCTCTGTCCCCACTCTACTACAACATTATTTTTTCTCTCTCTCTCTAACTCACTGACACACATTACCATCTCATAATCAACTTCTACTCTTTCTACAATTACGTTATCATTCTCAACATCTACACCCTCATTTTCTAACACCACATTTTTATTTGTATTATCCTTACTCTGTTCTACTTTATTCGAACTAATTTTTGTCATTTCATTGGCATTTCCAAGACATACACTCTTGTCTTGTATGTTATTTATCAACTCGTCAAATTTTATATTTATATTTTGCTGAAGCTGAATATTCTGTTGTTCAAATTTTTTATTAAAATTGCTATTTTGAACGTCAAAACGACGGTCTATTTTATCAAATTTTTCGTCATTAGAATTAAAACGACTCTCAACTTTTTCGTCAATTGCATTAAGACGTTTATTAAAGTCATTGAAATTGACTTTCATAAAATCAAATAGGTCATCCAATGACACTTCTTTTTCTTTTGTGTTTGTTTTAATCGTCACGGGAGTGGAAATTGCTCCCGGCATACTGATTACAGATACTTCTACATTATGCTCATCTATTGACATTGATTCTGTTTGAATACCGGAGTCGGTATTTATTTGACTCTCGGTCTGACTGTCAGAGAAGCTGACTTCATTATTATCTGCCATTTCTTATTTTATACTGTAATACACTTTCTATTTCATGTCAATTTTGCGTAAATGACTCACTTTTATTTTATTACGCTAACCTTAAAACACACGTTTGCATCTTTGTAGGTGTGGATTTTATTTTAACAATTTTTTAATTTATAAAATCGTCCCTGTATCGGAAGCCATTGTGAAGTTAATAAACTTTACAATATTTAAAAACAAACTTTCTTCCACTTACCTGCAAAAAATTCTTTTATCTGGGGCCAGGATTCGGTCGCACGAACGTCGGATACAAACGTGTTTTATAGGTTACTGAAATAAGTGACTCTACTCCTTTTTGAAGAGAATTAACATTTTTTAATAATCAAGTATTTCAAAGTTATACTATTCTTTCGTTTTTTCCATAAAATTTGACAAGCTACATTTTCATACCTGTTGGTCATACATCTATTATTGTTATATTTTAATTCTACTACTTACGATTAGGTAGACTGCCCAGTCTGCTTTCACTCTCTCTCACATTCTTAATAAAATAACCCTTAACCAATATTAGATACACGAGCGAAATATTTATTCTTTACAAGTTCCCGTCTCATTTTATATGGCGCGAGGTCGTCCGAACACGTGCCTTCCCGGTTACATTATTCGTTATTAACTGCTTTTCAACGGCCACTGCACTGCACTCGTCTATAACATAGTCAATTCCTCGGGTCCCGGTCGGTATTAACGATATGATTGAGTTAGGCGTATTTAGAACACCACCGACCGGGGCCTAAACCAAACGGTCATTGTCTGTAGCGGTGTTGGCGTCCTGTTGACTGTATGGCTGTGTGTAACAGGTACGACTACCTGTTCCTGCATGGAAGTTGTTCTTCCATGCCATGATGTTTTCGTCGTCGCTCCTTGTTCCTGCTGTCGTGTAACCATTTTATGCGTGGCATAGAGCTGGTATATGTGGATGACCAGAGGACAATATTGGCTTCTGCTCTGCTGATGTCATTTAAGTGGGCCGGACTTAAAACAGTGTTTCCGGGGGATCTTGAAGAAGACGACAAATATTATTCTCACTAGCCATCTTGGTTTTTTGTTAGAGCGTCCCTTGAGCGTGATTGAGCAGTTGCGTATGTGCGCTGCCACACACAGGTACAAAGTTCTCAGAATTTTGTGGTTGGCGCGAATTCTCTACCGCATTCCTCGACAACAACTGCGTCTTACGTTGTTTCACTGTTCTGTTATGTTGCACAATAATGCAGCTTTACCATACTTTATACCAGTCCGCCCGAAAACGAAATAAATAAAAACATAAATATATGCCCCAAACGGTTAAAACAAAAACACCCCAAAAATCGACCCGCTACAATAGAGTTGATAGGTTATTATTATAGTAATAATTATAACAACTGGTATGTGGATAAAAATGATACATGTTATAAATATATTAGGTATTTATATGACGATGGAGGTTGAACTAGATATCAGTGAATAAACATTGTTAAATATTAAAATTTTGGTAACGACCTTGCAAATTTGGACAGTGAAATGTGAAACGATTGAACAGTTATTGACGTATACTTTGTAAATATAATGTATGGAATTCATGTGTGTGTATTATGAAAGGTTAGAAAAATAATGTGTATATGTATTAGAAAATGTTGTGTTAATAATAATAATATTATTAATATTTTGCATTCTAATTAAATATTACAATAATTATGAAGACAATAATTAATGATTTGTAGAATTTTGATAATAATTGAAATATGTTATTTTAATAGTCAATTAAATATTTAATTTTAATAATCAATTGAAGTAAATAATTTGAGATGTTTAGATATTGTGATTGAATGTTATATGGTTGAATTTTTATAAGGTAATTAAATTGTTTGATGAGATTTCAATTTTAATAATAATTAATAAATAAATGAATGTTAAATGGTTTATTTTGTGGAATGACTTAATGGCTAAAAATAAAGATTAATAATAAATTTGGAAATTTTGAAAATCTAATGGCAACATAGGATAAATAATGAAATGATGATAAATAAAAAGAGTTAATGAAAAATTTTAAATAATAATGTTTATAAAGTTTTATATAAATTACTTAAAAGGAAAAATTGTTTGTTTAAATGTGTACTAATAATCAAGGTTAATGTTTATTGGTTTATTAAGTTATGTAATGTATTATACAAGATGTGGGAGTAATTTTGGGGGTAGCTTGGTGCTCAATGAAGTGATAGAACAGTGGAGTGTGGAACTGCAATGGTAGAAAGTTTAGTTTCAATTTTAATTAATTAGTTAGTAAGTTGCTGTTGCTGGGGTGGCATGTTCCCCAGTAGATAGCGGAAAGTGTTGGGGGTAACCGAGAGTGTTACCTCCATCGGAGGCCAACATGGCGAAAATGCACGGCACACCCTTTTGTATAATTTTATATTGTACTTGATAAATTGCCGTGTCGTGCATAATAGTGATGATGTGTACATGCCTGAAGGAAGAGATGATTTCCCCGACTTTTCGGGCGATTACTGCCTTACCAGCACTAATCGTGGTTTTGGCGAGCGGTTAGCTATGGTCATACCAAGTCCCTTGACCATAGCCGGCTTGAAATTGGTCTAAAATAGAAATTAATGGAGGGCGAACTAGGGGAAATCCCGGGAACTATGGAACAGCGGCTGCCACTCTGTTCGAGGAGGAACAGCAGAGCCAGGTGGTAGACCCGTATTAGGGGCGTATAATTATAGACAAAGATATGATGATATCTATACCTTTTCAAATGTAACGCAGAAGCAAGGACACGGAGATGTAACATTCCTCCAAAAACCTCAGTCCTTGTGGACGCAACTGGACGCCACAGTCCAGGGGGGGGTCATAGTGTGTGTGGCTGGGAGGTTATCCAGATGGATAACGTATTAGAAATTTGCTATATTTTAATTAATAATGATGATTTGCTACTCAATAATTTTGTTTTGATTTGAAAAATAGATGCACTAAATACTTCCTATATTGTGTTTCTTATGTCTTATTGTGTTGATTGCATTTGGTATATTAGGTATAAGGATTATAAAAATATGATAATATGTTTTCAATGTGTTTATAGATTTTAAAAATAAAATGCAAAATAGTTGTGATAGTTAAAATTTTCAATGAGTTACAAAAGATAGAAATGGGTGATAGTAATTGTTTGAATAAAATGTTTGAGTCAGTCCAAGTTGAATTTTTGTGGGACATATAGATCTGTCCAAATTGAAGCCAAAGTTAAAGAAATAGTAGAGATGAAGTAATGTAATGTTGTTTTGAGTTAATGTAATGTTATAGAATTTTGAGAAGTATAAGTGGAGACACAGTAGAAATGGAGAATTTATGTAGAGTTTTGAGTGATATATTGTTGTTTATTTTGTTGATGTTATTTAGTTGTAGTTGTAGTGAGGTAATGAGATTGAGATTTTTTGGGGATGGCAATTTTGTAGTAGGGGTAGTGTATTGTGGGAGTCCGCAACATAAGGGTTGGGACGGGATTTGGTATAGTTTTAGTGGGAAGGGGTTGCCTCAGGTAGAATCCAGGAACCAGAGAACGGGAATTGAGCTTTTTTGGGGGGGGGGAAACACATATCCTATGTACAAAGGGTTAGAGAGTATTTTTTTTTATATATAGAGAGAAGGTGGCGAATTGAGTTAAAATAGTAAGTAGTGGGAGGTAGAGAAGGGTTAGTAGATTTTGATAGAGAGGGGTGTCATACTAGTTAAAGATTTTGTAAGGGAGCGTTAGAGTAATAACAGGGGAAGATTATGAGTAAATTCCAAGTTGATAAAGTGAATTATAATGAATAGCTGAGAATCACCCAAAGGAATGAAATGGAATAATGATTGCAATGTTATAAAAAAAAAAAAAAAAAAATTTGAGAAACGAATTAATAAAAGTTAAATTGAGATTAAAATGTAATTTTCTGATTTGATATGCAAATTTAATGATGTAAAGTGTGTAAATTTTTAAATATAAATTGTTTATGTTAAGATAATAATAATAATAATGTGAATTATTAATGTACTGTGTTTTCTTATGTTATATTGTGTTTGTTAGTTTAAGAGAATTTTATGAATTGAAATATTTAAATGCATTTTAAATTGGGAATGAGAGAAATGTAATATGGTAATGGGAAATGTTTATGAGTCGGTCGTCTGTTTAATTCTGATGGGAATCAGGGCAATGATTTTGAATTTTGGGATAAAGTTAATAAGAGAAAGTAGATGGAATTTTAAAAGGGGTATCATATTGTTGGTAGATATTTTGATATGTTAGAAATAAGTAAGTAAAAAACAAAACCAGTGCTTCTTAGCGCAAACCAGCACCGCTAGGGGGAAAACAGATCAGTTGGGGATATGGTGTTGTATAAGGCCACTATTTGATATTTTGATTTGTTGTTTCAGTGTTTGGTGATGCTGTGGCGGCGGACCTGAGCTGGCCTGTGCGTCAGAGCAGGGGCGTTGAGTATCTGTCTGACTCTATGGTGTTAGGATCTCGAGAGAGAAGTCCAGTATTGTCATGCAGATGCGGTCACAGTCACCGGACCAAGGGTGAGTTGATTATATTTTTTTTTTTTTGTAAACCGTAAAGGGGGTTGTGGCGACATATCCTGGCTGATCCCTCTAGCAAGTATGAATGTGTCAATGAGATTTTTTATGCTTCGGCATAAAATATCTCATTGAGGGGGTATTGTAGCGGGGCATTTTGGGCCTACCTGAGGCAATATAACAAAATTTGTAATTTTTTTTATGATAGTAAATAACATTTGTTATGATAGGGAAAAACGTAGGTAAATTTGCTGTTTGGAAGATCGCGATGGTGGCTGCACTGCTTGAGGCGTTGAATGCAGAATTATTTAATAATATTTTATATGAACAGATTCAATAAACGACAAACTGTGCCAAGGTCAGCTCCAGTGACACAAAATCTGTCAACAAATTATATAACCGGACATCAGGCGAGCGTTACGTCAGCACATTACATAAGTAAGAATGCAGGGTGTGTCAGCGCCAGCAACATTGTGACAGACACAGAACAAAGCAGTCGGCTATGAACATCCAATAAATATGGACGCGATGTGACTGTGCGTTCGCCGGCTGTGCGTGATTTTCGCGCCCGCAAAACAACAAAATGTGAATAATATATTTCAAAATGTGGCTAAACATTCAAAATTCATATTAAAATGTGATTAACAGTTTTCATAAACCATATAACAATATATCATGAATTAAGGTGAAAGTGCGCACAGAAAGCGATGTGACGTCGTCTGGACTAAAATTCGGACTCGAGACAGATAAGTCTTACTAGGATATACACAACATTATCAAAATTTATTATATTTTTCAGAAATTCAAAACACATGGGGCCAATTAAATAAAATGGGAGTCTAAGGGGAAAATTTTAAAATGGATTGAATGTGAGAGTGTGTGAGGGGTTTTGCTTAATTATATATATATCATGAAGTGCTGGTTTCCGTTCTAAAATTAATCTTAGGTTTATTGTATATTTCTACAATCATGAAGAAAATCATGCATATTAAACGTTATTATTCTTTTTTACAAGATCGTAACAAAGTAAGGGGAATATTTGTCTCTATAAAATTTTGAATTATGTTAAGGGCTATATTTTCACGTTGTTTTTTTTGTAATGAAAAAATGAATTAAAATGGGTGTGATGATAATTCAGTTGTACTTTCTTAAATAACCAGTTCTGCACTTCCTGGTTCGCTGATTCGAACCTTGGTAATTTTCTTCTTACAGTTGGTAAAAAGATGGCGCCCGAAGAAATTATATAGAAAGTGTTTAAGTGTAAATTAAAATCCCTTAGGTTGCATTAAATTAAATATTAATTAAATATCAATTTGTTTGATATTGTACAATTGGCTTCTGGAACAGGGACAATTTATATAATATAATTATATAAATATAGGCCTACTTGGGAGAACAGAATGGTTGTTGAGGTAGAATAAATTTTTTTTTGTATACGTAAAATAGACGTATAAATAAGGTTATGTCATGTTTTTGTAGTATGGGTAAGTAGAATATTGTTTTATTTTATGAGTATGTATTACATGTAATAATATTTTATAAAGAAATATATGTAAAAGATTTATAAAAAATGGCAGATAATAGTGAGATCAGCATCTCTGACAATCAGACCGACTCTGGTATACAAACAGAAGCGGGGTCAATAGTCGAGCAAAATGTGGGGATCTCTGTAATTAGTTCGCCGGGAGCGATTTCTACTCCTGTACCAAGTAAAATAAATACCAGAGAAAAAGAGTTATCATTACATGATTTATTTAAACTCATTAACAATAAATTTGAGGTACAGAATAGTAATTTTGATGTTCAAAAGAATAGTTTGGATGAGTTAAAAAACCAAATCTATAACAAATTAGATGAACAGACAGACGAGTTGAAATATGAAATTAAAGAAATGAATAAATGTTTTAAAAATAATAATGAAGCAATAGTAACTAGTCTGAATAAATTAGAACAGAGTGTTGAGAAATTTGAGAAGTTAGGTGACAATGTTTTAAGTATGACAAATAGTAAAAATGACGAAATAGTGGAAGATGTAGTATTGAATAGTGATGATATTAATTACAATTCTGAGAGTATAGTGGGGGTAAAGAATAATGTAGAAGCAAATAATGAGAATATAATCAAAAATAGTACTAATGAAATTGCAGAATGTAGTGATTATGAGATGTTGAGATGTATTGATGAAGTAGAAAGAGAGTGGAAGAATAATGTTATAGTTGAATGGGGGCAGAGGGTAAATTTCCCCATTAAATTTTTTGAACCAAGGTGTTCACAAATGTTGTTTTTGAAGGGTAAGAGACCCATATTAGTAGATGAAGTAAAGAGTATATTGATGTTGTATAATGTTGTACCCTCTGTCTGTAATAATTATGAAAGTGTGATGTGGTGTTATGAAGAGAGAGAGTTGTGTATTGAGAGTGAAATAGAATTATATGAGTTAAAAAGAAATTATGATGAATTGAGAGAAAGAGTAGTAGGGGTGAATTATTTTGAGAATATTTTTATAAATGATAATGACTTACCTGATGATAAAACAAATTATCTGACGTTGAACGATAATACTGATGTAGACTGGACAATCATAACTTATGGTGACAAGATTTATAATGGTATAATGGATGAAATAGAGTTGATAGGTTATTATTATAGTAATAATTATAACAACTGGTATGTGGATAAAAATGATACATGTTATAAATATATTAGGTATTTATATGACGATGGAGGTTGAACTAGATATCAGTGAATAAACATTGTTAAATATTAAAATTTTGGTAACGACCTTGCAAATTTGGACAGTGAAATGTGAAACGATTGAACAGTTATTGACGTATACTTTGTAAATATAATGTATGGAATTCATGTGTGTGTATTATGAAAGGTTAGAAAAATAATGTGTATATGTATTAGAAAATGTTGTGTTAATAATAATAATATTATTAATATTTTGCATTCTAATTAAATATTACAATAATTATGAAGACAATAATTAATGATTTGTAGAATTTTGATAATAATTGAAATATGTTATTTTAATAGTCAATTAAATATTTAATTTTAATAATCAATTGAAGTAAATAATTTGAGATGTTTAGATATTGTGATTGAATGTTATATGGTTGAATTTTTATAAGGTAATTAAATTGTTTGATGAGATTTCAATTTTAATAATAATTAATAAATAAATGAATGTTAAATGGTTTATTTTGTGGAATGACTTAATGGCTAAAAATAAAGATTAATAATAAATTTGGAAATTTTGAAAATCTAATGGCAACATAGGATAAATAATGAAATGATGATAAATAAAAAGAGTTAATGAAAAATTTTAAATAATAATGTTTATAAAGTTTTATATAAATTACTTAAAAGGAAAAATTGTTTGTTTAAATGTATACTAATAATCAAGGTTAATGTTTATTGGTTTATTAAGTTATGTAATGTATTATACAAGATGTGGGAGTAATTTTGGGGGTAGCTTGGTGCTCAATGAAGTGATAGAACAGTGGAGTGTGGAACTGCAATGGTAGAAAGTTTAGTTTCAATTTTAATTAATTAGTTAGTAAGTTGCTGTTGCTGGGGTGGCATGTTCCCCAGTAGATAGCGGAAAGTGTTGGGGGTAACCGAGAGTGTTACCTCCATCGGAGGCCAACATGGCGAAAATGCACGGCACACCCTTTTGTATAATTTTATATTGTACTTGATAAATTGCCGTGTCGTGCATAATAGTGATGATGTGTACATGCCTGAAGGAAGAGATGATTTCCCCGACTTTTCGGGCGATTACTGCCTTACCAGCACTAATCGTGGTTTTGGCGAGCGGTTAGCTATGGTCATACCAAGTCCCTTGACCATAGCCGGCTTGAAATTGGTCTAAAATAGAAATTAATGGGGGGCGAACTAGGGGAAATCCCGGGAACTATGGAACAGCGGCTGCCACTCTGTTCGAGGAGGAACAGTAGAGCCAGGTGGTAGACCCGTATTAGGGGCGTATAATTATAGACAAAGATATGATGATATCTATACCTTTTCAAATGTAACGCAGAAGCAAGGACACGGAGATGTAACATTCCTCCAAAAACCTCAGTCCTTGTGGACGCAACTGGACGCCACAGTCCAGGGGGGGGGGGTCATAGTGTGTGTGGCTGGGAGGTTATCCAGATGGATAACGTATTAGAAATTTGCTATATTTTAATTAATAATGATGATTTGCTACTCAATAATTTTGTTTTGATTTGAAAAATAGATGCACTAAATACTTCCTATATTGTGTTTCTTATGTCTTATTGTGTTGATTGCATTTGGTATATTAGGTATAAGGATTATAAAAATATGATAATATGTTTTCAATGTGTTTATAGATTTTAAAAATAAAATGCAAAATAGTTGTGATAGTTAAAATTTTCAATGAGTTACAAAAGATAGAAATGGGTGATAGTAATTGTTTGAATAAAATGTTTGAGTCAGTCCAAGTTGAATTTTTGTGGGACATATAGATCTGTCCAAATTGAAGCCAAAGTTAAAGAAATAGTAGAGATGAAGTAATGTAATGTTGTTTTGAGTTAATGTAATGTTATAGAATTTTGAGAAGTATAAGTGGAGACACAGTAGAAATGGAGAATTTATGTAGAGTTTTGAGTGATATATTGTTGTTTATTTTGTTGATGTTATTTAGTTGTAGTTGTAGTGAGGTAATGAGATTGAGATTTTTTGGGGATGGCAATTTTGTAGTAGGGGTAGTGTATTGTGGGAGTCCGCAACATAAGGGTTGGGACGGGATTTGGTATAGTTTTAGTGGGAAGGGGTTGCCTCAGGTAGAATCCAGGAACCAGAGAACGGGAATTGAGCTTTTTTGGGGGGGGGGGAAACACATATCCTATGTACAAAGGGTTAGAGAGTATTTTTTTTTATATATAGAGAGAAGGTGGCGAATTGAGTTAAAATAGTAAGTAGTGGGAGGTAGAGAAGGGTTAGTAGATTTTGATAGAGAGGGGTGTCATACTAGTTAAAGATTTTGTAAGGGAGCGTTAGAGTAATAAAAGGGGAAGATTATGAGTAAATTCCAAGTTGATAAAGTGAATTATAATGAATAGCTGAGAATCACCCAAAGGAATGAAATGGAATAATGATTGCAATGTTATAAAAAAAAAAAAAAAAAATTTGAGAAACGAATTAATAAAAGTTAAATTGAGATTAAAATGTAATTTTCTGATTTGATATGCAAATTTAATGATGTAAAGTGTGTAAATTTTTAAATATAAATTGTTTATGTTAAGATAATAATAATAATAATGTGAATTATTAATGTACTGTGTTTTCTTATGTTATATTGTGTTTGTTAGTTTAAGAGAATTTTATGAATTGAAATATTTAAATGCATTTTAAATTGGGAATGAGAGAAATGTAATATGGTAATGGGAAATGTTTATGAGTCGGTCGTCTGTTTAATTCTGATGGGAATCAGGGCAATGATTTTGAATTTTGGGATAAAGTTAATAAGAGAAAGTAGATGGAATTTTAAAAGGGGTATCATATTGTTGGTAGATATTTTGATATGTTAGAAATAAGTAAGTAAAAAACAAAACCAGTGCTTCTTAGCGCAAACCAGCACCGCTAGGGGGAAAACAGATCAGTTGGGGATATGGTGTTGTATAAGGCCACTATTTGATATTTTGATTTGTTGTTTCAGTGTTTGGTGATGCTGTGGCGGCGGACCTGAGCTGGCCTGTGCGTCAGAGCAGGGGCGTTGAGTATCTGTCTGACTCTATGGTGTTAGGATCTCGAGAGAGAAGTCCAGTATTGTCATGCAGATGCGGTCACAGTCACCGGACCAAGGGTGAGTTGATTATATTTTTTTTTTTTTGTAAACCGTAAAGGGGGTTGTGGCGACATATCCTGGCTGATCCCTCTAGCAAGTATGAATGTGTCAATGAGATTTTTTATGCTTCGGCATAAAATATCTCATTGAGGGGGTATTGTAGCGGGGCATTTTGGGCCTACCTGAGGCAATATAACAAAATTTGTAATTTTTTTTATGATAGTAAATAACATTTGTTATGATAGGGAAAACGTAGGTAAATTTGCTGTTTGGAAGATCGCGACGGTGGCTGCACTGCTTGAGGCGTTGAATGCAGAATTATTTAATAATATTTTATATGAACAGATTCAATAAACGACAAACTGTGCCAAGGTCAGCTCCAGTGACACAAAATCTGTCAACAAATTATATAACCGGACATCAGGCGAGCGTTACGTCAGCGCATTACATAAGTAAGAATGCAGGGTGTGTCAGCGCCAGCAACATTGTGACAGACACAGAACAAAGCAGTCGGCTATGAACATCCAATAAATATGGACGCGATGTGACTGTGCGTTCGCCGGCTGTGCGTGATTTTCGCGCCCGCAAAACAACAAAATGTGAATAATATATTTCAAAATGTGGCTAAACATTCAAAATTCATATTAAAATGTGATTAACAGTTTTCATAAACCATATAACAATATATCATGAATTAAGGTGAAAGTGCGCACAGAAAGCGATGTGACGTCGTCTGGACTAAAATTCGGACTCGAGACAGATAAGTCTTACTAGGATATACACAACATTATCAAAATTTATTATATTTTTCAGAAATTCAAAACACATGGGGCCAATTAAATAAAATGGGAGTCTAAGGGGAAAATTTTAAAATGGATTGAATGTGAGAGTGTGTGAGGGGTTTTGCTTAATTATATATATATCATGAAGTGCTGGTTTCCGTTCTAAAATTAATCTTAGGTTTATTGTATATTTCTATTCTAAAGAAGAAAATCATGCATATTAAACGTTATTATTCTTTTTTACAAGATCGTAACAAAGTAAGGGGAATATTTGTCTCTATAAAATTTTGAATTATGTTTAGGGCTATATTTTCACGTTGTTTTTTTTGTAATGAAAAAATGAATTAAAATGGGTGTGATGATAATTCAGTTGTACTTTCTTAAATAACCAGTTCTGCACTTCCTGGTTCGCTGATTCGAACCTTGGTAATTTTCTTCTTACAGTTGGTAAAAAGATGGCGCCCGAAGAAATTATATAGAAAGTGTTTAAGTGTAAATTAAAATCCCTTAGGTTGCATTAAATTAAATATTAATTAAATATCAATTTGTTTGATATTGTACAACAATTGAGTGTTTGAATTATCTTGAGTGAATGAAAGTATTTTTAATGTACTGAAGTGTTGGTAATGCTTTTGAAATACTTGTATTCAAAATACATCAGGTATATAATAAAATATTTGTTATTTTTTTAGGTGGTGGTGACAATGTTTGTGCATAATTACTTATGCAATGAGAAGTGTTTTCATAATTCAGTATTCACACTAGCCAATGGATTTGGTTTTGCATCACCAAAAGATTTTCTTGAACGAACGGTTACCGAGTACCTAGTAAAATATCTGGTCCCATGGATAATAAAAATGCCAAAAGCATCACGTTTGTTAGATCTGTTAGCTGAATACAACAGCTCAGATGTTGCAAAAATAATAAAAAATGGATTTCAGGTAATTTTAACTTTTTTTTTTTTTGAAAATACCATAAATATAGATTATAGAGTTAACATCTTGGATTTTGTTGTCCATGATGTGTCTGATGTTATCTACTAACAATATAAAATATTAAGACCTGAAGATGTCAGTAATGACGAAAAGCTTTGTCTAAATAATAAAAACAATTATAGCAGTTTAGCAATTTTATAAAAGAAAAATATAAAATAATACTGACTCGGAACACAATTTTATTTTCAATAAAAATGATTAAATTTTTACCTTACTGCCTTGACTAGGTTTGGCTTGTTATAAGCTTCATCAGAGGCATCTGGTACTGATTCTTCAGTACTATGGTCCTAACGTATACCACCTCACGTTAGTTTTACTCAATTTCACTGAAGATGGAAGGTGATATCACACCCAAACGTCTGGTTTTGTAATTAACTTTGGACCATGGCCAAACAGCCCGGGAAGTAATTTTAACCAAAATGACTCCGGCCGTGTAAGCCTTTGTAACATGGAAAGATAGATAATATTTAAAATTGAACAGGCAAGGTGCCTAATGTTTGGAACCACGTTTTCTTGTTCTTTGCCATGTTTTTTTTCCAGTTGTCTGACAGAGGATGAAAACTTTCTGATGAGAGGGAAGGAATACTTTGAAGACATATTGTTACAACATTACAGAACGTGTTTCTCAGCTATTCCAGCTATAATGTTGTGTGTATACTTGATCTCAACATGCGTTAGCCAGACTGTTCCAGACTTCGCCGGGCGCACTTACTGTGTCAAGGCTGCAAGCAATTATGCTTTAATGTAGAGCTGATGCGTATTATGGATGATTCTGGAATTTCAGCGGGGTATAAATATAGGCATTCAGCGGTGCTTAGTTTCAGTTTTAGTGGTGATTTATTCCAGTGCGGTTCGAAGTATTGTGGTGAAATGTATGTGTTTTATAATTATGCGGGACTCTAATAGTTGGCATTTTTATTGCATGTGAACGATTTTTATTTGATTTGTTGTAAGAGACTGTCTTGTAGATTACAAACTGTTTATTTGTGACAGTTAAAGCTGGTAATTAGTGACTTTTTGGTGTTTTGTATTTTGTTTTCCACTGTACCATACGACGATCAGTAGACCGTCGTAACAATATTATTAATTATAAATATAATACTATTGACTCGGAACACTAATTTTTTATTGGTAAAAATGTAAAACTTTTACCTTGTTGTCTGTACCAGTTTTCACTTATTACAAGCTTCGTCAGAGGCTGAATAACAAGAAAATTAGTGTTCCGAGTCAGTAGTATTATATTCATAATTAGTTAATCAAGGGACATGTCATGGACAACAAAATCCAGGAATAATATTACTCTTTACCTGGTACATATTCTTCATAATATCATTTATATATTTCTTACTAGGCTTTCTTCTGTATGTTGTTAATTAAAGTTCCGATTGTTTCGTTTATTAATGCTCGTGCATATAAGTTGTCTAAAGAAGTGAGTAGAATATTAAAAGATAAATATGAATTTGATGTAAAGTATAACATAGAAAATAATGTGAAGCTTATAGAGGTGTTAGAAGAAATAAACATAAATGAAAATATGAAGTTGGTATCGCTCAATATTAAAGATATGTTTACTAATATTGCAGTAGATAAAGCAGTGAAGTTGGTAGAAGATAATAGGATAGGGAATTACGAATATAAGAAACAACTAGTTGAAGTAATAAAAGAATATGTTCAACAGAATTATTTTAGGTTCAATGGCAGATTTTACATACAAGAAGAAGGGTTACCCATGGGTTCTTCATTATCACCAATTTCGGCTGATATATTGTAACGATCAGACTCTGTCGTCTGTAAAAATGAGTGTTTTTATGTGTGTTAGCCTCACACATTGTAGTCGTTACTTTATGTTTACTTACTTGCTTTTTCCTTTTGTTAACCTGACGATGTTCGTCGTGATCTCACGAATTGCCAGTAGAATATCTCGCGAGTGTGAACCTTATCTGTCCTTTTAATGTGTAATTTTAATTCCCGGGTGGCGCCAAATTGTTTACGAAAACAATTAAAAAAGTAATCGAGCGGTCGTTCTAGACGGCGTTGACTGATTCAAATTACCCTCGCAATTGGCAGGCGTATGAATCTCGCTAGTAGTTCGTCGTGCTGCCGACGTCTAACGCTGGCCGTCAATCTCGCTTGTAGCTAATGTACACAAACTTTATAATGCAATTTACTATGAAATAAAGGACGGTTATTACAACTCAGTACTAGTTTATTAACGTGAAATTATCAGTTATTCAATTAAATACAAAATTATATATGGTTATTAAACAAAGTTGCTCCGGCAATAAATAGACAATTTTTCCCAAGGTTGGCTAAATTTGATTAAACGTTATTAAATCGACATGTGGCTGTCGCTTTGTGTTTATTTTTTACTGTTCGTTCAATCTGAGTTCTTTTGGTTACGAAAAAATATTAATAAGATGATAATAAAGTACACTACCTTACATTGATAGTACTTATATACTATTAGATTTAATTACAATTCGTTCCTGAAGTGTTAAAAAGTGTGTGTTAAGAGTTCGTAATTTATACACAGGTTATTTTCTGATTTCATACAAGTTTAGTTTTTTTTTTATTTTCAATTAATCCTTGAAAGAAATTTGATTATCAGTTCATAGTGAGAGTTATTTGTGTTGTGAGAAAAAGTTAAGAATGTATTCCATAAATTTGGGTATTTCAGATATACTTATCAAATCTGTTGAATTCGGGTGACGAGTTACTCAGTTCTTCGTTAGGTTGGATCTATTCAGTCTTCAATCTTCCTTCATTTATAAATTGGAGTACGTCTGGCTTCTTTTTCGGTCAATGTGGATTAAATAATTATTTTAGATTGTTATTAATCTGGTGAATTGGCTCTCTTAGTTTGATTAGGTCTTCATCAGACTTCTTGCATCTTCATTTTATAAGATTTCGACTTGTTTTTTACTATTTTGAGTTAAATTTGAGTCTAATATGGTTTGGCTTCTATTTGTCTTGAGCGTCAATAATGAACTAACTATTTTTAACGGAATAATAATAAATAACATTCCGTTGTTATGGCAACTGTCTGTACTCTCATATTTTATGTCTATTGTTATAATTTTTACAAAGCCTTTGTATTGTTATAATATTTGAATTTTAATTCAAAATGAATAAATATCTTCTGATTACTATTATTCTTCTGCCTTCTTATCTGTGCATGAGATATTATCACAACTGTTTATATTTTCTTTCAAAGATCATTTTTACATCCCACAAAGCTGGGTTTGTTTATGTATTAAAGTTTTGACAATAATGTTAATATGATGTTATTACATTTCTTTCTTATTTTATTTTTTTAATTTAACTTTAACATCTTACTATGATTCACTAATTGTACTTAACTAGTTACTTGCCCTAAATTTTCTAATACAATAGTTAATTTCTTATAATTTGTTGATTTTGGATTTATACAGTTAGGCATTTTATAGGCCTAAGCAGTAATAGGCTATATCGTCTTATTTTACATAAATTAAAGATCATTTTGCATTTACATATGTTTTGCTTGG
Organism: Magicicada septendecula; assembly: GCA_034769895.1. Classification (NCBI taxonomy): domain Eukaryota; kingdom Metazoa; phylum Arthropoda; class Insecta; order Hemiptera; family Cicadidae; genus Magicicada; species Magicicada septendecula. The sequence continues at coordinate 383,388,761 of CM068373.1, forward strand.
TGTCACTCTTAACTCGTTTACCTTTTGAATTAATTTGGGCTGTTTCATAATAATTGTATGTTCTTATTACTTTACAAAATCATGGCCTGTCTATTATTCTCTAATTTCTTTTCCTGTATTTACTCTGAAGATTATTATTATTGTTTGTAAAATTGTATCTACTTACTTATCTATATTGCCATTTTTTATAACTTGTCTATCATTTAATATTACTTATAAAGCATAACACAAAAATTAGGTTTATGGTCTGTTTACTTTTTTCAGCCATATTCCTTCTTATAAACTTATTCGAACAAATAACTATCTTGGTGAAGAACATTATAACACCATTTATTTTATCTTGCTAATTATCCCTTTGAACATTTTAAGATCCAAGAATGTTTTACTTATTTTGCACATATATTATTTAGTATATTTTTCTTTTAACATTTACTCTATATTTTTTACTACTTAACCATTGTAACAATAACATTTTTATTTTTTATGGGGTTTTTACCCTGAATACCACTGTATTCCTAATCTACTATCACTTTGAATTATAATAACAATAACATTCTTTAATCAAGAAAGTTGTGCTAGTGGTTGAAATCACAAGCAGAATGATTACTGTTGCACACCACTATACAAAATTATCCCGATTAGCGCTTTCAAGCTTCACAGCTCATCGTCAGATCAGAATGAATTCCGATTCAGATCATTCTGGTAATAACATTCTTATTTTTTGGTATTTTTCACCATTAAACTGTAACCGTTAATCACTGGTTTTAGGCGTCTATACCTATATGTTGGGTTTTCTATTTATTTTGGGTTTACACTGGCACTTTGCACTTTTTTTATTGTACTTGAGTGTTACTAGTGGTTATTCCCTAATATTGATTTCTCTTTACTCACTTAATCACCTTCACTCCCTACCTATCTCTCACTTCTCGGGTTTTTATTGTTTTATTCACAATTATTAGTTATAATGTTAACAAATTTCATGTTCTGATTCACTTAACATTATAGTTATTCAATACATTTATTATATATTTCTTTGGTTAGTGTACTTTAGTTGGGATTATTTTATTTGATTTTAATACTGGTCCTTTACATTTATTATTTGTTTGTGTCTTTTTCATCATCATTTGAGTTTAATATTTCTCATTTTCTTTTCTTTATTATTTGTTTGTGTCTTTTTCATATACCTTCTCATTTTATTTTCTTTTATTGGGTCAGTCACTTGGGTTGGGTCATAGTCATTTGTCGCATCATAGTCATTTTATTTTCATTCATTTAATATAGTTGATTCATTGTAGTTTTTTCCCTGGCATTGGGGTGGCTTTTTGTGTTGTAACATAATGCCTCTCCATCTAAATTGATCATTTTGGTAAAACACTAGCATAGTTTTTTATGAAATTATCAGTTACATATAATTTTTTCCTTTTCTTCTTGTTTATTTCCTCTTTCTTGTTTCTCTTCTTACTTGTTCCACTCCTTTTTATTTAGTTATTTTTTAGATAGTTTTTACTTATTTCCATTAGTGCGTTCTCCCTGTTATATTATTTCCCTAACTTTTTAGTAGCTGGTTTCTTCCATTACTACTTTTTTTTCTGACATCAGAGGAACATCATCTCTGCCCAGTTAATTGATTGCTGGACCTATTCTCAGTCAATCTTAAATACCTTTTTGTGATCTTGTGACTTTCATTAATAATAATACTTTGGGGATTGTCCACTTCATGGTTCTTTAGATCATCTTAACCTTTTTCTACTCATTCTTCCTTCCGCTGTACCTTTGCTATATTCTGTTATATACTCACACAGTTGATTGTTTTTATTTATTTAGTTGTTAATTTCATTATTTCTAACTTTTGATTAGTTTGTTTTTCTTTTCTTCTTGTGATTATTTTAATTATTTTAGACATTTTTTCTTTTCTTTTCCTTTGTTGATTACCCTTATTTTTGCTTTAGCCACTTGTTGTATATTTGCTTTATATTATTTTTTTTCTTGTACCAGTTCTTTTTTTTTTTTTTTTGAATATTCGATATTCTTTACAATTTTATGTATTTGTCTTGGCAGTTCTTGCTTGGTTTTATATTTATTTATTTTAATTGATCTCTTTTCTATTTTCTAAATATTATTGTAAGTTGGTTGTACTTACTATTTAGGAGTTTTGTAGTTTATTCCTGTATTTTATCTTTTATCTCATATGCTTCCTCAATTGTAGTGTAAGTTGATCTTACATATTTTTTGAATTTTGTAGTTTATTATTATGATTGTCATCCTTCCTCGTAGAACTTCTTGATGGAAACTTGGTTATATACTCCTTTGATCTTTTTAGTTATTGGATTGCTTACTTCATACGTATTGTTGCCATTGTCTTTTGTTGTGATATAAGGTCCTACGTATAACAATAATAGTTTCTTGGCTATACCTTCGAATGTACTAGGTAGTTCACGATTTTTTATTAAGACTTTTTCTCCTAAGCGATAGTTAATTATTTTTTTCTGGTTCAGTGAATATTTGGTTTTCTGTTTTTCTATCTTATCCATTATCCTGTTGTAGCATTTCTTTTCTTCACACGGGTCTTCTGGGTTAGTTGGAAAGTCAATTAAATCCTGTATCTCTGTATGTGGCATTCTTCCAAACATCTTAGAATATGGAGTGTTTTCAATGAAATGGTGGTAACTTATGTTCAAAAATTCTTCTGTTGATATTAAATATTTTTGCCATTCTCTCTGTTTATCATGACAGTATGTTCTCAAAATGCATCCCACCTCTCTCAATACTCTTTCAGCGGGATTACTGCTTGGGTGGTATACGGTCGTTTTGTATGTTTTTATATTTAATTTCAATAATTTCTCTCTCCACCTTCTTCCTTTAAACTGTGTTCCGTGATCGGTTATTATAGTATATGGTTTTCCAACTTCAGGTATGTATTTGTTTTAAATTATTTTCAAGATTTTCTTTGTGGTTGCTCTGTTGATAGCGTATAATTTGGTGTATTTGGTGTAATGGTCAAATAGAATCACAATGAACTTGAATCTATGCCTCCCTCCGCTACGTGGGAATGGTCCACATATATCAAGAAACACTTTTTCAAGTTTATTATTTGATGTGATGGGTATCATGATTCCATCCTTTCTTTCATTATTGGTTTTAACCATTTGGCATATAATTAACTTAAGAATTTTTTTACCTCGTATAATCCACTAGGCGATCTCAGTTGTTTACATACAACATGTTTCGGGGACTAAATCCCCATCTTCAGGTACAGTAAAAAGTTCTTAAGTTAATCATAATAGCGATCTGGAGACTGCAAAAAATGTATATTTGGCATATACTGCATGTTTTGATATTTTTAATGACTTTTCGTGTTATACTTTTAATAAACATTTCTTCTTCCAAAGCTTTGACTATTTTTAAAGTGTCCGTATCTGACATGGTAATCCTTAATTAATTTATTTTCTAGAGATGTTGGAACTACTAGCTTCCAATTTCCATGATTCCGTTTGGTTTTAATGAATAACACATCCTTATGTATGCAGTAAAATTTGTTAATAATTTCATCTGATTCCATCACTCTCCTTCGTATGTTGGCTAATTTGGTATCTTGTTTCTGCTGTTGTACGATCTCATTGACTATCTCTTCCAGGTCCTTTCTCTCCTTTAATATATAATACACCTTGGCGATTTTCTCCTTTTCTTCTTCAAATGTCTGATTGTCAACATTTATTCTGGATAATACGTCAGCCGCTACGTTCTTCCTGCCTGGAATGTATTCCCATGTGATGTGGTACTCCTGCAGAGCAAGTATCCAACGGGTGAGTCTACCATGACTTAATTTACATTGTTTAAGAAACGATATCGATTTATGGTCGCTTCTGACTGTGATATGGTACCCTAGGATGTATGTTCTAAATTTTCCGCACGCAAACACTGTACTTAACAACTCCTTTTCCGTAACGTTGTAGTTACATTCACAACTATTTAACACTCTGCTGGCAAAGCTGATGACCAGGTGGTGTCCCAGTTACAGGTCACGAGGGAGATGTGATTACGGCTAGATTGAGGTCTGCGAGGGCCAAGAAGTCTAGTGCTGCACACAGTAGAATGTAACGGGTATCAGGGGTTAAGGGATTAAAAGGGTAGTAGAAAAAAAAAAATATATATATATATATATATTTGTATATACTTTTTGTGCCTGCCATTATATTGATGTTTTGCATTTTTGGTTGTATTATTGTTTATGTGTATTAATGGTGTTATTGAATTATATTGTTTAGGATATATGTATAATCAAATGTTAGGATAAGGCAGTCCATGTTTTAATTAAATATTGAATTTATTTGTTTCTTTTTTTATCAGTAATAATAACAAAGAGAATTAATCTATCCAGATAAGAGATTTTTTTGTTTTGATACAATCTGATGTTGAACTTATTTTAATTGATGAGTTCGTTTAAAAAATATTATAGGTGTGTGTGTGAGCCCAGTATCTGCTAAAGGCAGCCCAGTTTGCATGTAAAGGGGAACATATCGGTTGAGGATCTGGCATGATATAAGCCAGGGATTTGGATTTTTTGGGGAAACATGTTAGAAGGTGAGGTGCGCCGTGGTGCGTGTCTGTTCGATTTTTCGGTGTTGGGATCTCGCACAGAGAAGTCCAGTGATCTCGTTCAGATGCGTCCATAGTCGCCAAGCCAGGGGGGTCGTTTACCCATGAGGTATAAGAATAAATGGGGGGTTGTTGGCACCATATCCTCACCAGTCCTCTTAGGGGTTTAGCAATGAGATTTCTTCTGTTTCGACAGAAGACTTCTCATTTGGGGGGGGGTATTGTAATGGGGCGAATCAGGAGGTTTTTTATTTTTTATTAATTTTGGCTCTGATCTAAGTAAAATTGTACAATTCACTTCATATATGTGCCCAGTCCTTGGTTGAATCTAACTCGCAGTCTAAACAATGGAGCAGTACGCAATAGCTGTTATGAAATATTAATAAAGGAATGTCATGTTGTCGACTGTCACGATTCTAAGAACTTTGCGTCTGTGTGACATCCACTCACCAATGCACGAGCACCAACATCTGTGGAGCGCCTAATCCACGCTAAACGAAAGAAAAGGCAGTGAAATATCGTCGTTGTACAGCACACGTCAATCCTGTGTGTCACCTGTACAGCCATTAAAATTTCGACAACGAAGGCTGCGAACGGCGACGAAATTTGTTCACCTGAGTCAGTAATGCCCGGCAGCCTGTAAGGCAGTCGGAAAGTAACATCATAACCTGTCGGACGCGAACAGTAGTGCGTCCGCCGACTGGACAAACTTCCATCTAAATCATATAACAAAATGTGAATCAGCAGTGGTGTTGGGGTGAGGCGGCGGCAGCCGTTTGAACATAACGGGCTGGCGGGCCGAAAAAATTGATTAACCGGATAAATACAGTCTAACATGTGCTTAGTGCGATGTAGCCGGGGAGACGCCGTGAGTGAATAGATCATCAGACAAAAGTGGTAACCAAGATATAATATTGCAGAACAAAATTAGTGAAGTGAAGCGGGCCAAAATCAAATGACTAATAAACTTTCGGGCATTTAAAGAATACGAGCCACGTGGCAGCGAAAGGAGTGAAGCCGTCGGGTAACCAGTAACCGTATTTTCAACAAATTTTTATAAAGGGTTTTTGTGCAAACATGTCAATTAAATAATAGTAGTTGGTTTTGTAACGGTGTGAATGTGAGTGTAAATAGCAGAGTGGGCTGTCTAATTAAGGTAAGGTGTATTGTAATTCTGTAAGTGTAAGTGTAATACCATCATGTAACTAACAGTAAGGGTTTTATGCATTTTCCGTGATTTGAGCTAGGAGGCCAAATAAATAACCATTTAAAATTTAAAGAAAATTTTGAAGTATAAAATAAAATTTTAATTAATTTCTCTTTAAAAAATGCGTTGTGTAAGTTATTACGATAACCTATAATCATATTTGCATTTTAACGTTCGTGTTGCGGACTCTGGCAGAAGGCGGAAAGGTAGGTGGAAAATAAAATAATTTTTTGTATTTGTATGTGAATAGAATATTTTATTTGGCGCTAGGAACGGGACTCGAATTTGAATAATTAAAATTCCACACCTACGATAAATGCAAGTTTGATTTGAGGGTTAAATAACTACGTAAAAATTATGCAGCACATACAAATTAGTACATCAATGTACAGAGGTTAAGAGTTAAGTGGAAGATGTTTTTATGTAAGTAAATCTAGATTAATAAATTTATAAAAATGGCAGGAAAGAATGAGAGCAATATAAATGGAATGACTAGTGTCGAAAACTATAATGAATCAAATAATATGAGTGATTTTGAAATCCACTCGACTCCAAATGTGAGTCAGGAAAATAAAACAAAAAATATTACAATCGAAACAAATAGTACAGATGATTCGGGGATTCAAATAACCCCAAAATTGAGTAGGGAGTGTACAACTAATAATGAAGAAGTCAGCTTCACTGACAGTAACGTAGAAATAACCGAATCAAAAATAATGACAGATGTCGAACATCAATCGACACCTATTTCAGTCAACCAAAATAAGAAGTCCGATGAGGACAATATGCTAACACGATTGTATAATGTGATGTATAGTAATTTTAGTGAACTAAGAGGCGATTTCAATACAAAATTCAATGAACAGAAGAGTGACTCGGACGCTAAATTCAATGTATTAAAAAATCAAAATAATGAATTAGATATGAAATTCAATGAACAGAATAGCAAATTTGATGGTATAAACAATCGTTTAGACAATAACGATATAAAACTGAATGAAATCAAAAGTAAATTTAATTGTAAATTTGATGTACTTAAATTTGACATTGATGAGGTAAAAATGAAATGCGAAAGTAATTGTAACGAATTGATACGAGACATTGAGAAAATAGTAGAGTCAGTAGGAGAACAGAGTAAAAGTAAAAATAATAATGATAATAAAAAATTTACAAACGATGACAATAAGGTCGAAAATGAGAATATAATTAAAAATGTGGTAGTAGAGAGTAAGATAACAAATGTTAACAATGATATTGAAAGTGGTAATGTGATTGAAAGGGTGGTATCAGAGAGTGATACATTGAAAGTCGATAGTGAAATAGTGAGTGAGAGAGAGAAAGTTATATGTTGTAACGAAGTAGTAATTAGTGTTGATGAATTAGAAAAAGAATGGAAAGAAAGAGTAGATGAATGTGTAGGGCAGAGGGTAAATTTTCCCCTTATTTGTGATGAACCAAGGTGTTCAAAAATGTTATTATTGGAGGGCAAGAGACCCTATTTAGTGGAAGATTTGAGCTGTTTTTCTTTTTTGTATAAATTAATACCCTCTGTGTGGAAGGACGTTGGAAGTGTAATATGGTGTTTTGATGAGAGAGATTTAGATGGAGAGTTGTGTGTTGACAAAGAGACAGAATTATATAAACTAAAGAGAGATTATAATGAGTGGAAAGAGATGTTAAATGATTTGAAGTACTTACCTGTTAAAATTGAGAGTGAAGATTATTTTGATGATACATGTTTAAAGAATAATAATTTACTTTATGATGAAAAAATAACTGACTTGATAATGAATGTAATTACTGATGGAGACTTAACCGATGTACTTTTAACGTTGACTTGTTTTATGATTATTTTGGTAAAATGAATGAATTTGGTTTTTATGGTTATGTCACACAAGACAGTAATTTGTGTGTTAATGAAATTGAACAATGCTATATAAAACAAAGACTTATCTATGACGATGGAGGATAGGCTATAAAACGATAAAGGACAGTTATAAATATTTTGTTTTATGGTTTTGACCTGGCAGATTTGGACAATGAAGTGTGGAAAAACGGAACAGTGAATAACAAAAGTTTGTAAATAATTGTAGTAAATTTGTTTGTGTGCATTGTAGAATGTTAAGCTAACAAGTGTGTGTAGAGGGTTGTAATAATAATATTAATATTTTTGCAATCTAAATAAATAACAAAATCAATTTTGGAGACAGTAATTAGCGAATTGTAATTGTTTTGATAACAACTGAACTTGTATTTTCAATAATTAATTTAATTAAAATAATTTGAGATGTTTAAATATTCTGATTAATTTAAAGGTTGTATATGAAATAACATTGTTGTTAAATGTTTCAGAGGTTACGTGGAGATATTGGTGTGTGTGTGTGTGTGGTGTGTATTTTGTGTTCAGGTCAATAGGTGAATAATGTACTGTAAGTATAAAGCTTCCAATACCAATTAGATAAAATAAAATGGTTACTGGTGTAAAAAAAAGAATTTAATTCAATAATAAAAAATGAATTGAGATAATAGTACTAATGAAAACTGTAATTCAAAAAGTAATAATAACTAAAAGGGTGAATTAAAATTATATTTGGTTTGAACTGTAATAAATAGATTTTGACAAATATGTTAACATTAAAAGATTTATAGAAACAAACAAGTTGTAGGAAGTATATATGTCAGTATATGATGTAACTATGAGTGTTGAAACTGAGAGTGTTTATAACACCAGTCTGGCAGACGACTGTTTATGTAAACAGGTGTGTTGTATGTTTTGACTAATGTCTACAGCCAAGTGTTGAAGCTGCTAACTGTTGCAGTTTGATGAATCAATGCCAAGAGCAGGTTTTTGTTATGAAACAAAAGAAACATCTGATGTGATGGAATGTAGATAATATTTTTTTGGCCCTTTGTAAAATGTTATTTAAATAAATAAAGTTGTCTCGAACAAATAAGATTGAAATAATGAGGTAATTACCATAATTTAGAGTCTTGAGATAATAAAATTAAATTAATTTGGTAATTAAATTAATTGAGAAGATGATTTTTAATAATGAACTCGTAATAATGAACTTAATTTCATTTTCAAACTGGAAGTATAAATTAAATACTAATTGATGTGATTTATTTAAATTAAAAAACTGAAAGAACGTTTACGATGAGATAGTGTTTGGGAAAATTAGACGTGTATATTACTGCCCAAGTAACTTTTACAATTGACAATTTATATTTTATGTTTTAACTGTAGATTCCCCACATAAGTGCGGCCATGACCTCACCGGACCATGACCGTGAAAATAGTTAATTATGGCAAATCATAAATTTTACTTGATATAACCGACTTGTGGTTTGTTTTATTTTGTCAACCCGGTGGTTTGTTAGACTTAGTAGGGGGGTTATTTTTTTGGGGAATCTACCAAATTTTGGAACAGGGCTATTTTCACCCAGATAGGGGTGGTAGTCCATTAGGGGTGTATAAATAGAAACTAGTAGGTATAATACCGAATTTTATTGTAACGCCGAAGCAAGGATGGGGGTGGAATAAAAGAAAAAAATGTCCACCCCTTCCGCATCAGTCCTTGTGAAAGCAACCAGACGCTACAGTCTAGGGGGGGTAATAGTGAGTGTGGATGGGCGGTGACCCAGTTACAGGTCACGAGGGAGATGTGATTACGGCTAGATTGAGGTCTGCGAGGGCCAAGAAGTCTAGTGCTGCACACAGTAGAATGTAACGGGTATCAGGGGTTAAGGGATTAAAAGGGTAGTAGAAAATATATATATATTTTTTTTTATATACTTTTTGTGCCTGCCATTATATTGATGTTTTGCATTTTTGGTTGTATTATTGTTTATGTGTATTAATAGTGTTATTGAATTATATTGTTTAGGATATATGTATAATCAAATGTTAGGATAAGGCAGTCCATGTTTTAATTAAATATTCAATTTATTTGTTTCTTTTTTTATCAGTAATAATAACAAAGAGAATTAATCTATCCAGATAAGAGATTTTTTTGTTTTGATACAATCTGATTTTGAACTTATTTTAATTGATGAGTTCGTTTAAAAAATATTATAGGTGTTGTGTGAGCCCAGTATCTCCTAAAGGCAGCCCAGTTTGCATGTAAAGGAGAACATATCGGTTGAGGATCTGGCATGATATAAGCAAGGGATTTGGATTTTTTGGGGAAACATGTTAGAAGGTGAGGTGCGCCGTGGTGCATGTCTGTTCGATTTTTCGGTGTTGGGATCTCGCACAGAGAAGTCCAGTGATCTCGTTCAGATGCGTCCATAGTCGCCAAGCCAGGGGGGTCGTTTACCCATGAGGTATAAGAATAAATAGGGGGTTGTTGGCACCATATCCTCACCAGTCCTCTTAGGGGTTTAGCAATGAGATTTCTTCTGTTTCGACAGAAGACTTCTCATGGGGGGGGTATTGTAATGGGGCGAATCAGGAGGTTTTTTATTTTTTATTAATTTTGGCTCTGATCTAAGTAAAATTGTACAATTCACTTCATATATGTGCCCAGTCCTTGGTTGAATCTAACTCGCAATCTAAACAATGGAGCAGTACGCATTAGCTGTTATGAAATATTAATAAAGGAATGACATGTTGTCGACTGTCACGATTCTAAGAACTTTGCGTCTGTGTGACATCCACTCACCAATGCACGAGCACCAACATCTGTGGAGCGCCTAATCCACGCTAAACGAAAGAAAAGGCAGTGAAATATCGTCGTCGTACAGCACACGTCAATCCTGTGTGTCACCTGTACAGCCATTACAATTTCGACAACGAAGGCTGCGAACGGCGACGAAATTTGTTCACCTGAGTCAGTAATGCCCGGCAGCCTGTAAGGCAGTCGGAAAGTAACATCATAACCTGTCGGACGCGAACAGTAGTGCGTCCGCCGACTGGACAAACTTCCATCTAAATCATATAACAAAATGTGAATCAGCAGTGGTGTTGGGGTGAGGCGGCGGCGGCCGTTTGAACATAACGGGCTGGCGGGCTGAAAAAATTGATTAACCGGATAAATACAGTCTAACATGTGCTTAGTGCGATGTAGCCGGGGAGACGCCGTGAGTGAATAGATCATCAGACAAAAGTGGTAACCAAGATATAATATTGCAGAACAAAATTAGTGAAGTGAAGCGGGCCAAAATCAAATGACTAATAAACTTTCGGGCATTTAAAGAATACGAGCCACGTGGCAGCGAAAGGAGTGAAGCCGTCGGGTAACCAGTAACCGTATTTTCAACAAATTTTTATAAAGGGTTTTTGTGCAAACATGTCAATTAAATAATAGTAGTTGGTTTTGTAACGGTGTGAATGTGAGTGTAAATAGCAGAGTGGGCTGTCTAATTAAGGTAAGGTGTATTGTAATTCTGTAAGTGTAAGTGTAATACCATCATGTAACTAACAGTAAGGGTTTTATGCATTTTCCATGATTTGAGCTAGGAGGCCAAATAAATAACCATTTAAAATTTAAAGAAAATTTTGAAGTATAAAATAAAATTTTAATTAATTTCTCTTTAAAAAATGCATTGCGTAAGTTATTACGATAACCTATAATCATATTTGCATTTTAACGTTCCTGTTGCGGACTCTGGCAGAAGGCGGAAAGGTAGGTGGAAAATAAAATAATTTTTTGTATTTGTATGTGAATAGAATATTACAAGTTCAGCACCCAGACTGACGTCACTGGCGTCGCAATTCAGATAGAAGTGTTGCTCAAAGTTGGGATGATGCAGCATCACGTTTCTAAAAATTTTTTTTTTATGAGTGTTAGTACCGCATCCTGTTCGGACCCCAGGTCCACTTGTCATTAGATTAGAGTTGTTTTGAAAATTTGGCAGTCAAATGGGAGTAGTTATTCTGAAATTTACGGTAGTAGTTGCAAATACCCAGGAAGGATTGCAACTGCTTCTTATTTTTTGGGGTAGGGAATTTCTGGATGGCTTCTACCTTTTCTTGGGATGGAGATATTCCCTTCTCTGTTAGGTTAAATCCCAGGAATTTTACTTCTTCCGCTATAAACTTGGATTTATCTAGCTTCAGAGTTACATTGTTGTCGGAGAGTTTATTCAGTACTTGTTCTATTCGGGCACAGTGTTCGCCCCAGTCCGATGATGTTATCAGTAGGTCGTCCACATATATAGTTGTGAATTGCAGAGCCTCTTGACCTAGGACTTGGTCCATGCACTTTACAAACACTGCGACGGAGTTGATGAGGCCAAAAGGTAACCTCTTAAATTGATAATTCCTCCCATCGAAAATGAAAGCCATATACTGTCTACTGTGTGGGTGCAGCTTTACCTGCCAGTACCCACATACGGTATCCCATGTACTGATGTATTTTATTCCGTAGAATTTTTTTAAAATTTCTTCAATTTCCCCAGGCGAAGTCCGGTAATTAATGATCATTTTATTTATTTCCCGGGCGTCTAAACAGATCCTGACTTTACCACTCTTTTTGGGTATAGCTACCATAGGACTTGTGTATGGAGATTGGCTATACTCAATGATGTCCTCCTCCATCATTCGATTAATCTCCGCTCTGACTTCGTTTTTAAAGGAGTATGCAATAGGGTAAGATTTTCTATGAAAGTCCACTGGTTCCCGGAAATTGATTTTACACTGATATTCCTTGACCTTGCCTGGTGTGTTGGAGAAAACGTGTTGGTATTTTTGATATATTTTTATTAAATTTTCGACTTGTGTTTTGCTTATTTCCTGGTTTGGCCTATTGCTTTGAAATATTCTAATTTCCTCGGTTTCTTCTTCCACAATTCACTATTGTCCTCTTCATCATTTATAATCATGGATGGTTCATGGTTTTTACAATAATAATTCTTCAAGACCGGGTCCTGGTTTAATGCTTTCGGTGTATAATTGCAATTTACTATTTTTGCTGACCATATTCCTCTTTCTGATGTTAAAAACACTATCCCTTGTTGTAGGTTTATTATGGCTGAGTGTTGTCGTAACGCGTCGCACCCTATTATATTGAATGGTAGTCCACTTGCTACCAGGAAAACAATTGGTATAGTCAAGTTCTGGCTGTTTAATTCCAGTGAGACTTGCTTCCTTACAGTTTTGTTTTGTTTTCCTGTTGCTCCTATTATGATTATGTTATTAATCGGCAACGTGGGTATTGGTAGTTTGCAGTTAGCCGGGATCCGTTCTAGCTCAGTCTGGTTTATTAGGGAGATGTTTGACCCCGTGTCTATCATGATGATGGTCATCGTTCCGTTTACTGTGGCCTGTATGTGAACTATTTCATTGTTTATTCTTGGCAGCTGGTTGTCCTCTTCTTCCAGGAGTTCTTCTCTTATGTTTTTTAAATAATTATTGGAGACAATTTTTATCATTTTATGATGGTTTTGTCACGTCATCTGTCTTAGTAACCCAAGTGATTGGTCATGTGAAGGGTGTTCCTTGGTTCTCACTGACCTTGTTAGTTTAAATCTTGTGGTCCGGTGTTGGCCCGATTATCTGACTGGTTCGTCGCTGGTTCATTTACTGGCTCTGGTCGAATACTCATATTATTTCCGGACGCTTCAGTGGTCCTGTTTTCTTGAAATTGATCATTACTTGAGGTTGATGCATTATACCAGGAGTTTACCGGTGTATTCGGGCAGTACCTCCTCTGGTTTGTCTGACTCCTTCCATTGATAAAGTTGACCTGTTGCCGATCATCTCTGGTTCGGTTATTCCCGTTTCCCCTATTGTACTGATAATTCGGGTCGTAATTGTTACCGTGGTAGTTAATGTTATTGGGGTGGCCGTTCGTACGCTGGTTTGGTCCATTTCCCTGGTAATTATTATTATTTTGATTGGTTCCGTTATATAGTGGATTACCCTGTTTGTAATTGGGCGGTTACCCCTATATTGGTGGTTATTGAAATTCCTGTTTGGCTCACATTGGTTGTTATTCTGGGGGTTGCTGTTTGACGGGTTATAACTCAGTGGGTTACGGTTCTCATTCCACTGGTTGTATTTCATATTGACCATCCTGTTGCGCTTATATTGACCGTCATTCTCATGATCTTCTAGTAGGCTTGCCATGCCTTGGATTGTTTTAATTTGGCCTTGTCTTCTGGCTTTTTGAACAGCCTCCTCATAATGGTACCCCAGTTGTATGACCAATGATTCCTCCGGTATTCTCGGTTCCAGATTTCGAGCTAAGCACACCTTACCCAGAAAGTATGATGTTAGGGTGTGTCCCGCTTGTGGTTCATATCTCCCATTACTTATATCGTTACGTACCACGTACTGGTTCGACTCTGACCAATATTTGTCGCGGAACTGTGTTTTAAAATCCTCTGTGTTGTTTATTTCCGGTCTTGTCGCCGTCCACCAATTGTCATGGGTGTCTCGGAACATCTCATCAATCAGGCTGCGCACCGTTGTCCATCGAGTTTCCCTGTTCTTTTCTATCATTTCCTCGACTCTTTTTAGGAATTCCATCGGGTTGCGCCGGTAGCTTCGGAAATTTATTAGCTCCCGGTTCTCGCTGGTTATTATGTGGGTGTTGTTACAGGGTTTGTCTCTCAGCGCATCTAGCTCTTCCTGCATTTCTCTTTCTCATTGGTTGAGTCCCTGGATCTTCTCTTTGTTTTCCTTGGTTTGCCCATCTGCTTGGTTGAGGTTGCTATATACTCGCTCTACCCTTTCGGTGACATCGGTTTGTATTTCCTTATGTTTTTCTTCCAACCTTTTGAGCACTTCTTGTTTGTTTCTGCTGCATTCTATTGTAGTTATTTGTTGAAGTTCCTCGATCCTATGCTTACCGTCGTCCTTGACTGCTTTAATTTGGTTTAATATTTCCTCCTGGGCCTTCGCTACCGTTTCACTGGTTGTTTTTATTTTTTCATTAGTTTCGGAGACCTTCCTCTTGATATCTTCACAGTATCCCTCTAACTGTTGTTCTAATTGATGTTTCAACTCTTCTTTGTTCTTCTCATGGTCCTGCTTCAATTGTCCCCTCAATTCTCCCTTCAGTTCTTCATGACTTTTTTTGGATGTCCTCTGTTAGTCTCTGTTGTAGGGTTTCTTGGTTCTTCTGTAAAGTATCACCGTGTTCCTCCATTTTCTGGTTTATTTGTAGCTTTAATGTCTCATTATTGCCTTCGATTTTATTGTTCAGTGTCTCAATATCTTCTCTTAGTTGTTTCTTCAAGTCTTCACTTAAAATATCATTTTGTCTCCTTGAATTTTCATTAATTTCTTCTTTTAAGGATTCTATATTTTTATTGTTAATTTCATGTAATGATTGTAACTTTTTATTTAATTCTTCCTTGTCTTCCCTTCTTTGTTCTTTAGTTTCTTCCTTCGTTTTCTTATTTTCTTCCTGGATTTGGTCTATTTTTTGTCCATTTTTTCATTACCTTTGTCTATTTTTTCGGCTAGGAAATTCATCAGGTCTTGTATGCTCGGACCTCCTTTTACTTTTTCATGATCTCCCGCCTGTGGTTCCCTTTCACTATCTTGAATTGGTTTCTCCGGTTGGTTGCCGACTATTACTTCTACTTCTGGTGCTGGTTGGGTTGGGTTTTCTGGTTGGTCCCCTTGGGCATCCTCTTCGATCAATTCCTCGATCATTTCCATTTCTTCGGCCGGTGTTGTTTCCTGTTCTTGCTTGTTGTTGTCTTCAACCCTCTTCTTTGATTTTCTCCTGGTGATCATGGAGTGTTGCATTATTTCTCGTAACCGCCGCATGTCTTTTAATTCTAGCCACACTAGTTGGTCGCCAATTTGTAACGATCAGACTCTGTCATCTCTGTAAAAATGAGTGTTTTTACGTGTGTTAGCCTCACACGTTGTAGTCGTTACTTTATGTTTACTTGCTTTTTCCTTTTGTTAACCTGACGGTGTTCGTCGCGATCTCACGAATTGCCAGTAGAATATCTCGCGAGTGTGAACCTTACCTGTCCTTTTAATGTGTAATTTTAATTCCCGGGTGGTGCCAAATTGTTTACGAAAACAATTAAAAAATGTAATCGAGCGGTCGTTCTAGACGGCGTTGACTGATTCAAATTACCCTCGCAATTGGCAGGCGTATGAATCTCGCTAGTAGTTCGTCGTGCTGCCGACGTCTAACGCTGGCCGTCAATCTCGCTCGTAGCTAATGTACACAAACTTTATAATGCAATTTACTATGAAATAAAGGACGGTTATTACAACTCAGTACTAGTTTATTAACGTGAAATTATCAGTTATTCAATTAAATACAAAATTATATATGGTTATTAAACAAAATTGCTCCGGCAATAAATAGACAATTTTTCCCAAGGTTGGCTAAATTTGATTAAACGTTATTAAATCGACACGTGGCTGTCGCTTTGTGTTTATTTTTTACTGTTCGTTCAATCTGAGTTCTTTTGGTTACGAAAAAATATTAATAAGATGATAATAAAGTACACTACCTTACATTGATAGTACCAAATATACTGTTACTCACCGTCTATGGCCTTTCCGTGATGTTATTTTGTTGTTTACATGTTTCGAGGCACTTGCCTCATCATCAGAACTTTATAAAAACTAATGTGTGTCATCATTGATGACATGTGTCAAAATACTAAAACACAATACGGCATTAAACCATGTACAGAACTTGCTTTAAAAATGAGCACGTCAATGTTAGGCGTGCCTTGCAAGACAACACGCGCCATACTCCGTAGACAAGAGTACGGCGCGTGTTGTCTTGCAAGGCACACCTAACATTGACGTGCTCATTTTTAAAGCAAGTTCTGTACATGGTTTAATGCCGTATTGTGTTTTAGTATTTTGACACATGTCATCATTGATGACATACATTAGTTTTTATAAAGTTCTGATGATGAGGCAAGTGCCTCGAAACATGTAAACAACGAAATAACATCACGGAAAGGCCATAGACGGTGAGTAACAGTATATTTGGTTAACAAACACGTGGTTTGGGACTACAATAGGAGTTATTCCATTTAAATCAAAATTGATAGTACTTATATACTATTAGATTTAATTACAATTCGTTCCTGAAGTGTTAAAAAGTGTGTGTTAAGAGCTCGTAATTTATACACAGGTTATTTTCTGATTTCATATAAGTTTAGTTTTTTTTAATTTTCAATTAATCCTTGAAAGAAATTTGATTATCAGTTCATAGTGAGAGTTATTTGTGTTGTGAGAAAAAGTTAAGAATTTATTCCATAAATTTGGATATTTCAGATATACTTATCAAATCTGTTGAATTCGGGTGACGAGTTACTCAGTTCTTCGTTAGGTTGGATCTATTCAGTCTTCAATCTTACTTCGTTTATGAATTGGAGTACGTCTGGCTTCTTTTTCGGCCAATGTGGATTAAATAATTATTTTAGATTGTTATTAATCTGGTGAATTGGCTCTCCTAGTTTGATTAGGTCTTCATCAGACTTCTTGCATCTTCATTTTATAAGATTTCGACTTGTTTTTTTACTATTTTGAGTTAAATTTGAGTCTAATATGGTTTGGCTTCTATTTGTCTTGAGCGTCAATAATGAACTAACTATTTTTAACGGAATAATAATAAATAACATTCCTTAATCCGTCACTGTGACCGCTTGGTTTCTGTCTTCTAACGTGTTTCGGATTAGATTTAATCCATCATCAGAGTAGAAATTCGTCAGTTGACTTCGTTAAAACATTAAAAAGACACTAAAATACATCTATATATACGTTGTACAAACACAGCGACGTACGCGGATGTGAGTGCGCACTCGACACCGGTTGACGACGTACTGCACAGTTTATTTACATTATCATGTTATCTATTGTTGTGTTGGGGCGTGTACTCTATGGTTATGTTATCTATAATCCTATCATATAGTGTATGTGATTTAAATGCCAACTGTTCGTTTAGTATATTATTAGGATTATTTCTGAAGGCCCGGTAAATTTCAAACTCTTCTGCTGCATCCATATATCTTCCCTTTTTGCAAATGTGTAGGGGTTTGCAATTTGCCTCAAAATTTGTGTAATTATGATTTAATGAAACGAGATGTTTAGCGTAATTTGATTTATTTGTATTTGAAATGCTCGTGGGTAAGTGTTCTTTATATCTTTCGAAAAAAAACCCTGCCAGTCTGACCAATGTAATCCATGTCGCAGTCATCACATATCATCTTGTATACGCCCGTTCGTTTTTCAATTGATGTTCGTGTGGCATTATTTAACATTTTTTGTATATTGTTATTTGTTCTAAATGTGATATGGATGTTATGTTTTTTAAATGTATTTCTAATGAGCATTGAGAAGTTATTAGTCATATCACATTTAGAACAAATAACAATATACAAAAAATGTTAAATAATGCCACACGAACATCAATTGAAAAACGAACGGGCGTATACAAGATGATATGTGATGACTGCGACATGGATTACATTGGTCAGACTGGCAGGGTTTTTTTTCGAAAGATATAAAGAACACTTACCCACGAGCATTTCAAATACAAATAAATCAAATTACGCTAAACATCTCGTTTCATTAAATCATAATTACACAAAGTTTGAGGCAAATTGCAAACCCCTACACATTTGCAAGTAGGGAAGATATATGGATGCAGTAGAAGAGTTTGAAATTTACCGGGCCTTCAGAAATAATCCTAATAATATACTAAACGAACAGTTGGCATTTAAATCACATACACTATATGATAGGATTATAGAGAACATAACCATAGAGTACACGCCCCAACACAACAATAGATAACATGATACTGTAAATAAACTGTGCAGTACGTCGTCAACCGGTGTCGAGTGCGCACTCACATCCGCGTACGTCGCTGTGTTTGTACAACGTATATATAGATGTATTTTAGTGTCTTTTTAATGTTTTAACGAAGTCAACTGACGAATTTCTACTCTGATGATGGATTAAATCTAATCCGAAACGCGTTAGAAGACAGAAACCAAGCGGTCACAGTGACGGATTAAGGTAAAAATTTTATTATAATAATTGTGACGCGGATACCAGTACAATGACTTTAAAATAACATTCCGTTGTTATGGCAACTGTCTGTACTCTCATATTTTATGTCTATTGTTATAATTTTTACAAAACCTTTGTATTGTTATAATATTTGAATTTTAATTCAAAATGAATAAATATCTTCTGATTACTATTATTCTTCTGTCTTCTTATCTATGCATGAGATATTATCACAACTGTTTATATTTTCTTTCAAAGATCATTTTTACATCCCACAAAGCTGGGTTTGTTTATGTATTAAAGTTGTGACAATAATGTTAATATTATGTTATTACATTTCCTTCTTATTTTATGTTTTTAATTTAACTTTAACATCTTACTATGATTCACTAATTGTACTTAACTAGTTACTTGCCCTAAATTTTCTAATACAATAGTTAATTTCTTATAATTTGTTGATTTTGGATTTATACAGTTAGGCATTTTATAGGCCTAAGCAGTAATTGGCTATATCATCTTATTTTACATAAATTAAAGATCATTTTGCATTTACATATGTTTTGCTTGGTGTCACTTATGACTCGTTTACCTTTTGAATTAATTTGGGCTGTTTCATAATAATTGTATGTTCTTATTACTTTACAAAATCATGGCCTGTCTATTATTCTCTAATTTCTTTTCCTGTATTTACTCTGAAGATTATTATTATTGTTTGTAAAATTTTATCTACTTACTTATCTATATTGCCATTTTTTATAACTTGTCTATCATTTAATATTACTTATAAAGCATAACACAAAAATTAGGTTTATGGTCTGTTTACTTTTTTCAGCCATATTCCTTCTTATAAACTTATTTGAACAAATAACTATCTTGGTGAAGAACATTATAACACCATTTATTTTATCTTGCTAATTATCCCTTTGAACATCTTAAGATCCAAGAATGTTTTACTTATTTTGCACATATATTATTTAGTATATTTTTCTTTTAACATTTACTCTATATTTTTTACTACTTAATCATTGTAACAATAACATTTTTATTTTTTATGGGGTTTTTACCCTGAATACCACTGTATTCCTAATCTACTATCACTTTGAATTATAATAACAATAACATTCTTTAATCAAGAAAGTTGTGCTAGTGGTTGAAATCACAAGCAGAATGATCACTGTTGCACACCACTATATAAAATTATCCCGATTAGCGCTTTCAAGCTTCACAGCTCATCGTCAGATCAGAATGAATTCCGATTCAGATCATTCTGGTAATAACATTCTTATTTTTTGGTATTTTTCACCATTAAACTGTAACCGTTAATCACTGGTTTTAGGCGTCTATACCTATATGTTGGGTTTTCTATTTATTTTGGGTTTACACTGGCACTTTGCACTTTTTTTATTGTACTTGAGTGTTACTAGTGGTGTGAGATAATAGTTTAAAAAGATGGAAAGTAAGACGGCTTTCACACTTGATAATTTAATAGCCTCTGGTGAGCTCGAAAGCAGCAGCATGCAGAATTGCTAATCAGACATAAATAATATAAAAAAATGACTTACCGTATCTCACGACTGGGTGACCCTGACACTCAAGGCAGGATAGACTGGTTGGGAAATTGATGGGTGAACTGCATGGATTTCTACCTGCCGAGAAGGACCCGACTCGTGGACGTTGACACTTAGATGGCTGGCGTACGACAGTCCTAAAAGTTCACGTGCAGGTATGAGCTCTACAAAGCCATAGTGCCAACCTCGGAAAATGAAAAGAATGACCGGTTCGATCCGAAATATCGAACACCAGCCCCCGTTGACCGCAATGGGTCAACCACCAACTACACCAAAAGACATGGCCAAAAATGCAGTACAAAAATTTGGCTTTTGGTGAACAGGAACGTTCTCTGAAAATTACCCTCCAACATAGGAGGGGGTCACACGCAAACACAAGAAAATACAAACATACAGAAAACATGCAATGAATCAGAAAACCATGCCGAATAACTCCGCCGCGGGCGCATCGTCCAGGCGAGCAATCCGAAAGGTTCGGGTAGAGCAGACAAAACCCAATAACATACAATAAACAATGGCCCAGCCAAACACAATGTAAAACTCCGCAAATCAACTTAATTAGTTCCCTAGTTTTTACATTTTTTTTTTTATTTTGTTGTTGTTGTTCCCTTTATTCCCCCCTTTTTTTTCCTTTTTTTTTTTACTTATTTTTGTTGTTGTTGATTTGTGGAGCATCCATAACTCCCAATGAACTGGCACAACGCCATGCCAGAAACAGTCCACAATATAAAATTCACTGCGGACAACAGCTGGAAGGAATCACCTGGGAAATCCCAGCAAAGTGTCCAGTAAGTCCACAACAATCATTGAAATTAATTCTGCTCACCCGAAAACACAAGATAAACCCAATCAAGAAGATATGGCAACCTGTATAATTTAGGTCACCCCCACCTCGAAGGGCCACGACAACAAGTGCTGAAACAATTCCAGCCGGGGCTCCCGAGTGAGAAACGAAGAGACCTTGGTTTCCAAGGCAACATCTTGCACGTCGTGATTCGGGCGATAATTAATAGGGGGCTAGTGCAGAGCATCAAGCTTTAACCAGTCTGGCCCTGACCACCACAATGTCGACGACCGGAGGCTGGAGAGTGACGTGCCGCTAGAAGCTAAATCAGCGGGGTTAGAAACACCATGAACATAACGCCAAGATTTAGTATCGGTCCACTCGGTAATGGCAGCCACCCGATTAGCACTAAATGTCTTCAATTTAAAAGTAGGCATATTCAGCCAATCCAAGACAATCGTCGAGTCCGTCCATAAGAAAACTTGACTCAATTGAATACATGATGAGAATAAGCCAACATAATGACGAACAAGTTTGGCTAAAAGATAAGCTCCCAACAACTCCAAACGTGGGATTGATAAAGTTTTAAGAGGTGCCACTTTAGTTTTAGACGACACCAACGAAACCACCTGAGGACCAGAGTCAGTATAAATGGACAGATAGAGGACGGCCGCGTAACCTAACTGGGAAGCATCACAGAAACCATGCAATATTACCCTTTCAATATGCCCACCTTTAGGGAAGAATGGCCGGGAAATAGTAATTACCGGAAGATGATTCAAAGAGGACAGGAATTGACTCCAATAGTCGTTTAAGTCATCCCTTAGAGGAGCATCCCAGTCCAAGCCCTCAGCCCAGAGTTTTTGGAAAAAAGCGTTGGCCCTGAAAATCACTGGCGAAAGCCAACCACATGGGTCAAATAATTGTGCCATCTGAGATAACACGACACGTTTGGTAAATTGCACCTGAGCATTGCTGCAACAGGCCAAAGGAGGAAAGGAGAAGCAATCGGTAAAATGGTCCCAACTTAAACCCAGAATATCCTTATCCTTAGCAACGACGGAATCACTTGGAGCGGCTGATTCAGGTAGGCAGTCGGGTTGATTAGTGCACCATTTTTTCAAATTGAACCCTCCTGAAGACAACAACAGAATTAATTCCCGTTGTAGTTTGCAAAGCTCTGATTTTGAATCAGCGCCAGCAGCAATATCATCCACAAAAATATTACGGCTAAGTACCGCCGCTCCCGCAGGAAAATTAACTGCCTCATCCTGAGCCAGCCGCTGCAAGGTTCGCAACGCCTGAAAAGGGGCGCAAGCCAGCCCGTAAGTAACGGTACGCAAAGCGAAAACCCTTAGTGGGGCGGTAACCTCCTCACGCCATAAAATACACAGGTACGCCGAGTCATCAGGATGCATAGCAATTTGGCGGTACATCTGTTCGATGTCGCACGTAAAAACATGGCTAAACCGCCGAAACAAAGTCAAAACGTCGGACAGTAAGGTCTGCAACTTAGGACCGACACATAACACATCATTTAAGGAAATCCCAGAGGATGTCTTCATACTGGCGTCAAACACCACCCTTATTTTAGAAGTATCACCTCTAACTTTAAAGATACCATGATGAGGAATGAAATATTTTGGAAAATTGGGGTCAGACACCAATGACATATGCCCCTGAGCGACATAATCCGTTATAAATTGTACATACTGGCTCTTAAACTGACTGTTCGCCGCAAATTTCCTCTCTAACGCAAAAAACCGAGACATGGCTCCCTTAAGGGAATTTCCCAAAATGTGAGAAGAGTTTTTGAAGAACGGCAAGCGCACCTGGTAACGACCCGACGGCAACCGACTTGTTGACTCCATGTAAAACCTTTCAGCAAAGTGATCCTCTTCAGATAATTAGTGGGGTACAGCTCTCCAGCTCTTCGACCTCCCAAAACCGATGAACTTGCTCAATTAGGTTTGTTGTATCCGTAGATAATGTTGTGACGGAAGGATAAAAGTGGTGGAAATGACAGTGAAGCTGATGTGCAGATACCAGATCCAAAGGAAGGCCAGTGAGACCGCTAGCACAGTCAATGCACAATTAAGTGAAATTGGGGCTCTACCCATAATCACAAACCCAAAACGTGTCCTAACTGCAACAGGCAAACCTCACCCAAAGGAATAGTCTCTCCCATAAGAATAGCCGCTACAATATCGGCTCCAAACAACGCATCAATTGGGGCTGCTACATCGAAGGTAGGGTCCGCTAACAAAAGATCTTTTGTAGCCTGCTTAACTTCAGGCAACACCTGGAACCTAGGTGAGTCCGATGAGATCTTAGAAAGAATTATAAAGGCATGGTTAGATGCCACAACCTCGCGTTTTAAAGTTTCCAAGGACAGATGGCACACCTTTTTTGCTTTGGTGGCAATATCACCTACCCCATTGACACTTACTGAAGCGTCAAAACAAGCACATTTTAAGCGAGATGCACATGCTTCAGTGATGAAAGAAGCATGGGACGCGCTATCCAGGATGGCCCTAACTACAATATAACCACCATTCGGAGACGACAAGACTGCTAGACAGGTGGCTAACAGAACCCCTGCAGGATGGGGCAGAGACACGGTCAGAGTAGTGCTAGACAGATCAACAAGCGATGACTCCGCTGCCTTAAGTTCAGCTGTGTCAGAAATCTGTGAACGAGACGGAGACGGACGGGCACTTTTGAAATGAAGTAAAGTGTGGTGGTACTTAGAGCCACACGTTTTGCACCTATTTTTGTACCAGCCTGAATGTTTATGTTGGAGGCACGAAAGACAACATTTTTTATTTTTAAGACTCTGAAATCGAGCCCTAGGGTCCTTACTCAGCCACGCCGGACACTTGAGAAGCAAATGGGTCCGGGAATCGCAATGAAGGCAACGTGAACCAGATGCATC
The DNA here is from genome assembly GCA_034769895.1 of Magicicada septendecula. Taxonomy (NCBI): domain Eukaryota; kingdom Metazoa; phylum Arthropoda; class Insecta; order Hemiptera; family Cicadidae; genus Magicicada; species Magicicada septendecula. The sequence continues at coordinate 383,412,803 of CM068373.1, forward strand.
CCGTTGCGTAACCTCCGCAGATAACGTAGACACAGCAAGAGGAGTAGCCTTAGAAAAAGAAACCTGGGTTTTCTGGTAGCTAGTGCTGGGAAGAGCAGGTAAAGCCGATTCCAAAGATGCCTGTTCTTCCTGTTCCGCCATAGCGGTTAAAAATGTCATAATTTCTGTTAGGGCAGGGAGATTCTCTTTGTCCGTAACAGACGCCTCAAAGCGTTCACGCAATGATAGATCCAGCCTAGACAATACAAAAGACGCATATATCGCTTGATATATATCAGCAATGTTTAGAGCTGACAACCCTGAAAAGTTAGCATTGAAGCTGTCCACCAACTTTCTAATAGACGCAGCTGATCGCATAGAAGCGGCTGGTAACTGAAGCAGATTGGTACAATAAACCCGAGCGGCCAAACGAGGATTGTGATAACGACTTTTAAGAGTTGACAGTGCAAGTGAATAACTATCATCAACTATGGGAAGCGTGGCAACCTTCTCATAAGCCTCACCCTTAAGATGAGTCAGTAAATATAACAATTTTTGCTTTGGAGTGAGGGCAGGACTTTCGTCCACCAATGTGGTGAACTTTGACCAAAACTCGGACCAACATTTGGCCTGGCCATCAAAACAAGGTAACGAAAGCTTCGGCAACTCATGAACAAGCACACCTGAGTGCCCGCCACTTGCCGATGAAAATCGACCGGAACCAACCGGTATCTCTGGTTTTGTTAGTTTGGACGCTAAAATGCTACCCCGGACATAAATATCCTTAATTTGAGCTACCACCGCAAAAATGTGGTCCTCGTCCAATCCCTGGGGCAATGACTCGGCCAATAGGTAAGGATCGACCTTACCTAGAAGGTCCTGATATTCTTCGGACAACCTGGAGGCCAAAATACCGGCTTCATGTTGATCCACGGCTCTCAATTGCGGCAACCCTTCCAACTTATTTATCAAATGCTGCAACGCAAGTATTTCCACCGAAGTGGTCCGGTCAAAAGCTGCCAACGACAATTTAGCAGGCATATTGAATTAAAAAATATCACGCAACCGATAACCACCCTTAATAAGAGAATTAAAAACGGAACAATAATCACGCACCGAATTAGCCTAACAGTGCTCGAGATAACTAGGCGTCTGACACAACTACTTTTCATAAACAATACCGAGCAAGACAAATACAAAAGTAAATTAGTGCAAGGCAAAATACAACTTACACAATCCAACAGGCAAATAATACCAAACACAATAAATTAAACACGCAACAAATTGAATTACACAGCGCAAAAGCACGACAACAAAAACACAAGTTACACAAGATTACAGCACATATGGTGCAAAATAATGGTACACAAAAGTGCACCCAAAAACAAACATGTATAATACCAAATAGAATAAATACACACAAAACACAGCAAAGTACAATGTACAACAATTCACCAGTTACCGAACCAAACACAAATAACTGGGACACCTTAAATGCCAAAATTGATGGTCAACGCGTCGTGTATGGACAGGATATCGCATATGCAAAATATAAATCGCACCTAAAGGTAATAGTCATGTCAAAAAATTAAATTAAATACAAAGGCAGGCTAATCCGAAATCCGGATAACCTAAAACCGTTCCCTTTACGCATGACAGTCACAAACACGTAGCGCACAATTTCACGTGGGACGCAAACCGTAACAGGCCGGAAACAAACTTTACCAGACTTGACCCAGTAATTAAACGACTACCCCAAAAAACAAGGTGCAAAATTTTGACACAAAATCTGCCCACCTGGCGATGCACACACGACGATACTGCTGATCACAAGCAATAGCCATAAACGCAAACTCGTAGTTCACATGCCTACGTATTATACCAACGTGCTTCCGTGCAAGCATGCAAATGACAAACATTCATGAAATTTAAAAAATTAACCGCATGCAAAAACACCCACGAGCAGGCACAAAAAACGAAACGGCACGGCACGTTGGTAATTAAAATAAAAATCACGCAGCCAAAGCTGACTTACAACCCAATTACTGAAACTCAACCCACCAGCAGCATCATGCTCAAAATTACGCAGCACGTGCTCCCAGTCGTGACGGCAAAATATTTAATTGAAAAGCTAGCAACCTCATGAATCCCTCTGGTAGTAAATATATGTGAGATAATAGTTTAAAAAGATGGAAAGTAAGACGGCTTTCACACTTGATAATTTAATAACCTCTGGTGAGCTCGAAAGCAGCAGCATGCAGAATTGCTAATCAGACATAAATAATATAAAAAAATGACTTACCGTATCTCACGACTGGGTGATCCTGACACTCAAGGCAGGATAGACTGGTTGGGAAAAGGATGGGTGAAATGCATGGATTTCTACCTGCCGAGAAGGACCCGACTCGTGGACGTTGACACTTAGATGGCTGGCGTACGACAGTCCTAAAAGTTCACGTGCAGGTATGAGCTCTACAAAGCCATAGTGCCAACCTCGGAAAATGAAAAGAATGACCGGTTCGATCCGAAATATCGAACACCTAATATTGATTTCTCTTTACTCAATCACCTTCACTCCCTACCTATCTCTCACTTCTCGGGTTTTTATTGTTTTATTCACAATTATTAGTTATAATGTTAACAAATTTCATGTTCTGATTCACTTAACATTATAGAGTTATTCAATACATTTATTATCTATTTCTTTGGTTAGTGTACTTTAGTTGGGATTATTTTATTTGATTTTAATACTGGTCCTTTACATTTATTATTTGTTTGTGTCTTTTTCATCATCATTTGAGTTTAATATTTCTCATTTTCTTTTCTTTATTATTTGTTTGTGTCTTTTTCATATACCTTCTCATTTTATTTTATTTTATTGGGTCAATCACTTGGATTGGGTCATAGTCATTTGTCGCATCATAGTCATTTTATTTTCATTCATTTAATATAGTTGATTCATTGTAGTTTTTTCCCTGGTATTGGGGTGGCTTTTTGTGTTGTAACATAATGCCTCTCCATCAAAATTGATCATTTTGGTAAACATAGTTTTTTATGAAATTATCAGTTATATATAATTTTTTCCTTTTCTTCTTGTTTATTTCCTCTTTCTTGTTTCTCTTCTTACTTGTTCCACTCCTTTTTATTTAGTTATCTTTTAGATCGTTTTTACTTATTTCCATTAGTGCGTTCTCCCTGTTATATTATTTTCCTAACTTTTTAGTAGCTGGTTTCTTCCATTACTACTTTTTTTTCTGACATCAGAGGAACATCATCTCTGCTCAGTTAATTGATTGCTGGACGTATTCTCAGTCAATCTTAAATACCTTTTTGTCATCTTGTGACTTTCATTAATAATAATACTTTGGGGATTGTCCACTTCATGGTTCTTGAAATCATCTTAACCTTTTTCTACTCATTCTTCCTTCCGCTGTACCTTTGCTATATTCTGTTATATACTCACACAGTTGATTGTTTTTATTTATTTAGTTGTTAATTTCATTATTTCTAACTTTTGATTAGTTTGTTTTTCTTTTCTTCTTGTGATCATTTTAATTATTTTAGACATTTTTTCTTTTCTTTTCCTTTGTTGATTACCCTTATTTTTGCTTTAGCCACTTGTTGTATATTTGCTTTATCTTATTTTTTTTTTTCTTGTACAGTTCATTTTTTTTTTTTTTAATATTCTATATTCTTTACAATTTTATGTATTTGTCTTGGCAGTTCTTGCTTGGTTTTATATTTATTTATTTTAATTGATCTCTTTTCTATTTTCTAAATATTATTGTAAGTTGGTTGTACTTACTATTTAGGAATTTTGTAGTTTATTCCTGTATTTTATCTTGTATCTCATATGCTTCCTCAATGGTAGTGTAAGTTGATCTTACTTATTCTTTTTGGAATATTGTTATTTTACCTCATACGTTTTCTAAATAATAGCGTAAGGTGATCTTACATATTTTTTGAATTTTGTAGTTTATTATTATGATTGTCATCCTTCCTCGTAGAACTTCTTGATGGAAACTTGGTTATATACTCCTTTGATCTTTTTAGTTATTGGATTGCTTACTTCATACGTGTTGTTGCCATTGTCTTTTGTTGTGATATAAGGTCCTACGTATAACAATAATAGTTTCTTGGCTATACCTTCGAATGTACTAGGTAGTTCACGATTTTTTAGTAAGACTTTTTCTCCTAAGTGATAGTTAATTATTTTTTTCTGGTTCAGTGAATATTTGGTTTTCTGTTTTTCTATCTTATCCATTATCCTGTTGTAGCATTTCTTTTTTTCACACGGGTCTTCTGGGTTAGTTGGAAAGTCAATTAAATCCTGTATCTCTCTATGTGGCTTTCTTCCAAACATCTTAGAATATGGAGTGTTTTCAATGAAATGGTGGTAACTTATGTTCAAAAATTCTTCTGTTGATATTAAATATTTTTGCCATTCTCTCTGTTTATCATGACAGTATGTTCTCAAAATGCATCCCACCTCTTCAATACTCTTTCAGCGGGATTACTGCTTGGGTGGTATGCGGACGTTTTGTATGTTTTTATATTTAATTCCAATAATTTCTCTCTCCACCTTCCTTTTAAACTGTGTTCCGTGATCGGTTATTATAGTATATGGTTTTCCAACTTCAGGTATGTATTTGTTTTAAATTATTTTCAAGATTTTCTTTGTGGTTGCTCTGTTGATAGCATATAATTTGGTGTAATGGTCAAATAGAATCACAATGAACTTGAATCTATGCCTCCCTCCGCTACGTGGGAATGGTCCACATATATCAAGAAACACTTTTTCAAGTTTATTATTTGATGTGATGGGTATCATGATTCCATCCTTTCTTTCATTATTGGTTTTAACCATTTGGCATATAATTAACTTAAGAATTTTTTTACCTTGTATAATCCACTAGGCGATCTCAGTTTTTTACATACAACATGTTTCGGGGACTAAATCCCCATCTTCAGGTACATTAAAAAATTCTTAAGTTAATCATAATAGCGATCTGGAGACTGCAAAAAATGTATATTTGGCATATACTGCATGTTTTGATATTTTTAATGACTTTTCGTGTTATACTTTTAATAAACATTTCTTCTTCCAAAGCTTTGACTATTTTTAAAGTGTCCGTATCTGACATGGTAATCCTTAATTAATTTATTTTCTAGAGACGTTGGAACTACTAGCTTCCAATTTCCATGATTCCGTTTGGTTTTAATGAGTAACACATCCTTATGTATGCAGTAAAATTTTTTAATAATTTCTTCTGATTCCACCACTCTCCTTCGTATGTTGGCTAATTTGGTATCTTGTTTCTGCTGTTGTACGATCTCATTGACTATCTCTTCCAGGTCCTTTCTCTCCTTTAATATATAATACACCTTGGCGATTTTCTCCTTTTCTCCTTCAAATGTCTGATTGTTGTCAACATTTATTCTGGATAATACGTCAGCCGCTACGTTCTTCCTGCCTGGAATTTATTCCCATGTGATGTGGTACTCCTGCAGAGCAAGGATCCAACGGGTGAGTCTACCATGACTTAATTTACATTGTTTAAGAAATGATATCGATTTATGGTCGCTTCTGACTGTGATATGGTACCCTAGGATGTATGTTCTAAATTTTCCGCACGCAAACACTATACTTAACAACTCCTTTTCCGTAATGTTGTAGTTACGTTCACAACTATTTAACACTCTGGTGGCAAAGCTGATGACCAGGTGGTGTCCTTTATCCTCTTGATACAGTTCAGCGCCCAGACTGACGTCACTGGGGTCGCAATTCAGATAGAAGGGTTGCTCAAAGTTGGGATGATGCAGCATCACGTTTCTAAAAATTTTTTCTTTATGAGTGTTAGTACCGCATCCTGTTCGGTCCCCAGGTCCACTTGTCCTTAGATGAGAGTTGTTTTGAAAATTTGGCAGTCAAATGGGAGTAGTTATTCTGAAATTTACGGTAGTAGTTGCAAATACCCAGGAAGGATTGCAACTGCTTCTTATTTTTTGGGGTAGGGAATTTCTGGATGGCTTCTACCTTTTCTTGGGATGGAGGTATTCCCTTCTCTGTTAGGTTAAATCCCAGGAATTTTATTTCTTCTGCTACAAACTTGGATTTATCTAGCTTCAGAGTTACATTGTTGTCGGAGAGTTTATTCAGTACTTGTTCTATTCGGGCACAGTGTTCGTCCCAGTCCGATGATGTTATCAGTAGGTCGTCCACATATATAGTTGTGAATTGCAGAGCCTCTTGACCTAGGACTTGGTCCATGCACTTTACAAACACTGCGACGGAGTTGATGAGGCCGAAAGGTAACCTCTTAAATTGATAATTCCTCCCGTCGAAAATGAAAGCCATATACTGTCTACTGTGTGGGTGCAGCTCTACCTGCCAGTACCCACATACGGTATCCCATGTACTGATGTATTTTATTCCGTACAATTTTTTTATAATTTCTTCAATTTCCCCAGGCGAAGTCCGGTAATTAATGATCATTTTATTTATTTCCCGGGCGTCTAAACAGATCCTGACTTTACCACTCTTTTTGGGTATAGCTACCATAGGACTTGTGTATGGAGATTGGCTATACTCAATGATGTCCTCCTCCATCGTTCGATTAATCTCCGCTCTGACTTCGTTTTTAAAGGAGTATGCAATAGGGTAAGATTTTCTATGAAAGTCCACTGGTTCCCGGAAATTGATTTTACACTGATATCCCTTGACCTTGCCTGGAGTGTTGGAGAAAACGTGTTGGTATTTTTGATATATTTTTATTAAATTTTCGACTTGTGTTTTGCTTATTTTCTGGTTTGGCCTATTTCTTTGAAATATTCTAATTTCCTCGGTTTCTTCTCCCACAATTCACTATTGTCCTCTTCATCATTTATAATCATGGATGGTTCATGGTTTTTACAATAATAATTCTTCAAAACCGGGTCCTGGTTCAATGCTGTCGGTGTATAATTGCAATTTACTATTTTTGCTGACCATATTCCTCTTTCTGATGTTAAAAACACTATCCCTTGTTGTAGGTTTATTATGGCTGAGTGTTGTCGTAACGCGTCGCACCCTATAAACATATTGAATGGTAGTCCACTCGCTACCAGGAAAACAATTGGTATAGTCAAGTTCTGGCTGTTTAATTCCAGTGAGACTTGCTTCCTTACAGTTTTGTTTTGTTTTCCTGTTGCTCCTATTATGATTATGTTATTAATCGGCAACGTGGGTATTGGTAGTTTGCAGTTAGCTGGGATCCGTTCTAGCTCAGTCTGGTTTATTAGGGAGATGTTTGACCCCGTGTCTATCATGATGATGGTCATCATTCCGTTTACTGTGGCCTGTATGTGAACTATTTCATTGTTTATTCTTGGCAACTGGTTGTCCTCTTCTTCCAGGAGTTCTTCTCTTATGTTTTTTAAATAATTATTGGAGACAATTTTTATCATTTTATGATGGTTTTGTCACGTCATCTGGCTTAGTAACCCAAGTGATTGGTCATGTGAAGGGTGTTCCTTGGTTCTCACTGACCTTGTTAGTTTAAATCTTGTGGTCCGGTGTTGGCCCGATTATCTGACTGGTTCATCGCTGGTTCATTTACTGGCTCTGGTCGAATACTCATATTATTTCTGGACGCTTCAGTGGTCCTATTTCCTTGAAATTGATCGTTACTTGAGGTTGATGCATTATACCAGGAGTTTGCCGGTGTATTCGGGCAGTACCTCCTCTGGTTTGTCTGACTCCTTCCATTGATAAAGGTGACCTGTTGCCGATCATCTCTGGTTCGGTTATTCCCGTTTCCCCTATTGTACTGATAATTCGGGTCGTAATTGTTACCGTGGTAGTTACTGTTATTGGGTGGCCGTTCGGACGCTGGTTTGGTTCATTTCCCCGGTAATTATTATTATTTTGATTGGTTCCGTTATATGGTGGATTACCCTGTTTGTAATTTGGGCGGTTACCCCTATATTGGTTGTTATTGAAATTCCGGTTTGGGTCACATTGGTTGTTATTCTGGGGGTTGCTGTTTGACGGGTTGTAACTCGGTGGGTTACGGTTCTCATTCCACTGGTTGTATTTCATATTGACCATCCTGTTGCGCTTATATTGACCATCATTCTCATGATCTTGTAGTAGGCTTTCCATGCCTTGGATTGTTTTAATTTGGCCTTGTCTTCTGGCTTTTTGAACAGCCTCCTCATAATGGTACCCCAGTTGTATGACCAATGATTCCTCCGTGGATTACACGCTTCCGATGTTTTAACTCAAAACTGTTAATATATACTATTTCTTTTATGAATTTGCTAACTGCTATAATTTTTTTATTGTTCAACTAAGCTTTTCGTCATTACTGACATCTTCAGGTCTTAAACAACCTTCTTCGTATTGTTTAAATTAGCAGCCATCCTTACTAGCTATCCTGAAATAGTAAGGATGGCTGCTAATTTAAACAATACGAGGTTGTTTAAGACCTGAAGATGTCAGTAATGACGAAAAGCTTAGTTGAACAATAAAAAAATTATAGCAGTTAGCAAATTCATAAAAGAAATAGTAAGGATGGCTGCTAATTTAAACAATACGAAGAATAAAACATGTTAATATATAACTGTTATTAATAAACTTTTGGTGGTGTAAAATTTAAATAATCACACTTCGTGAATTTGCCGGCCGTGTGACTTGGCCGACCGGCCCACTTCACGGTCTGGACGAAAATGACAACGTTTCACCACTAAGCATTGCAGAGGTGGGGCAAAACTACGTCACTGGTTCTTGTTCGAACGGCCAAGCCTCTGGCTTACAATTGTATATATGTATGCGCATCGCATTCCTTCGTCTGACATAATCATGGGCTAGTCTTGTTTTCCCGTTATTGTGACAAACAGTTTTTTGCTACTTTTGTAATTTTCCACTGAATTCGATACCAATCCTGTTAACTCAATATTGCGTTATTGAAAATTCTCACCAAAACTTTACCAATCTCTTATATGGGATATAAAAATAATAAAATACAATAATTATGTTTAGGAACAATAGTTTCCCAAAATTACTATGGTACCAGAATTGTACCGTTACAACAATAGTAAATCATATCAAAAACAAAAATACTCAAATTCAATTACCACTTCAATTATCTATTGATTACAGTTTACATTTACATTCCCTAACTGGGACCATCAGTTGTTCACAATTCATCAATACTTAAATTCAAATTCCATTTGAACCCCCATACAAAATCTCAATATCCCATTATAAACCATATAACACATGTCCCAGATGCTGAAAGTTGGGTTTTACTTTTTCTCCCCACTTTGCTGGTAGACTGACTGTGTCTTTTGAAACACATGCCGTTTGTGTGATTCACTGCTTCACAACAGATTCACTTGTTGCCTTATATGGACATTGCCTGCCCCCACCTCTACAATCCTGACCAGACCCGCATCATTGCAATAAAACGTTGATTTGTTATATAATTTTGTTACCCAAATGTCCCGTACAACTATTAACAGTTGTTACATACATTGGTTAATAGTGCATTATTATTTTTATTTTAAATCATTTACTGTATTTTTTAATTATACACAAGCTTTCATTTCACCCAGTCCAATATGGTGAAAAAAGCCTTCTTGCCTTTCTATAACCTAACCTTTTTACAAACTTTACAATTTTCAACTAGTTTAACAAGGTTTATGTACTGTAACAATTTACAATATACTGGTTACAGCTGTGTGTCTCCTTAGATGTTTTTCTATCTTGAATGGAATATTTTAGTAACATCGTCCACCCCAAATGGAAACAGTAGTTACAAAATTAATTTACATACTTTTTCATTCATAAAATTCCAATATCCATCAGCACATTTAAATATTAGAAATGGGAGCAAAACATAAACAGTGATGAGATCTAATGAAGAAATTTTCCTGTAGTTTCCTTATACTAAAAATGATTATGAAGGAAGTGGAGCCAGGATATTCAACATGAGCTGGTAACAGATTATAGAAAGAAACATATGTAATATGTTATATGTAATAGGAAACGAAGTTACTAATATATATATTGTTACATAACGTGTAATCGGTTACGAGTGTAATACGATTGCGGGTTTATCGTTAATTCAGCCCACGTTGAATTAACCAATCTGTTTATAAGGAAAATATTTATTATGTTGTTGCAGATGAGACCTTCTGAACCTTAATATTAATTTATATAAAAAAAAAATTATTTATTATATAGATGCTACGACTCGTATATTGAACATAAATCTGTGTTAGTTAATTACCATGTGTTTTACTATAGAATAATGCTATATTACGGGTATTATTGTTAATAATTCGGGAATTCTCTCCAACCCGATTCGGTCTGCATCATTTAAATTGACCCAAGTTTGGCGAAGAGAATACGTTAGTTCTGCACTCTCCCGTATTCACCAGCTGTCTGCAACGAGCGCTGTTATTAGTAATTGACTCGTGCTTATAGGTTAGTTTGCTTCACTTGATGGTTTTATCGCTTTCTTTCTCTGTAAATTACTCCACAATCAAAATACAATACCTATTCTACAATAACACAGAACATCATCACATACAAGAAGGATTCTTTATTTATACAGTAGAAGCCCGATATAGCGCGGTTGTCGGGTGACATACTTTCCCCCGCATTATAGGCGTAACCGCGGTATATCGGAAGGTGACCTGTACAGTGACAAATGATGGGGAGGGAGGACCGGGAAAAAGGCTACAGCATAATGCACTACTATATACTGTACGTAAATTACGTCACCAAATGTAGAAATAAAAAATAAGAAAACTGTTTTTTAATCCAATATTTTAATCTATTTTAATCCAATGGAATATAAAATACACTATTTATACATTGCTCACTCGACCTACTGTAGGCCTAATTGTTGGTCTTAAAAAAGTCCGTAATTGTTGTTTGACGGGATAATGCACAGCGTTTCTTTTCCGTGTATTGTTTTATAAACGCGAGGTGCAGCAGATGAACATTATTAGATTCATTTTGCCTCTCCATCCACGAAATTTGGAATAACATTTGGAATAACTTCTTTCACTTCCACCCCATTTTCATTTCCATCATCGTCATCGTCTTCTTTTTCTTCGCAATTTGCATTTCGGACTGGATCGATGATATCTTTATCTCCTATACATTCTGTAACAGGCTCACCGTTGTCAACTTCTGCCCAGTCATTCAAGTCATCTAGAGTGAAGTTGCAATGCAGAGCACTACTCGCAGACTGTACATCACTATTAGTGAATCCGGCAACAGAGCAATTTCCATTGGCGATGTTTTGTTCAAAGGAACATTTCTTCCAGAAATTCTGAATCGTAGCCGTACTAATACTTTCCCATGCAAGACCTATTGAATACGCAACTGTTTTCAGGTTTATTGACTTAAGGTAAATTTCCATTTCCTCATCAGAATTCACTATAGCACTCAGAAGTTCACGGCGGGAATGCGCTTTAAATGCTTTTATGATGCCTTGATCTAATGGCTGGATCAGTGCTGTAGTGTTTTTTGGCAAGAACATGACTCCGATTTTCCCATCTCTTGACTGTAGCATATCAGCAGGTGGATGTGCTGGACAGTGGTCAAGGGTCAGTACAGCTTTTTCTTCGAGGTTGAGTGACCGCAGGTGGCTTCTCATAGATGGAACAAATTCTTCATGGAACCATTTACCGAAAATATCACTTGTCATCCAAGCATTTTTTGTATTATGATATGTGATGGGTAATGACGTCATGTTAACATGTTGAAAGCATCTAGAATTTCAGCTTTTCCCTATACAGAGAGGTTTAACTTTGTGGCTGCCTGATTTATTTGTGGCAAACAGGAGGGTAACTCTCTATCCTTATTTATTTTTAATCCAGATTTATTTATTGAATTATTCACATCCAGAGTTCTGGTAGGAAGCATTCGAAAATACAGAGCAGTTTCATCACAGTTATACACTTGATGGTCATTTAAATCGTTATCGATCATTACTTTGTTTAATGCCTGAGGAAAAAGTGCTGCAGCTTCACTGTCACATGATTGTGCTTCCCCTTCAATGCTTATCTGGCTTATACCATGATGAGATTTCCATCGCGAAAACCACCCATCAGATGCATTAAAGTCACTGTTGCCATGTAAATCACTATGGAATTTCACAGCTTGAACTCTAATAACTGGTCCTGACAGTGGCACACCTTCACTTCGTTTTATTAAAAACCACCTGTACAGACACTCATCTAGTTCACTATCCTTACCTACTTTAGTCTTTTTTCTTTGCAACCCCACTTCACTTTCAACTGTGTTCACAAAACTTTTAAGTTTATCTTCTTCCTTCATCCACCCTCTAATTGTTCCTTCTGGGATGCCACACTCACGTGATAAACTTTCCTTTGACTCTCCGTTTTTCACACGATCAATTATTTTGAGTTTATCACTCACAGAATATGCTTTTCTTTTCTGCGACATCACAAAACTCTACACTATGCGAATTTATGACAAAGACTGTACACTTTGATAAGATAATAGTAAATCCAGTAAGATAATATCCAGTATATAAATAGATTTATAAATATAAATATTTGCAACCAATATATAAATGTTGTTCTGTGCCTTATGAATAGTTTTTTCTACCTGAACTCATAAATACATAAGTTATGTAGAAGTATTTTTACGTTAATAAATAAAGAGATAGTATATGTTTCAAAAGTTATGGTTAGAAATTCTACCTCGTTTTATTTGTGATACCACTTTATATGTTCTTCATGGGTATATTTTATATTTCTTCACGGCTGAACTACTTTGGTTGGAAATTTGTTTTACTATATTTACTGTATATTTTAATAAATCTATCTTTATATCATTTGACATCTGCATATAAAATCTGATAAAAATCTTGTTTTCTTATTGTTATTTGTCTGAATATTCATAAAAGTTATATCGATCTAATGTACAAACAGAAATAATTTGTAAACAATTACAGTTTTTTCTTAATACGTCTCATTTACATGGCTTACCTTTAAATATGTGTTTATTAGAAAAAATAGAATGACGTTCTCTTAGATTATTATAGAGTACATGCATTTTTTAAAGATTTGCCTATTAAAATTATAAGTTTCAGTGTCATTATTGTATTTGCAGTTGCTCATATTATTGTTGTTAAATAGAGCGATTTATTTTATATTGAAGTATTTTTACAAATATGGAAAGCAAAAGAACGATGGAGGGAAGATAAATGCAAATAAACTGAAGATCTACAACAAAAACACGATGAATGTAACATATATAGGAAAACTAAAGTGGATTTTTAACCAACTTATACTGGAATCAATACACCATTGTAAATGTAAACACAGGTGGAAAGCACAAATATCTTTTAGAAGACAAGGCCCGACAAGGATGTGGACTGTCTTTAACTATCTACATTGAGAACGTCTTTACAAAGGCTATCAATACACAAGACGGCATAAAAATAAGGGGATAGACAATTAGCAACGTGCGTTACGCAGATGATACCATGATACTAGCCCAATCTATCCAAGACATCGTACGGATTATGGACGCTTTCAAGTCAGAAAGCGATAAAATTCTGATTTAAAATTAATAAAACTAGGTTCATGGTTATAAGTAAAATGGATGTAGGGTCAGTTCAAATTTACCTGGATAATAAACCTGTAGAAAGAGCAAAGCACTTCAAATATCTTGGCTCCTGAATCAATCAATCCTTGGATCACGATGAGGAGATCAAAGTTAAAATCAAATTAGGTCGTTTTGCGTTTTTCAAACTAAATGCCACTTCTAACAGAACACTTGGTCTCCGAATCAGAGAGATATTTGTTAGATGTATGTGCGGTCCGTCCTCATATACCTGTGTGAAACATGGACACTGAAATAAAATACTACAGATATTATTAACGCTGTTGAAATGTGCCTCTATAGACGCCTATTGTGAATTTATTGGGCAGCCAGAGATACTGTAATATAAGAGTATGAGGGAGAGAAGGGATTTAGTTGGCTGCTTGCCTTGGCATGAATTCTTAGAAACGTAGAGACTGTAAATACGGGGCAATTGTTTATGTCTACAGGTACACTTGAACTGGCAATTATGGCTGTTGTTTACAACGCCATTTCCAACAACAAGCCTTTATTTACAATAAACGCAACGCATTCCAATGTGGCTACGGAAGTCACGATAAACAATTCATAATTTACTCACTCTCTACAAGTAAGAATTTTCGCTAATAACGGGCGACATACTCTTCACCGCGTTATATCCGAATCCGCGGTATATCGGACCACGCTATATCAGGCTTCTACTGTATTATTTTTTAAATTTCAACATTCGTCTTCATAGGTTATTGGATCGTAATATCGATCGTACAATGCTGAATCAATTTGTTAGTGGACTAATGATGTATAATACAGTTTAAATATAATTTTCTATTTATCTCTTATCCCAGGGTACATGTGATTCTTTTAACGTTTAGTAAGGCCAGGTAATGCAAACTTAAGGTTACTAAATATTATAAATGGTTATTAATTCTTAATCTATAAAATTAAATATAAGCTGGTTTGTTACCGTACAATGCGATACTCAAGGTAGCCACGTCTGTTTATAACCGACTGAAGATGTACTGATGAGGTTACTCTTGACCAAAAAATACGTCCAGATTATCAATAAAAGTTGAAAGGTGATGTCCCGGAGTGTAACAGGAGTTCGTTTCTGTTCTTCGTTCTTCTTCGCGATCCTAGTGGTTGCCGGTCCCAGTGGAATTGGTGTAGTATTACAACTTCTTCAATCTCTTGAAAGTGAGGTTTAGTACTTCAATACCAAAGGTTCTTTGTGTATGTTTGGTTTATATTTGCATTAATTTTGACTTCTTGTCCATTCAAGAAGGATCTTGGTTTAATTGTAACTCGGGTTCATCATCATTCCTTTAATGGAATTAGTTTGAAGAAGGATTTATTAATTCCGCAACTTTGAGAATGTGTAGAAGTATATTTCCTGAAATCTAGTTCAGTAATTATTACTCAGTTCTTTTTTTAATGGATTGGCTTTAAGACATTGGATTTATTAAAGTTTATTCATTTTTATCTTATTTTATTTTTTTAAATTTGTCTACTGAACTGTTCCCAATAGCATATAACAATCGAATGTTGAAATCAACAACATTTCTTGCATTTTAGTTACCCTAACAACCATTACTTTCTGTCATTGGAGAATATGTGATATCCTAGAGCCAGAATTAGAAAATATTACTACCCTTATTTAATAAAATACTCCATGCTTGGAATTACACCAAATCACATAAAACTCTCACTTAATCTGCTTTATTAAACCATATACATTTTACTACAATTTCATCTGACTGGACTTATTAAAAAGGTATTAATTTCCTTCTCCAAATATTAGATTTAGGCTTATTGGTTTTATTACACCTGTTATAATTTTGTTTTGTTTTTAACTTAATTTTTCTTTACCTGACCTACTGTACAAATAGTCACGGCTTATGGCCACTTATATCAATTTTAATTTCCTTGTTTCAATTCATTATATTATTTAGTTCATAATTGAACCCTTCATTGGTTTTTTACATAATTATAAGAACTACTTGCCAACTTATTAACACTTATTGTCTTCCTGGCCAAGTTTACAAATATTAATTTAAACATCTTCATTAATCAATTAAAGTAAATACATTTAACATAATATCATACCTAATAAATGTACTTGTACTTAATTATTTAAATACAATGAATAAAACATGAATAAAATGAGTACCTATGACTTAGTACTTCTTTAAAGCAACAGCTCCACACTTACTACACACAAAACATAAAATAAATATCATGTAAACACTATATCATGCTACAGTACAACACCAAGTACATTTTATAACACATTAAATATTAATTGAACAGTATGTTATACTCAACTCCTACACATTAAACTCATCCCACTAGACACAATGTTTATGTTTTACATCTCATACTACTCATTACATATTTTAGATTTAGGTACACTTTTGATGTTTTATTAGTTAGTAACCTTACTAGGTACCTTTACTGCATTTTTCAGGTGAGATGGGCCCTCTTGTATTTAATTATAACATGCTTTGGGCATTGTTTTAAATCATGTTTACACAGTTTTTTATGTAACGTCGGGAACCTCAACTCTGTTACGTTACAATATATATATATATATATATATATATATATATATATTGTAACGATGAGCTGTGTATGTACTCTTTAAAAGTGTAAGTTTTATGTGTGTGTTCGCCTCACACGTCGTGGTCGTTACTTTAAGTTCACGCTGACGATGTCCGTAGCGATCCTTCGAATTACCGAAATACCAGTACACGCGAGTGGGAACCTTACCTGTTCTTCAATAGGTGTCCATAAATCCCGGGTGGCGCCAAATTGTTTAAGTGAAAACAATTAAAATACAAAATAGGTCGATTAAGCGTTCGTGGCTATGACAGTATGGTGAATTTAAATTTACTCCCGCCACGTGCAGTTGATTAACGTGGTTCGCAGAGTTCCCGACATCTAGCACTTACTGCCACTATCGCTCGTAACTAAATACACAAATCATATAATGCACTTTCCTATGAAATAAAGAACAGTGGTTACAACTCTGTACTAGTTTATTAAATTGCGATTAGTATTTATTCAGTAATATATAAAATTATATTTTGTTATTAAACAAATTTGCACCGACAGTAAAACAATTAATCTCAAGGCTTGGCGAAGCGATTCTGAACGAATTATTTAGTCAGACATGGCGCCTGCTTGGTTGTTTATTATTAATTTCGTTCAGATTCTGGATTCTTGTGATTACAAAAAAATATCAATTTGATTACAATAAAGTACACTACCTTACATTATTGTTGCTTATATATTATAAGGAGTAATTCCAATGTGTTCCTGAAGTGTTATAAAGTGTTTCAAAAGTTCATAATTTTTATACAGGTTATTTTTTCTAGTTCACATAAGTTTAGTGTTTTATTTTTTTAATTAATCTTTGAAAGAAATAATATCATCAGTTTATAGTGAAGAGTTCAAAGTGTTATGAGAAAAAATTAAAGAGAATTTATTTCATAAATTTGGGTAACTCAGCAATACTTATCAAATCAGTTGACTTGAGGTGTAATGTCATTCAGTTGAAATAGGTTGGGTTCATTGATAGTCATCAATCTTCCATCATTTTGGGATTTAAGTATGCCTGGCTTCTTTTTCATATTAGTTGGTTGAAATTTATTATTTTAGAATTTATTAATCTGGTATTTGGCCTCAACTGGATCTCCTATTCCTTCATCGTCTTCTTACTTATTCGTTTTATCAAATTTGGATTACTTTTACACGTTTTATATTAAAATTTGAGTCATTTACGGCTTGACGTCTCTTCGTCTGGAGTTTCAATAATGGACTAACAGTTTCTGACGGAATATTCATGAATAACGTTCAGTTGTCATGGTAACTGATTGACTCTCATTGGCTGTACATGACTTAAGACCATTGTTATAATATTTGAATTTTTATTCGAAATGACTGTATATCTTCTGATTGCTATTATTCTTCTGTCTTCTTCTCTATGTATGAAATATGATCACAACTGTTTGTATTTTCTTTCAAAGATCATTTTGACATCCCACAAAGCTGGGTTTGCTTAGGTATTATTGTTTTGACAGTTATGTTGATATTATCTAATTACATTTCCTTCTTATTTTATGTCCTTAATTTAACATTTATCTCTTAATATGATTCATTAATTATCATTGACTAGTTACTTGCCTTGGATTTGCTAATATTCTTGTTAATTTCTTATAATTTGTAGTTATTTGTTTTATACAGTTAGGCATTTCATAGGCAGAGGTAGTAATTGGCTATATTTTCTTATTTTATCCAAATTACATATTAATTTACCCTTATACTTGTTTTGTTTTAGTATTGCAAATGATTTGTTTACTTGTTGAATTTTGGGTCTGTTTTATAATAATTGGATGTTTTCATTAGTTTCCACATTATGGTTTGTCTATTATTTTCTAACTGCCTTTCCAGTATTATTAGCTTTATATTAATTTATCCTTTTACTTATTTATTTTGCCATTGTTTATAATTTGGCTATTATCTACTATTCTCTATAAAATATAACATAACATTTAGGCTTATGGTCTGTATAACTCCTTCAGCCATATTCCTATTCATAGATTTAATCAAAAATACTTTAACAGCTATTATGCTACGTTTATTTACAATTTGTTTTATTCTTACTTATTTTTTGGTGATAAACATCATCACACCATTTAACTTTACTGAACTAACTATCCTTTAGAACATAGGATGTTTATTGATTTTGCCTTCTTATTCTTTACCACATTCTTTCTTAAATAAACTTTACTCTCTTACCATGGTAATGCTTTCCGTTAATACTATTGTATTCCTCATCTACAATTAATCTTAATACTAATAATAACAAAATTCTTATTTAATAACACTTTTCACCAATAAACCTTTAGTGTTTATCACTGATTATTAAGTGTTTATACCTATCAATAGGGTTTCTATTTATTTTGGGGTTTTACACTATCACTTTGCACTTCTTATATTTTATTTAAGTGTTACTAGTGGGTATTCCCTAACATTAATTCTCTTTGTCACTTACTCATGTTCACTATCTATCTCTCTATCTCTCACTTTACAATGGTTAGTTATACTCTTAACAAGTTCATGTCATTAGAGAGTGATTTATAATATTTACTCTGTATTTATTTGGTTAGTTTACGTTGTTTGTTTTTACTTTATTGGATTTTATCAATTATCCTTTACATTGATTATTTAGTCGATACTAATAATTATCTTTTACATTTGTTATTTATTGGTTTCTTTTTCATTATTATATTTGAGTGTAACATTT
Organism: Magicicada septendecula; assembly: GCA_034769895.1. Taxonomy (NCBI): domain Eukaryota; kingdom Metazoa; phylum Arthropoda; class Insecta; order Hemiptera; family Cicadidae; genus Magicicada; species Magicicada septendecula. The sequence continues at coordinate 383,431,699 of CM068373.1, forward strand.
CTCCTTTTTCTGTTCTATATAATTTGTTTGTGTCTTTTCATTTCTTCTTATTTTATTTCATTTATACTTGGTTTGTTTCATTTTCATTTACCTTTTGGTTTCATTTTATTTTGGTTTTCACCGTCTCATTTGGTTTCATTTTATTTGGTCAATCACTTGGGTTGGGTCAGGTAGTCGTTTGTCGCGTCATCGTCATTTTATTTTCTTTAGTTTAAACATTTTATATAGTTGATTCATCATTTTTTCCCTGGTATTGGGGTGGCTTATTTGTGTTGTAACATAATGCTTCTCCTTCAAAATTGATCGTTTTGGTAAAAGACTAGCATAGTTTTTTATGAAATTATCAGTTATATTTTTTTGTCTTTTTCTTCTTGTTTATTTCTTCTTTCTTGTTTCTCTTCTTACTTGTTTCACTCCTTTTTATTTAGATCTGTTTTTATTTATTTCCATTAGTGCGTTTTCCGTATTACATAATTTTTTGCCTAACTTTTTAGTAGCTGGTTTCTTCCATTACTACCTTTTTTTTCTGAGACCAGAGGAACATCATCTCTGCTCAGTTAATTGATTGCTGGACCTATTCTCAGTCAATCTTGAATACCTTTTTTGTCATCTTGTGACTTTCATTAATAATATTTTGGGGATTGTCCACTTCGTGGTTTTTTAGATCATTTTAACCTTTTACTCATTCTTCTTCCACTGTACCTTTGCTATATTCTGTTATCTACTCACACAGTTGATTGTTTTTATTTATTTAGTTGTTAATTCCATTATTTCTAACTTTTCATTAGTTTGTTTTTCTTTTCTTCTTGTGATCATTTTATTTATTTTAGACATCTTTTTCCTTTTCTTCTTCTTTGTTGATTACCATTATTTTTCTTTATGCCACTTGCTGTATATTTGTTTTATACATTATTTCTTTTTCTTTCTTGTACCAGTTCATTATATTTTTTTTTTCTTTGAATATTCTATATTTTTTGTAATTTTAGGTATTTGTCTTAGCAGTTCTTGCCTGATTTTATTTTTATTTATTTTAATTGGTCTCCCTTCTAATTTTCTTATATTATTTATTCTTGTTTTCACTTTATTTGCGTAATTTGTTTTGTCTCATAGTTGATTCATCGTTTTTTCCCTGGTATTGGGGTGGCTTGTTTGTGTTTTGCGTCATTTGTCGTAGTAACCCAAGTGATTGGTCATGTGAAGGGCGTTCTTTGGTTTTCACTGACCTTGTTAGTTTAAAGGTGGTTGCACATTGTTGGCCAGACTATCGGACTGGTTCGTCGCCGTTTCATTTATAGGTCCTGGTTGAATGCTTATTTGATTTCTTGACGCTTCTGTAGTCCTATTCTCTTGGAATGGATTATTATTTGAAGTCGTTGTGTTGTTGTACCAGGAGTTTTCCTGTGTATTTGGGCAGTACCTCCTCTGGTTTGGTTGACTCCTCCCATTAATGAAGCTGACTTGTCGTCGAACGTCACCTCTATTTTGATTATTCCCGGTTCCCCTGTTGTACTGGTAATTCAGATTAAAGTTGTTGCCGTGGTAATTGCTATTATTGGGGTGGCCGTTAGGACGTTGGTTCGGTCCCGATCCCCTGTAATTATTGTTGGTGGAATTGTTGCTTGGGTCGTTCCTGTTATACGGTTGGTTACCTTGATTGTAATTTGGTTGATTCCCCCGATGCTGAGTGTCGTTGACATTCCGGTTAGTGTTATTCCAGTTGTTATTTTGGGGGTTGTTGTTCGACGGGTTGTAGTTAGGCATATTCTGATTCTCACTCCATCTGTTGTACCTCAGGTTGACCATTCTGTTCCTTTTATATTGGCCGTCATTTTCGTGGTCCTCCAATAAGCTCGCCATTCCTTGGATAGTTTTTATTTGACCCTGTCTCCTGGCTTTTTGGACCGCATCCTCGTAATGGTATCCCAACTGTATCACCAAAGATTCTCCGTTATCCTTGGTTCTAAGTTTCTTGCTAAGCACACCTTCCCTAGAAAGTACGACGTTAGGGTGTGTTGGCCGACACAATTGTTAAAAGCGAAAGGTGATAAAACGAGGTTCTAGTAACCAGTGAACAATCAACGCCAGTCAAAAGAAAAATAACTTTAGCTATCTTCAATTGACTTTCAGAGTGCGGGGTGATATAAGTGCCTCAACAGTCGGACCAGATCTACAACCAGGCTGAGTACACTATAATCCATTTTAATTCCAAATTTTTAACTATATTCCACTTTATACCGGGGGATGTTTCAAATAATAATGAGATCTCAATATTACGGGTTTTAAATATGGAATTGTAAAAGAGTGAGAGAGTGAGTGAATTACAAAAGAAAAGTACTGGTTGGTTAATCATATTAATTACTTTGGTATAGTCATGTAAGAATAGTAGCTTTTAAAGGATTGTTCATGTGTCAAGTTTATACCTCTAATTTTGTGTTTGAGATAGATGTAGTAAATTTCAAGGAATGATGAGAAGTTGAGTAATTGTCAAATAGGGAGAGAAAATAACGTAATTTTGCTTAATAAAAGAAGGGTAATTTGTTAATATCAGAAAACTGTTGGCCTAATTATTTCGCACTTAAACCCAAATAACCACTCTGCAACTGTTTCGTCTATAGGACCCTGGAGGTGAACCCGAAGGTAAGAAAAGTCTAAATTCTTTATAAAATCTATAAAACTTTATTAACTCAAAATATTGTACAGTAACAAGTGACTTCCGAACTAGGGACGAATTTATTATTTGCATAAGAGTTGTAACAAGTGGCGCGCGAACTTAGGGACGATTTGTATAATTTATTTTAATTATACCTAAGATTAGACCTAATCTTAGTTGCAGAGACAGATTATTTGGGAGTGAGGGGCGGTTGTGTAGGTTAGAAAGTATAATTGTATATGTAAACACAATAATATAAGAAATGGAAAATAATAGTGACGAAGCCAACAGAATTGACTTAACTAATATTAGTACAGACAATCAAGTAAATATGATAATAACCGAAACAGTAGTAAATGAAATAAGCCTAACCGAATCCATAATAATGAACGATGTTGCGAGTCAAACGGCACCGGTCGAGGCTGAAAAAGATGATAGTTATAAAATGTTTGAAAGATTACAAGCAATGTTAGTGGTAAATTTTAACGTAGTAAATAGTCGTTTTGACATGAATGATACCAAGTTTAATGAACAGAATAATAAATTTGATGCATTAAGTAGTGACATAAATAAACGTTTTGACATTAATGATAGTAAATTCAATGAGTTAAAGAATGATATACATGAACAAAAATTAAAATGCGAAAGAAATTTCGATAAAATAAATAGTCGTTTTGACAAAAACGAGATTAAATTTGATGAATTAAAGGGAGAAGTAAAACAATATAAAGAACAAAATGTGAAATTTGAGAATACTATAAATATAAAATATGATGAATTAATTAAACGGTGTGATGAGATAAAAAACGACAAGGTAGGTGATGTTAATACAAGCGATAATCAGAAAGCTGATAGTTTAAATGCAAATCAGGTGACAGTAGACAAGGTGAGTAATAATGTTAATTATGATGAGGAAATAATTAACAAGGGTAAAATAATGGTGAATAATAATAACAAAGTAGTTGATAAGGAGGTATTTATGCATGATACATTAAGAAATAATAGTGGTGTAAAATCAGTTGAGGTTAGAGGAGTATTAGTGAGTGTTATTGAAATTGAAAGAGAATGGAGAGAGAGTTTAAATGTAAAGTGTGAACAGAGGGCAAAATTTTCCAGAGACTTCACGAATGTTTTTGGAGGACGAGAGTTCCTCGATAGTGTTTGTAGAAGATAAAATATCTTCAAAATGTCCCTTGGTTTTTAGTGTATCTGGTAAGGCCAGATGGTGTTCTAATAATGTGGTATTGCCCTCTGAGCGGAGTGAGAATTTGAAACAGGTTTGGGAAAGTGATTATAAAGAGAGAAATAGAGTGATAGAGTTGTTTAAGGTAAAGAGAGGTTATAGAGAATTTGTAGAGAGAATTAGTAATATTAAATATTTACCTTGTGTAGTAGTAAACGATGGTTATATCGGTATTGATGATGATAAACACTTACCTGTTGTAAGAATCAGCATACTAGTGACAGCTGATGGCTATAGTGATGAATGGAGACTGGACCAAACATACTAATGTAGACCTGGCATATGATAAAATAATAATGGGGGAGAACCCTGGGAATTATTATTATGGTAAAATGGATAAAAAAGATTTAAATAGTTATTACATAAATAGTAATCATACAAGGTATGTAAATAAAACTGAAATGTGTTATGTGAAAATAAGACTAATTTTCGATGACGGCGGTTAGACATTTATTACTAATGAACATTTAATTATTTGAGTTAATGGTATAATTACTTGGCTGATTTAGGTAATGAAGTGTGGTAAATAATAACTGGATATGACGAAAATTTGTAAATAAATGTGTATTGTGTTAAATGTATTGTGTCAAGGTTATATTGTTGGAATGTATACAATAGCTTATATAACACGTTTGTAGTAAAGATTGAAGTTATAATAATAATAATATTTTATTTGACCAAATAATTAACAGGAGGAAATTATGAATATTATGAACTAGAATCATTTTGGATAATATAAAGTAACTTAAACCGTTTTGAATAAGGGAAGAAATTAAATTAAATTGGAGTTGGAATTAAACTGATTTAAAATGTGAATTTTGGGTAATGAACTTAAATATATTTTATTTTGAATTGTTTAATAGATGATGGAATAATGTAATGATAATTGAAGTTTGAGTAAACGTTATAATGAAAGATAAACAAGGAAAATGCTTATTTAATTGGCAATGGAGATTAATGTTTGTAAATTTTATTTAAATTTATAGTAAGGTTACTTGTATTTTATGTAATAAATTTGTAATTTTGGTGGGTAATAGTGTTTTGTGAGGGGAGAAAATTAACATTATATAATTTGTATGGGATCTACATGTGTTAGATGCAAGTATGCAGCAAGGTGATGTGGTTATTATGTACATTATATTCTATGTAGCCAATTTATAACGTTGATCATATTTTATTTTGATGGAATTTAATATGGATAGTACGTAATTATGTATTTTGTAATAAAAAGCAGATTATGAAAGGATTTAATTAGTTTAAATGGCTGTAAATTAGTTAATTAAATTAAGTTGAGGTAATTAATTTCAGTTACTTGAAAACAAAAAAATCAAACCAGTACTTTGTTAACGACTAACCAGTACAACTAAGAGGAAACAAATCTGTGGAGGATATGGAGTAATTGAAGGCCGTTTATTGATATTTTAATTGAATGTTCTAGAGTCAGGTGATACTGTGGTGACGTGCCTGTCTGATTTTATGGTGTTGGGATCTCAAGCCGAGAAGCCTAGTAAGGTTGGATAGGTGCAGCCACAGCCACGGGACTAGGGGGGTAAGTAACCCTTGATGTTAGTAAAGATTTAAGGGGGGGTTGCAGTGCTATATCCTCGCTGATCCTCTTAGGTCTTAGGCAATGAGAGTTTTTATGCTTCGGCATAAAACCTCTCATTGGGGGGGGGGTATTGTAACGGTACAGAATTGGGTGAGAAAGAATTTTAAGAAATATTAATTAAAACAGTATACAACCTCTTGGGAACCCGTGATTTAACAAAGCTGCATACAATGTTATGAGAGACCAGTCTGTTTATGTCTGGACAGTTCGTCTAGACGCATTTCATAATTCCTTGCAACCCAGGCTATCTGTGAATTACAGAAAAATACGTAATTACCACAAGCCAGTTTCATCAGGAGGCAACAGTCAGTCATCGTTGGACCAGTCAAGTAGACACAGCAGAGCCGCATGGGGCCGTAAAGGAACGCTCCAGTAACTAGTAACAGTGTGCGAGCAATATACCGCAGTCGACTCACATTTTTCAGACCGCGTGGTCATAAAAAACCAGTGCTCGCTAGTAAGTACATCAGCCGACACAATTGTTAAAAGCGAAAGGTGATAAAACGAGGTTCTAGTAACCAGTGAACAATCAACGCCAGTCAAAAGAAAAATAACTTTAGCTATCTTCAATTGACTTTCAGAGTGCGGGGTGATATAAGTGCCTCAACAGTCGGATCAGATCTACAACCAGGCTGAGTACACTATAATCCATTTTAACTCCAAATTTTTAACTATATTCCACTTTATACCGGGGGATGTTTCAAATAATAATGAGATCTCAATATTACGGGTTTTAAATATGGAATTGTAAAAGAGTGAGAGAGTGAGTGAATTACAAAAGAAAAGTACTGGTTGGTTAATCATATTAATTACTTTGGTATAGTCATGTAAGAATGGTAGCTTTATAAGGATTGTTCATGTGTCAAGTTTATACCTCTAATTTTGTGTTTGAGATAGATGTAATAAATTTCAGGGAATGATGAGAAGTTGAGTAATTGTCAAATAGGGAGAGAAAATAACGTAATTTTGCTTAATAAAAGAAGGGTAATTTGTTAATATCAGAAAACTGTGTTGGCCTAATTATTTCGCACTTAAACCCAAATAACCACTCTGCAACTGTTTCGTCTATAGGACCCTGGAGGTGAACCCGAAGGTATGAAAAGCCGTAAAAAGTTTTTATGAAATTAGTAAATTTTATTAGCTCGTAAAAACGTAGTGTAACAATTGTGACAGAATGTTAGGATTACATACTAGGAAAATGAAGATGTTTGTAAGGGACGGAGTTTGGTAACACTACTTCACAATACTGTTTACGTATTCTGTACATAGTATAAATATTTTATACAGATTTTTATTTACAGTATGCATACCCTCATGTCCTTCTGTTTGAAGATGATGCAAAGTTGTTAGCTGCTTGTGATTTGTTTGTATCTCTATCTGGCATCAATTTGCAATCGTTAATTCTTCTTTCTATAAAGGTAAGCAAGAGTAAATGATAAATATGTCTCCCTAATTAAGTGTTACCAATTTTTATTTTGTTTGTTGTTATGTTTTAAATATTAATTCTTCAATAATAGTGCTGAGTTAATCGTTTGAAGAAGGTAACACAATTTGTGTGTGTTGATACATTAGAGAGCACTATGGCTAGTTGTACTTAAAAACTGTTGAGTCACCAACAGACATCGTTATGCACCATTTCACACCACTTAAAGTTGTTTTACAAGTCTAAACATACTTAAAACTAACAGTTTTTACAATGCCCTTTTGTCAGCTGTTTTACAGTGTTCAAGCCTGCAACCTCTACTTATTTATACAGTGTCTTTATATCTTTATATGCTATCATATGCGTTATTCTCAGCTACCGTCCATATGCAATTAGAATGTCCACTGCAATAAATATATTGAAAATGAATACAATAAAAACACGGTAAACAAAATAAAAAATAAAATCAAATATAAAATAAAAACTGAACAATTAAAAATTAATAAAAATGAACAACACATAAATAATAACAACAATAAAAAATGGGCCATATTCACATACAGAAATAATAAAAGGACAAAGCTAACAAAACTATTTAAAAACACAAACATTAAAATAGCATACAAAACTAATAAAAATAATTTACAAAAAGTAAATAACCCACACAACAAAGATAATACAAAATTGAATGCCAAGATTGCAATAAATGTTACATAGGACAAACAAAAAAACAGCTGAAAAAAACGTTACTTTGAACACCTAAACGCATACAAAAAAACCAGGAATATATAAATCTAATTTGGCCACACATGCAATAAACACTGGACACGAATTCTCAGACATTACCAACATGACACTAATAAAACACATACCACACAAAGGCACCATAATGAATATTTGGGAAAATTTGCAAATTTACAAACATAAAACAAAAGAAACTAATACCTAAACAAATACAAATCAATACAAAAAAACGACACAATTTTCAAAGCACTCAACATAGAAAATACACAAAATACTAATATATACACCACAATCACACACAATAATACCAATTTAAAGCACCAGAGGCCAACAGTAAACCACAGCAACAACAGACAACGAACACACAAGTACGTCACAAGGTTCAAAATCAGGAAGGGTTAACATGGGAACACAAGGCTTCCCGAAACATGTTCCAAATAAGGAGTAAACATCTTGAGGTAAAGTCTTTATAAATATTAAATAAATAAATATATATTGTTACTTTCAGTAAGTTCTGGTTATTTATTTAAGCCCCAAGTGGTTGGCTTCAATTCTGTAACGTTAAGTTAAATCGTATTATCTAAATTGTACTTTGTTAGTATTTTAAGGATGAGTATGTTGTCAGGGTAATATCAGTTGAGCGCCAATTTGCAATCAAATGTTGCAAATAAAAAAATTATTTTGTAAATTGGTAAGTATTATTTTAAAATAGCCTAAGGGTTTCTTTTTCAGTTATAATTCTATCTCTTTTAATCTTTTATTTAACAGAAGATTGGGACTACTAAAGCTCAGCAAGGCGTTCCTTGTTGAGAGTGTTACCAACCTATGCTAGTTGATGAAAAAATTAACATTCATTAATATGGTGTATATAATATCATACAACTTTATTTATCCATTAAATAAAGAAAAGAAAACCTTTTATCTGTTGTTATTAAACTCAAATCCTTTATTATTCTTTTTTCAATTTCTTTTAAAAGACAATTATAATTATTAACAAAGTCTGATCGGCTGTTCTTTAAATATGCTCAGAATGGCAGCAGTAGTATCTCTTATGTCTCAAGGCAAACACATTTGTATTTTTTTATAATTGCTAAATAAAATACAAATAGAATGTTTTAAGTTGGATCCTTTTGACTACGGTATAAACGACAACTATCTTAGGAAAAGTACCAAAATACATGGGATTATAATAAATTACAGAGTGTCTTAACTAGAGTACATTAAGAATTATACAATGTTCAGTGTCTAGGGTATGTTGATTTATGTGTTTATAATGTCTAATACACTTTAAATGGTTGTATTACCCTATATTAATAGTTTTTACACTGAAAATAAGATTATTCGTTAATTATTTTCACAGTGAAGGTTCAAAATAGTTTTAATCAAAAGTGTAAACAGTGTCTTTGAAAAGTGTAACTTAGGCCATGAATGAAATTTTCTTCAGTTTAGTTATTTATCAAAAATATTTCCCTTCCTGGATCGGTTGAATTTATTTCTTCATATGTTCCTTGGTTTACTTCTTTTGAAGAGTGTTGTACTTCTTTCTTCTATTTATTTAGTTTAGTAATATGATTTAACTTTACTTTAGGTCCACAGATATGAAATTTACACTATGTTGAATTAGTCACTCTTCTTTTTATATCAACCTTTCTCGTTTAGATCTCATAATGCACTCCTCTTTATTCAATTTATAACATCCCAGTTGCTAAGGCCGATCTTAGCTTTCATTGGTGTGAATTGGAACATGTGATGTTACTACGGTGCTCTCTGAGCCTCAACATAAACAAACTTCTAATATTTTACCTTCCATTTTCTTTAAATTGTTACAACTTTTTTATAAGATCTTTGATCTTCAGTATATTAGTATCTTCGAATTTCTAATGGAACACTGATTATTTTGATACCACTCTTGATTATCTTCCATTGAATATTTCCTGAGTTACCATTTTACACTTTTAATTATTTGTCCCAAAATTATTTATTATTAGTTCTTCTTGTACTCTTCACTTTACTAAAACGATTGGATACAATTAGTAATAACATAATTCAACCTGACATTGATTATTCTAAATTTAATATAAATTCTTTTTTCCAAATCGCTTAACTATCTATGCTTAACATGCCTAGTTTTACAAATCTCTATTATTATTATTTTGGTACTCTTCTATTAATATTAACATTTGTATTATTAATATTATAACATATAATATTAATCAATATAGCAAAATATCGGTATGGAGAACCATACATGACTTCCATATTCTAAGATTTATATTTAAAATCATTTTCAGCCAAACAGCCAGGGAAGGAATTTTAACAAAAAAATACTTCTTTGTTGCCAATAACGTAGTACACATATAAAAAAAAAATATCCCCTCCCCCTTCAAATATAATTTTGATTTATAGAAAATTACCCCCAGCCCGTTCAACTAGCCTCTTCATTTATAGATATTTCATCTACGTTTCTACAGTGGATTATTAAGATCTTATCAGGATACTTTATCAAAATTAAGTACTTTACTCATGTTACAACAAAAAATGTTTCAGGTAAACTGCCCTTTCCCCGTAACCGATCTTCACCAAAATCAACAGACATTGAGTTCTCTATAGCTCAGGCACATATGTAAAAAATTATTTGATTCTGTTTGAATTTACGGCAGTTATGGTTCGTCATATAAAAAATTACCCATGTTAAAACATAAAACATGAGATTTATAAAACATATCTAAGATTTATATTTAAAATCATTTTTGAAATAAAATATTTTCATAGAACCTACTAACGCTGGGGAAATCTGAGGTGCCAATCAGAGTTGGGCCTACCTGTCACTCTGCTGAATTTGGTGGAAAGCCCTGTCACTGTCGTCAAAGTATCAGCCTTGACAGGGTCCTCTTTTTCTGCAAAATGGGAGAGGCTTGAGATGGAGTGAGTGACATGGTCCCCACCTCAATGAAGAACCAATTGTTTTATAAAAATATATTTAAATTTTGAAAACTGAAAATTCTTTTCTTGTTGTAAATATTTATATTTTATAATCAAAATGACTTTATTTTTGTTACCTGGCAACAAAATTATTTTATTTTCAACAATTACCATTGTTTCAAAAAGTTTAAATAATTTTTCAAGTACTTTACTCTTGTTAAAACGTAAAAGGTTGCAGGTAAACTACCCCTTCCCCTTAACCGATCTTCACCAAAATCTAAAGGCCTTGAGTCCTCTACAATTCACTGACGTATGCAAAAAATTATTTGATTCTGTTTGAATTTGCGGCTGTTATCGTTTGCCATAGAAAATACGCTTGATAAAAAACATTGCCGGTAAACTACCCCTTCCCCTCAACCGATCTTCACCAAAAACAATAGGTCTTGAGTACTCTACAAATCAGGGCTGTATGCAGAAAATTATTTGATTCTGTTTGAATTTGCGGCTGTTATCGTTTGCCATAGAAAAAACCCTTGTTAAAAAAACGTTGTAGGTAAACTACCCCTTTCCCTTAACCGATCTTCACCAAAAACAATAGGTCTTGAGAGCTCTACAATTTAGGGCTGTATGCAAATAATCTTTTGATTCTGTTTGAATTTGCGGCTGTTATCGTTTGCCATAGGAAATACCCTTGTTAAAACATAAAACGTTACACGTAAACTACCCCTTTCCCTTAACCGATCTTCACCAAAAACAATAGGTCTTGAGAACTCTACAATTCAGGGCTGTATGCGAAACATTATTTGATTCTGTTTGAATTTGCGGCTGTTATCGTTTGCCAAAAAAAAAATTTCCCTTGATAAAAAAAAACCGTTGCAGGTAAACTACCCCTTTCCCTCAACCGATCTTCACCAAAAACAATAGGTCGTGAGTACTCTACAAATCAGGGCTGTATGCAAAAAATTATTTGATTCTGTTTGAATTTGCGGCAGTTATCGTTTGGCATAGAAAAAAAATCTACAGACAGACACACACACAGACTGACACACACACAGACACTTTTCGGAAAACGACTTTTTTGTATGTTTTGAGTGTAGTAGAATCAGAATCTGCAATAATCTCGAACACGATTTTTTTTGCCATCACCATACTTCCATTCCTTAAGGAATATGGAAGTAATAATTACTAATAACTATTAGTAACCTATGACAATTCTTAATAACCTTCTGTATACAATCCATTTTTTATAAACATAATAAAACACTGTAAGTAGTTCCCAAAACATTGTCCTCCTTACTTACTAACTTTAATAGTTTAAACATAACTACTAGAACATTGTTTATTATTAATTAAATAATATTTAAATAAATTGTATTTAAATAAGTAGTTATTGAAACAAGCTATATCATGTTTCTTGGTACTTTTGGTAGGAGTAATAAAGTATATTTCTATCAACAAGATGAGTGGCAAAATATGTAACGTCACAAAACGTTCCATAATAATAATGAACACCAGAAGGGTGAATGATACTAAAATAACTATAAATGAGTAACCAGGAAGAATGTAACAGTGAATATAATAAACCAATAAAGAATGAAAGGAGAGAAGAAATTCAAGTGAACAGTGGTAAACCCACTATCTGCATAATATGACACCACAACATAAACAAACAGAATGACAAAGACGAATTGACAAGACAAGTTTCCCACATAAACTGTTAAGTGAGCTTAATAAAACCTTTAAAGAATAAAGTAAAATAAAATAAATAAGATAAGAGATGACATGAAGTATATTTGTATCATGTATTATAAATAGAAACAGCACATTAGCTGATCCATGTCAAAGTACTGATTTAAAAGGACAAATATAAAGAACAATACTATGATTAATCATAAACTATAAAAGATAATAAGAAAACCAATAATATATGTTATAATAAATTAAAGATAACAATCAATGTAACCACCGAATGTACTTAGGTAACATTATAAGTAGTTAAAATATGTAAAGAAATGTCATAATAGTCAAGGAACAAAACATTGTAAAGGAATGATAACAAACCAAGAATGACACACACAATTAAGTCATAAAAGTAAGAATCAGGTAGAGACCCTACTAAGCATAGGGAGGTAAAATAATAATAATGACAAAAAGAATGTAAAGCACCACTACTTGAGTGATGTTATAAGAATAAGAAATAAGAAAGACCAATTGAAGTAAGAATAGTTAAATATGGAAGTTTGTGATAGAAAATCAACAAATGTATACTAATAATTAATATTGTTCAGCTGGATACAGCATTTAAGTATAATAATGTGTTCTTTTCAATCAAATAATCATGTTCAAATTAGAAATTAAGGATAATTAAACGAATAATAAGAAAAAGTTAATAGTCGGATCTGCAGCATCTAGCAGACGACGCCTGTATACAATGCCTTATTTAGTTTAGAATAAAGAATTGTTAATGAAAACTATGACCAAACTGTCACCAAGACATGTCAAAATAAAGAGAAATAAACAAGCTTTATATAATAGTAGACCTGAATTGTACTTGTAATAACTGAGATATAAACGTTAGCATCATAAATTTGGTGAATTTCTAATAAATACAAGAAATATTATTAACATTGAAATCAGACGCTTCCAATACAATTATGTAATGGTTATAAATAGAATTACATCACCATGACATCATTTTCTACCAATCGCGAACGACTTTAGAGACGAGGGAACACCACCTAGCGGCTATCGGAGAAAAGTATATATACGAACGCAATTGTAAACAAAGAAGCATTTTTGTCTCTTTCCACTCAATCAACAACAACTAATCCAGGCCGAATTATCATCAAAATTTTATAATCAACAAGAAGAAAGAAGTGTAATTAAAGAACAGTGCATCGATATCAGTAGTGATAGTTTTACTAGAAGTGCGTGTTAGAGAACGAGGTTAAGTATCATACATAACCAATTAAATAGGCATTCAAGAAGAAAATAATATCGTTCATGTGCGAAATAAGTGAAGTGTAACCACGATCAGTGTACCAGATCGTGAGGAGTGTTAATAAATAGTCATTGAGATTATTAGTCAGCGAGTACTGTGCATATATTTACATTGTTTACGAGTAAGCTGTTAGCAGTATAATATAATACACCTTTATACTGACGCAAGAAACAATAATACAATAAGTACTAAGCACTGTTTTAACTTTATTTAGAGGAATTATAATATTCCGACATAAGATTTCATGTAATAACGTTATCCTAACTAACCTAAAATTGGTCCCGATTAAACGAACTTTTCGTTAATTAATTTCAATAACTAAAGGTGTCTACCCTAATAATCTAGTGTTTTGTAATAGCATTGTAAAGTGAAGCAGTGGCGTTTTATTCTGTAAATTAAAAGAAGTCCCCCTAGAGATAACTAATATTTATAAATAATCAATCGATTAGGGTTAGGGTCGTCATTGCAAACAGACTGAGTTAAGAAAATTGAAAGCCGGATGATTTGTAATCCGTGTGTTGTATTAACCTGAATGTATTTAATTAAACCAAGTATAGAGTGAACAATAAACCAGTGAATTGAGAATTAACAAATATTGTCAGCAATTATTTAAATAAGTGATTATTTCTTTTTTACTAGTTAATGAGTTGCGATTTCAAGGCAAGCAACCAGTAAAGTTGGCTACAATTCAGACAAGTGAACCGCCAACAGTTAGAATTAATTAAACAGATAAAAGGAAAATTAACTCCTGATATTGATTCAACCACTCAATCAATTACTAACTTATAATCAATCAAAATTAATCATTCGATTATTCAAAAGAATTCTTTTTTATGGAATATTTCTCACGAAATTCCATATGGCGCCCAGGTAAAATTCATAAGTGCTCACTTAAACACTAACAGCACTATTATACTGTTTTATAAAAAAAATAAAACTTGACAGTTTACTAATCAACTGAGACTGACTGAACTTCTAGTATGACATCAACGGTACGTGAAGGTTTGAATTATATAAATAACTTTTTCCAAACTACACACTAACATACACAGATGACATAATTCAACGGGAGTGCGAACGAACTTCAAGAGGTCTACAAAACTGTTTACATTCAGAACATACGGGGATTACAACCAAATAATTACTCATAAGAATAAACAACCTTTATTTAAACAAGATATGTAATTTGAACCAATTAAATAATTAATTATTACTTAAAAAATCATTTAACGAAACAGAGTGTTAGATTAAATTCAGTGACAAGTAAAAATGAAAAAAAAAATTTATATAAAAAGAAACTAGTGAAGAAAGATTGTATCTAAAGTGATGCCAACAACGCGTGGCTATCTAAACAGAAAACGAGAGCTTACTATTTGTATTAAAGTGACGCCAACAACGTGTGGCTATTTGAAAGGAGAAACGAATAAATGTTAAGTTACAAATTGGCAACCAACTATTGCGGCTTTCAATAGACAGGAGAATATTATATTTTATTTCAGTTATCCTAGTTTAGCCCGGCAATTACAGTAGAATGACCATACCACGAAGAGCGATGCTACAACCAGACAAGAAGATGCCAGAACCGGACAGACCATTAAGCTACGCAGAATGGATGACAGTATTATTCAAAAAATTCAGCAGAGATATGGATTATATTTATGAAAATACCACTGACCACGAACGAGCACAGATGAGTCGTGCGAGTATAAAGATGACACCGAACGACGAAATGGTATTAGAAGATATCTATGATGAAATGTGGAAGCTAGACATAAAGTGTAATAAAGAAGAGACTATCGGGACAACCCACGAGATTAACGATCACAAGGTGGAGAAGATGACCAAGGCTGATTGGAAGAGATGGTACAATAATGGAAAACAAATGAAAAACTAAATAACGGGAATATACGCACATATGACAGAGCAATATACACAGGAGGAGTATCAACAATGGAGACAATTAATCAGACAACCAGAGAAACCGATACAAACGG